>CM045765.1:45795813-46275813 GCA_025200525.1 Camellia lanceoleosa
GGTCAAGCTTCTTGGAGAAGCTAGACAAAGGTTCAAGGGGTTCAAGCTTCCTCAAGAAACTAAAACCAAGAGTTCAAAAGGTTCAAGCCTCCTCAAGAAGCTAGAACCAAGGGTTCAGAAGATTCAAGCCTCCTCAAGAAGCTAGAACCAAGAGTTCAAAAGGTTCAAGCTTCCTCAAGAAGCTAGAACCAATGGTTCAAAAGGTTCAAGCTTCCTCAAGAAGCTAAAACCAAGGGTTCAAAAGGTTCAAACCCCCTCAAGAAAAGGTCTCGACAAGAAAAAGTGGCCGATCGACCAAAACAAATGGCCGGTTGACCAAAAATAGAGCTTCTACGCCATCACTAATGGCCGATGGCAATAAAATGTGGCACGGTGGCCTCAAGCCATGGTCCGTGAAGTGTGGGGATGGCCAACAAGCTATTTCCCACCCTCAGAAGCAAAACAACAAGTGTTTGGTGCAAAACCAAACACAAAACAAACAAGTCGAGAGGTCTTGAGGCAAGGCGCGTAGCTGAAACCTCCGAGAACTCAAGACGAACATGAACAGGGATAATCATCGAGTGTTCAAACGATGACGTCCAAGTCTTAAGGACGGTCAAAAATGGGGTGTCTATAGTTGCCCCTCTTTGACGTAATCCGAAAAGTCATAAAAATGACGGGAGTGAATGTCAAAGCCAGAGACGACCCATTTTTGACAAGGCCGAAGACTTAGACAAAGCATACAAGCTACAAATAAAGATATGCGCCTGAAAGCAGGGGCAAAATGTAAGACAATGCACAAAGCCGAGCATAACTTATGATCATGGAAGAAACATAGGGACGTATCCCAGTGTTTCGGAAAGGTATAAGCATTGGAACGTATTCCAAATGCTCTTAACCAAAGAGGGAGAAACATAGGGACATATTCCGGTGTTTTAGAGTCGTTCAAGCATTGGAACGTATTCCGAACGCTTTTAACCAAAGAGGGATAGAAATATAGGGATGTATCCCGGTGTTTCAGAAAAAGTATAGAAACATAAGGACGTATCCCGTTGTTTCGGAAAAGGGATAGAAACATAGGGACGTATCCCGGTGTTTCGGAAAAGGGATAGAAACATAGGGACGTATCTCGTTGTTTTGGAAAAGGGATAGAAACATAGGGACGTATCCCAGTGTTTCGGAACGAGAGAAAAACATAGGGACGTATCCCGGTGTTTCGGAAAGAGGGAGAAACATAGGGACGTATCTCGGTGTTTCGGAAAAAGGATAGAAACATAGGGACGTATCCCGGTGTTTGAAGAGAGAAAAACATAGGACGTATCCCGTGTTTCGGAAAGAGGAGAAACATAGGATGTATCCGGTGTTTGAAGGAAGGAGAAACATAGGACGTATCCCTTTGAAAAGAGAGAGAAACAAAGGGATGTATCCCGGTGTTTCAGAAAATGAGAAACATAGGGACGTATTCAGGTGGTTCGGAAGGAATGAGAAACATAGGCACGTATCCCGGGGTTTCGAAAGAGGGAGAAACATAGGACGTATCCTGTTTCGAAAGAAGGAGAAACATAGGACGATCCTGTTTCAGAAAGAGGGAGAAACATAGGGATGTATCCCGGTGTTTCGGAAGGAAGGAGAAACATAGGGACGTATCCCAGTGTTTTGGAAAGAGGGAGAAACATAGGGACGTATCCCGGTGTTTCGGGAAGGAAGGAGAAACATAGGGACGATCCCGTGTTTGAAAGAGGAGAAACATAGGGATGTATCCCGGTGTTTCGGAAGGAAGGAGAAACATATGGACGTATCCCGGTGTTTCGGGAAGGAAGGAGAAACATAGGGACGTATCCCGGTGTTTCGGAAAGAGGGAGAAACATAAGGACGTATCCCGGTGTTTCGGAAAGAGAGAGAAACATAGGGACGTATCCCGGTGTTTCGAAAAGGTATAAGCATTGGAATGTATTCCAAATGTTTTAACCAAAGGGAAGGAGCCCAGGGACGTGTCCCAGTGTTTTGGAAAGGAAGGAGAAACATAGGGACGTATCCCGGTGTTTCGGAAAGAGGGAGAAACATAGGGACGTATCCCGGTGTTTCGGGAAGGAAGGAGAAACAGAGGGACGTATCTCGGTGTTTCAGAAAGAGGGAGAAACATAGGGATGTATCCCGGTGTTCCGGGAAGGAAGGAGAAACATAAGGACGTATCCCGGTGTTTTGGAAAGAGGGAGAAACATAAGGACGTATCCCGGTGTTTCGGAAAGGTATAAGCATTGGAACGTATTCCAAATGCTTTTAACCGAAGGGAAGAAGCATAGGGACGTGTCCCGGTGTTTAGGAAAGGAAGAGAAACATAGGGACGTATCCCGGTGTTTCAGAAAGAGGGAGAAACATAGGGACGTATCCCGTTGTTTCGGAAAGAGGGAGAAACATAGGGACGTATCCCGGTGTTTCGAGAAGGAAGGAGAAACATAAGGACGTATCCCGGTGTTTCGGAAAGAGAGAGAAACATAGGGACGTATCCCAGTGTTTCGGAAAGAGGGAGAAACATAGGGACGTATCTCGGTGTTTCGAGAAGGAAGGAGAAACATAGGGACATATCCTCGTTTTGGAAATAGGAGAAACATAGGACGATCCCTTGTTTCGAAGGAAGGAGAAACATAGGGACGATCCCTGTTTTGGAAAGAGGAGGAGAAATATAGGACGATCCTGTTTGAAAGAGGGAGAAACATAGGACGATCCCGGTGTTTCAAGGAAGGAGAAACATATGGACGATCCGGTGTTTTGAGAAGGAAGGAGAAACATAGGGACGATCCCTGTCAAGCTGAAGGAGAAACATAGGACGATCCGGTGTTTTGAGAAGGAAGGAGAAACATAGGGACGATCCCTGTTTGAAAGAGAGAGAAACATAGGACGATCCTAGAGCCGAAAGAGGAGAAACATAGGGACGATCTCGGTGTTTCAGAAGGAAGGAGAAACATAGGACGATCCGGTGTTGGAAAGAGAGAGAAACATAGGGACGATCCGGTGTTTCGAGAAGGAAGAAACATAGGACGATCCCTGTTTCGGAAAGAGAGAAACATAGGACGATCCCGGTGTTTGAAAAGGTATAAGCATTGGAACGATTCCAAATGCTCTTAACCAAAGGAAGAAGCTTAGGACGTGTCCTGTTTAAGGACGATCCCGATGTTTTAGAAAGGTGTAGAAACATAGGGATGTATCCCTGATTTCGTAAAGGTAAAAGGGCGTGCATAACAATGCAAGTGGAATGTGTGACTACGAAATGAAGAGGTGCATAACAATGTAATACAGTGCACAAGGTCATATGATGTAGATTAAAAGCACAAAACAGTGCGATGCAATGCACTAACAAGTACAGGTAAAGTGCGCAAGATAGCATGATGCAATGCATTTTCTATGCAAGTATGGGGGCATTAATCATGTACTCTGGTGCCTCCGATTTACCTCTCAGAGGACTTGGCAACACACTTAGCTCAAAATGGGGACACCCTGTCTATATTGGCGAGAGATAACATCTAAGGCCGCTTTTAATTGCGATTCGACTTGATGCAAGCTTAAGCTTGGGGTTGAGATTCACTCATACTCCGAGAAATGGTGAGCCCGAGAAGGTGCACCGAATGCGCCTCGAATTTGCCGAAGTTGAAACACACTAAGATCCCCCAAATTTCCCTTCTTTTCTTTTGCTTTGCAGTCTGGAACCCACATAGCTTCAGATAGGTCCTTGTTTTACAGTTCACACTTATCGGGGGTGGACCCTGCAGTTTTGTGAAAGAACAAATACTGTTTTGCACAAATGTGGAGAATGGCACAAAGACTCGAGCACAAGATGATTTTTTTTGAAATTGAGAAATGAGTTCTTAACCGGGTATTGAGCCGACGACTGGCCACAGCCAAAACGACTCGACAAGGGAAAAACAAAGGTAAACAACCTAAACACATCGAGACAAAACAAAAGACACGACACACAGATGCGTTACAAAGATGAGAGACCTCTTAGTACACGAGGAGCCAGTTTCTCCAGGTATTGTTTCCCACCCTCTCTCATTTGTGATTCTCACATCACTTTGGCACTCAATCTCTATTTTTTGAAAAGCCCTTTTCCTCACTTTTTCTCTCAACAAGATATCTCTCTATTCTTCAATATCTAATTTTTAATCCCTCCCTAAGTGGTTGATGGATAAACAGAAGTTGCGGGTCTCGCCTAGTATTCCGCTAGATTCTTTTTCTTCTCGCCACAACAAAGGAACTTCCCACGTAGGGTTGTTGTGATGCGGCTGGATGTGCAGCAGATCTATAATTGACATTGGTTGACGATGCTTTATTGGGGAGTTTGGACGTGATTAGATCATTCCAGTTCGTGCTTCGCACTTAGCTTGATACCTCACTGCTTGGAGGTAGTTGAGAGCTTTCAGCCCTTTACTGACAACTGTCTTCTTCTGGCGAATAGAGTGCCCTTTCCAACAAGTATGGTGCCCTTTCTGGCAAATGCATTGACAACAGGGGAAAGATTTTGACCATTTTTTGTTTTTGGCTTCTGCTTAAAACAATTTTAACCAAAATGAGAGTTAGATTAACATGCTTGTTCGATTTTTCTTATTTGAAATCATGCGAAGTTAGGTTATGAACCTAAAATTTTCCTTTTGGGTCCAAGAAATGCTCCAGCTTTTGGAAAAGATGGAATAATTTTCGAGAGATCACCAACCTCAAGAAAATTCTCAAAAACTACTTTTGCAAATGGCTACTGCTTGACCGACGCAAAATTTACTCTTGAGATGCACAACCTCAGATCCAAAACAAATGGAAAATTGCCCCTTGTCTGAACGGCACGGCATGGCAACGGAAAGTTGCCCATAGTCTGAATAGCACCGCAGCACATTGTATGGCAACGGAAAGTTGCCCCTTGTTTGAATGGCACCGCAGCGCATTGTAGTCAGTCCTCAGAGTGACGAACACAACCAAACTCTCGGATACAGAGAAGGCCAAGATGATCAAAACCATTACATGGGTACAATCAATTGGAAGTGTTTGTGGTCGGACTTCGTAATGAAGTTGCCTACGATTCCAAACATGAGAATCAAGCCTTACGAGTTCAGTTAAGGTACACTCGGTATTAACCTCTCCTTTGGCGCCTAACTTTTGCCAAGGCCGCCTTCCGGTTTTCAACCTCATGAGCTATGTTTTTCTTCTTTTCTTTTCAATTCTTTTCATTTATTTTCTTTTTCATCTTTTCTTCTTTTTTTTTTCATTCTTTGCATTTTTAATATTTTTTTTTCTTTTTCTTCTTTTTCTTGCTCTAACTTTTGCTTGGGTCAGCCATCCGGGTTTGCGGCCCAGCGAGCCTCTCAAGGGTAAAAGTTTAGCCTTGTCCATGTTGAATGGTTTAAGACCTTGGAGCCATCTGAATCCAAAAGAATGGCTGATGTTCGCTGACGATGTAGGAGTCCATCCAATGGGGGCTGAACTTGCCCCTAGTGTTGTGGATAGGATGTCGGTTGTCCTTCAGCAATGTCTTCTTCTTTCCTCCCTTCTGGGGTTTGGCATTCTTGCCGATCTTTATTAGCTTGAGAAACATCCCAATTTTTTGACTTTTCAAGCACCTTTGACATTTTTGTCCCTAGTTCGAGGGGTGCTTCTGATCTTGCTTTGCAAGCTTCTTTTGACGACATCTGATCTTCTTGATCTAACTTTTCTTGCCCCTAGTTCATGGGCTGCTTTGAATTTGGCCACACAGGCCTCACATCATGATTGGCCTTGGAACATTTTGAATCCAAGTTCGACGTTTGAAATCAAAAGGGATCGAGTCTCGAGAATGAGAGCGATCCTAAGCTGCACAATCTCAAGAGCGATTCCACACAGGTCTTCGCAAGACCGCGCAAAACATTTTGTTTTTGAAATTTTTTTAAGAAAGCGACAAATCGTCAGCCGAAGATAGTGTGGAACCAATCGATCAAGTTAGGATCCTTCTCAAGACTACATTAACAAGCATGATCTCGATCATTAAGGGCTTAGCATGCCTCTTTTCTCTCAATTGATCAAATTTTGCAAAACCCGAGGAATTCCTTCATCTTCGTTTTTATCACAATGCCAAAAAGTTTTGGAAAACTTAGGTCGATGCAATGAATTCAAGGCACAAAAGACACGCTTAGTCAAATCGCCATCTCATTTAGAATTTCTAGCACAACCGCACATGGCGTAAGTGAATACAAGAATGTGAAAATCATCATTGCTCATTCAAATCTGGTGTAACTAGCCCGTGCAAAAATGACTCAAGACAAAATGAAAAGACAAACGCAAAAACAAAATGGTGATGCCCAAGGTAACACCCTCGAATCACCCAACCTTGTACAATAGGATCGACTCGATACAACAAGACAGACTTAACCGACTCAAGATGAAAAGATCGACTCAAAACAAAGAGATAGACTCAAAACAAAACGACAGAATCGACTCAAGACCCAAGCCAGAGCGCATAAAACCAAAGATTCGCAAATGCTCAAAACAAGGCGTGCCATACGCCACATCTGGTAAACCGAAAAGCCGCCGCAGTGGTTCATCCCCTGATCACATCACATTATCCCCCACAAGTTCACTGATCAAGTGCCGATAGACTTTGCTGGACTTGGTGCAACGATAACCTCATTGTCAATCAGATTTTGTATCTCGTGGCGAAGACGGACACAACTGTCGGTGTCATGACCGGTTTGTTAATGGAAAGAACAGTACTTAGCCGGGTCATGCTTTGGAGGGAGAGGATTGGGTAGAGGCCGTTGTTCTAACAGTTTCAGATGTCCTTTCCTGAGTAGGACCCCTAGAGCTTTAGACAAAGGCATATAAAGCGGGGTGAAAACCCTCTTGCCTCGGGGTAGATAGTCCGAAGTTCGGGGGTTTGGATTGGATGCACCAACAAAGGGGGTAGCTGTTTTAGGAGTGGTGGTGACCATTCCAACTTCAAGATCTTGCAACCGATCACCATCGGTGGTTGCATTCGAATCGCGGTTGAATGCCCTCTTGGCCGCTTTCGGTCTTGGTCAATCAGGCCCTGTTTCATCGCATCCTCGATCTGTACTCCCATCTCATGCAAATCTAAAAAGGTAGGGAAGGGGAGCACGATCATTTTCTGTATTAGTTTGGGCTGGAGGTTGCGCACAACCATCCGAATATGATCTTTGTCGGAAGGCCTTGTAGTCTTCATTGAGGCCTTTGCTCTCCATCTCGTCACGAACTCTAAGAAACCCTCCTTTGGCTCTTGGCGGGTGACTTCAAGATCACGAGTTGTGACCTCAATCTATGTGTTGTAGGAGTATTGATCATTGAAGGCCTCAGCCATCTCTTCCTAATTTTGTTTCACAGAGTTCTCTAATTTCGCATACTAGATTGCGGCTATCCCAGACAAGGTTCGGCTTAATAGTGACAATTTCTGGGCTGCGGTCAAACCCATTGGCCTTAAGATATCAGAAAACAGTTGGAGGTGCACCATTGGGTCTTCAGAGCCATCGAATCGATCGATATGTGGCATCTTGAACCGATCCGGTAATGTCACCACTAAGTCGGTATAACCATCCTCTATATCAGGAATAGAGTGGGCCCTCTGAGACTTTTTGAACAATTTCTCAAGCTTACTTACTTTCAATGTTGTGGGGTCTGTTTTGAACTCAAAGGGGGAGTCTGGTAGGTTAGTGGGTGTTTTAGATAGCTGGGGTAGAACCGGGGGCGGAGTTGGCCCGACCGAATGTCCGTGATCATCTCGACGTGGGTTGCCTCCCGAGTATGGGAACTCTTGGTGGGGAGGAGCCCGTGTGAAGTAGATACTCCAGCTTTGTCGCTTAGCTCGGCAATTGTCTTTGCTGTTGGGCTATGACCACACTGTTGCTTGGCGAATTCGCTGATGACAACGTCTTGTCAATGGCTTTCATACTATCTTCGAGTTGGCGCACCATCTCTTCCAGACTCGACATATTGTCCTCGTCTAACCGAGCAACCGTATATATCCTCGAGGTAAAAATAGATATCTCAACCTAATCGCGCATGTGAGATGGATAATGACCGCCGATCCAAGATCGTTGAACTGATGATTCGCGGCTCGATGGCGTTTTCTCGCCTCGCAAAGGAACACTGATTGCCCTTGAATTGAATCTCTGACCCGACAAAGTTTATCAGCACAAGTCCAATGTACCTGGGGGATAGTGGAGCTTTCTGAAGCTATAGTTCCAAAACTACCTAGCAAAAGAGAAAACAGACAAAGATCTCACTCAAACGAACAAACACGAGCGTAATGAGCTTGTACTTAATATCGATCATCGCTCCGCAAAATCATCGCCCAAAACATCAATCGATACCAGAGATATAACTGTTTCTCAAAAACACTGATACTGATACCCGCAGGCCTGATGCTCAAACTGATAGATTGATATGTACGTTCCTGTAGAGATACACTCTAAAAGCACATAGCAAGTAAAAGAGAGCCAAAACACCCCTATGTTGGGGTATGGTTTCCCTATCCTATTTTGTCAGGAGCTAGGGTTTCACTACGACCGCAGTTTCAAACAACCTATATCGGGTAAGCAACCTGTACTAGTTTGGATTGGTCACTATGGATTCTGAACATGCACTAGGTCGAATGGTCAAAAGGGTGCCCCGGTAAAACCGGCATTTGTGTTCCCATACTGGCAGAGCCCGCAACCGGTAAGCCTTATGGCATGCTTTGACGAAGTCAAGCCTCCAGCAAACCGCTCAGGAATAGCAGATGGCCAACACGGTGTCCTAGGAGCACCGATGCACATGCAATGCAAAGAAACACATAAGTGAAATCAAAACAAGGTATCACGAGTTCGAGTCAAGTTCTCTAAACTCCCCAGCAGAGTTGCCAAAAATCAGAGACGCCCTAACGCCCCGGAGGGAACTCCCCTGGCGCTTTTGTTTGTTTGGGCTCACTACGATCGGACTCAAATTGTCACGGTTCTAAATCAACCAAAGAGTCCAAATCCAAAGAAATCGCTTTTGAGAAAACAGATTTTAGAAAAGAAGTATCAAACATGGACTGCTTTGCGGATACAAAGTCGCCACCTAAAGATTTTTTAATGGGGAAATTTAGGAAATCGACTGCTTGCCTAAGGCCACGTGTCCGTCATCACCAAAGTTGCCTCGCTCGAACTTGGGTACGATTGAGAAGGTTAGCTATGAGCACCCCTCTCGCCGATCAAAGATTGGCCTCCACTAACCATGATATCTAATTTTGAAAACATTATGCGTTCTTATTCCGGTTATTAGCCTAGATTTACTACGTGATGCGCACTGTAAACAAGTATAGAGTAAGCCACCTAAATTGGAACAAAACATTTCATGTTTGTTTATTTGAAAATGGTTTGATGGTGCTACCCGCAAGTAGACTAAGACATGAATTTTGCCACCCTCAAGTGGGCTTAAAACTCGCATTCAATGCATTGTTCCGATTTAAGTAACCTAACCTCCACCCACAGGCATTCAAGAAGTTATATCACATAAGCTGCTAGTCTCATGGTAATGATGCTATCATGGCAACATTCACACGCATGTGGCATGCTAAAGCATAAAAGCTTACCTAGTACTCCAAGCCAAAACAGAAACTAGTTAGTAATCACATGCATGATCCTAGTTCATGTTTAAAATGGCTAATGCAACACATGCAAATATGCAATCTAGACAGGCTCGACTATTCTAAACATGGCATATGAAATGCAATGTATAACATGTATTCAATTTGGAATTGAAATACAATGCGATTAGCATGATGCGCCGAGCCCTGTATGCAAGACAAATGTATGAATGCACGCATGCATAGCATAAGGTATGCTAATTTAAATATGCCCTAATACTAACCATCATAAGCTAGTAAATAAAAGAGAGAAAGACGTAGGATTGGAAGACATACACGCACTCACGCACACTTATTACACAATTGCCCTCGCTCGGAGGGACTAAAAGAATATACAAATTTAATTAACCTACAAGCTAATTAAATATTACAAACCACCTAATTAATTAACAAATTAATTACAAAAAGAAGGTAATGCTATCTCTCGGGATGATGGGTTGATGTATGCTTGACTCGCCTTTGCTTGGAAATCCGTTGCCATGCACAAGCCGCTCACCACTCGCTCTGCTCCTCTGGAAATTACACAAGTCCCAGGGAACACTCTCTGAAGACTGTGGGACACCACCGGCCATAGGTAATGGTCATCGACCAAATATTGAGCTCTCGGCCATCCATGTTTGGTCGGTCGGCATCGAAATGGTTTGGCCGACCAAAGCTTTGCAGAAAACCTGCTTTTGACAAAGCAGAGGGCAAACATGGCATGGCAATGCATTTTCAAGCAATGTGTGCACTAACCACACTCCTTATCATGTTTATGACTCAAAGGAGTTTGGGACTTCGCCCTAGGGGCACCAATCGGCCATTTTAATGCGTGAGGGCCAAAACAGCGAATTGTGCACTTCAATATGGAATGAGATGCACAAAACAAATAATGGGCCCCAACCTCTATCATAATCAATTCAAGAGGCAAGAGATGCATGCTATGATATGCAACCTAAACATGCAAGCTAAGCATGCAACATGAGCATGTGAACATGCAATATGCAATAGGCATACAACCTAAACATGTGGACGTGTATAGCATGCAACAATATGCACAATGAAACAAACATGCAACAACATGGTGAGATGGACTTACACTAACATGGGTAGCTCTCAAGCATGCCAAAATCAGTGGCCATAATGATGCAACAAAGGCATGAAAACACACATACAAGCATGCATGCACAAGGGCCTAAACATGGAGCATAAACCATCAACTCTTTAAAGCATGAAAGGGATGGGAAATGCAAGTATGCAAGCATGGAACATGGACTGAAATGTGGTCTCCAATGATGCCAAATCATGAGAATAAGCTAAGTAAAGCATGCTAGTGACCCACACATCCTAGGCTAACAAGCTAGAATGCAAGATGGCTACACAAAGCATGGCAAGCATGACCAAATCGATACCAAACAGAACTTAAACATGTTAAAACATGACTAAAAACTTCACAAAGCTAAGTCAAAACATGCAAGCATGGTGGTCCAAATGCAAGATGCCTTTCTAGGCGAAATAGAGGAATGCAAGGCAAGTGTATGGTGCATGCAAGGGGTCAACAAACGAACCTAAAAAAGAGGTAAAGCATGCCTAAATAACACCAAATACCCACTAAAATAGAGCCAACACATGTTAGAATGAGGTGCTCCTTTGAAAGGCCATGCAAGGGGTTGTTCTACACATGCAAGAGGGACACCCAAGGGGACCAAACCAGCCCTAGACAGAGTCTAGGCAGGTCCTAAAAGTCCCCAAAAAGGCCTGAAACAAGCTTTGAAGGTATGCAAATATGGGCTCCTTTGTAAGGCCAAAAATGCAAGTAAACAAGACAATAAGGAGAGGGATGGCCCTCCTTCTTAGGACCTCAAACATCATCCCCACCACTGAAATCCCATTGATTTTAGTGGTGAGAAGTCCAATACAAGGTGGTCCCGAAGCTCACAAAAAGGCACAAAAATGAGGCCAAACAAGGCCTAAGAGGGGGTAAACTTCGTCACACACAAAAGTGATCTTAAACAAGCTTAAAAAGGGGCTCAAAATAAGACTTTTTTCAGTTTATGAAAAATCTTGAAAATGCTTCTAAGTATGGCTAAAAGACAAAGAAAAATAAATACCAAAAGAGGGTAAAGTGTGTTACCCTTGTAGTTGCAGCAAAAACCAAGCTTTGAGACCAAAAACCAGACCATCAACCCTTTAAAATGGCCTCCAAGATCCTTAGGTTAATGATGGAGGTGTTAGGCTAAGAGTTGGTGTGCACAGGGCCAAAAACTATGGACTTTGGAGCTTGGAATGTAGAGAGATATGGAGGAAAGTGTACGGTTTTTGCCTTAGACAAATTTCTTGGAACCCTTACAATGGAAGAGGAGCTCTTCTATTTATAGAGCAGGAAAGGCCTAAGCTTCTTGGAGAAGCTAAGGCAAAAGGATCAAAGGGGCAAGTTTCTAAGGAAGCTAAGAAGGGGTCAAGCTTCTTAGAAGCTTAGAAGAAGGGCCAAGCTTCTTGGAGAAGCTAGCAAAGGGGTCAAGCTTCTCTTAGAAGCTTGTAAAGGGCCAAGCTTCTTGGAGAAGCTAGGCAAAAGGGTCAAGCTTCTTGGAGAAGCTAAACAAGGGTTCAAGGGGTTCAAACTTCCTCAAGAAGCTAAAACCAAGGGTTCAAAAGGTTCAAGCCTCCTCAAGAAGCTAGAACCAAGGGTTCAAAAGGTTCAAGCTTCCTCAAGAAGCTAAATCCAAGGTTTCAAAAGGTTGAAACCCCCTCAAGAAAAGGTCTCGGCCAGAAAAAGTGGCTGATCGACCAAAACAAATGGCCGGTCGACCAAGAACAGTGCCGGTCGGCCATCACTAATGGCCGATGGCAATAAAACAGGGCCGGTGGCCTCAAGCCATGGCCGGTGAGGTGTGGGGATGGCCAACAAGCTATTTCCCACCCTTAGAAGCGAAACAAGTGTTTGGTGCAAAACCAAACACAAAACAAACAAGTCGAGAGGTCTTAAGGCAAGGCACGTAGCCGAAACCTCCGAGAACTCAAGACGAACACGAACAGGGATAATCATCGAGTGTTCAAATGATGATGTCCAAGTCTTAAGGACGGTAAAAAATGGGGTGTCTACAGGCATCGGGATGATGTTAGCCAACCAAGTTGAGTACTCAGATACCAGCAAGAACCCTACGTTTATCTGCTTAATGACCTCCTCTTTAATCTTTAAAGCCCAATCCAGGCGTATTCTCTGCAACTTCTGTTTGACGGGTCGGGCCTCAAGGTCGAGAGGGATCCAATGTCGCATAATCTCAGATCGATTCTGCATGTCTTCGTAGGACCACGCAAAAACATCTATGAAATCTTTTTATAAAGTGACCAAACGCCAAGGCCTCCGAAGACAATGTTGACTCGATCCGACCAGACGCGGATTTTTCTCAGTACCCACATTAAAAGCAATGATTTCATTAGTAAGGGGTTTTGCAAACCTCTCATCTTCTCGATTAATCAAAATTTTGAAAACTAGAGGAATTCCTTCCTCATCGTTTTCATCAAAATTTTGAAAGTCATGATCAATGCAATAAACAAGCGCCACAAAGAAATACTCAGAATCTGCAGTGACATTCTCATTCACAAAGTCAAGCTCATCTAGTTCCTCGGTTACAACTGACTCAAAATAAAAGAAAAAGGACGACTTGGACAGGACCTCGGCATCTGGGTTATCACCTCCAATAATACTGGATTCAGACTTAGAAGAACCAGAATCTGATTCCGACTCCATAGGCTCTGTGGAATCAGATTTTGGCTCACTACTCGACTCAAAACTGCTAGATAGGTAGCCCTTCCTTCAGCTGCCAAACGAGGGATGGTGCGTCAGATGCATCCAAGATGCTGCTAGAAGGGTTCATCGCCAGTTTGTCCCCGATCATGGAAACAGTCAGGTTATCCCCCAAGCTCTCTGAGTTGATCGGAGGATCCGAAAGGAGACATGCCAATGTTGCTCCTACTTCAAGTTCTCTGCTGTCGGAATAACTTTCGTGCTTGCAGCCTTCAACCGTTAGTTCAACCATTTCCTCAGATCACTATCTTGCAAGTCAAAGAAAATTTCAAAGCCAGAACCCATTGCCTCTTCAAGTTGAACTAGGGTTCAGGAAACCACGTAACGAGAAGTCTTCTCCTCCGAAACAAAATGACCATTCGTGGTTCCCCAAATAGGTCTCAGGCACAAGTTTATAGCGCTTCGACCGCTTAGCTCGCTCTTCCCGCCATCTCTTTCCTTTTCTAATCCAGTCTTCTTTGGTAGGCGTATAGCCAAGACCAAAAGCATGCGAGTTATGTGGTACATTAGCTAATGCAGTGACGCCTTTCTGGCCACTCCTTCCCAGTACCATTCTTGGCACGTATTGGAGCTTGTTCATGAAGTATACAGATTGGGCGTTGATATACAAGCCCTCATCAACAACCGAGATATTTTGTACTACTCGGGCCTCAGCCAAGGTAAACCCCAAAAGGAAAGCATTATCTTCGCCATGTACAATCTCCAACACAAGTGTAGTAACCTCCAGCAAAGGATAAATAGATGAATTCCTAAATACTATCTCTACCCCCTTCCCATGGGGGTACTTCAGTATTTGGTGGTGGGTGGAAGAGACAGCTTTTACTTGGTGCAGTCAAGGTCACCCAAGTAGTAAGTTGAAAGTGGCCGGAATATCCAAGATATGGAACTCGATATCCTGTTGAGCTAGGCCCACTTGAACTCTGATCTGTACTCTACCCATTACCTCTCTATTGGTATTGTCATATGCCCAGATCACCTGGGTTGTAGGCATGAAATCCGCCGGTTTCAGGCCGATAACATAAGCCGTGCGACAAGGACAGACGTTGATTGCTGACTTGGTGTCGACCAATACCACTGGTACTCACTTTTCTTGGCACTCTACTAATATGTATAGAGGTATGTTATGTGCAGAGCCTTCCGGCGGCAGTTCCTTGTCCGAGAAGGTTAGAGTTGGCACAGCGCCTCCCGCGAAGACTAATCCTACCAGTTGTTCTGGGGTGGTGTCGATGGACAACTTAGCTTTATCCATCGCCGATAGTACAGCCTGTCTGTGCACTCGCGAAGCCATAAGCAAACCCCAGATAGATATATCAGCTTGAATCTTCTTCAACTGTTTCAACACATCCTCTTCTTCCAACTTTTTTCCTTCTGTTTCTCAACCTCTTTGTCGTTCCTGGATGACTCGGGTTGGTCCAGATGCGGTGGTTTGGAATATTGAAATATCGGCCACTTCTCATCATATGGTCGACCTCTTCCACATACCAAGTGTTGTCAGAATGGTCTTCACCCCAATCCTCATCCGTATGAGCTGTGTAGGTCGTCATTATCCCACCAGATTCCTTCTAAGACAAGAAATTGTCCGACTTCGCTTGAATTATCTTCTCGTCACAAATCTCCGCAGGTGTTAGGCTTTTCTAGTTTTTCAATTGTTTTCACCCATTTCTTGCTCAAAACGCTTCATGCGGTTTCTTGCTTTGTATGTACAAGACTAACAATGCCCAACTCCCGAGCCAATTGTTCCAAACATGTGTTTTCGGTAGTTTACCCTTCCCATCTACCATTCCGCCATTGCGCTTTCTCGCTCGCTTTTTCTAGCTTCAATTCAATTCCCTCATCTCTATCGGGTTCATCACTTAACCACCTAGAATTGTTTATCGAATCTGCTCAGTCAAACCAATCAATATGCACGCCCTTGATCTTGCTCATCAAAGAACCGCAAATTGTCTATATCCTCCTCTGGGTCAGCCAGATCATCTAATCCCTGACTTGGGCCATCCTCTTGAACTACATTGACCTCCATCCCAGCTGGCAACAACACTTCTGACTTAGTTTGATTGATTGGCACAATATAGCAGTACGGGTTGTACACCTCTTCAAATAAGTCCTCAGAGCCTTGGGCAACGGACTGACATTTTCCACCAAGGCCAACCTTCCTTCATCTACCACTGTCACCACCACGGGTTTAGATTGGAGTGTAGACGTGTTCATCATGCACAAGTCTATGCTCTCAAGGATGAACAACGCCAGTTTAGGTAGGTGGGAAGAGGTGATATATATACTAGGGTCATAAGGGACTGCTAATGTGTGGATGAGGTTTATATGCCGGGGTGGAGGGACTTGAATATGTGGTGGGAGAGGATTTGTAGTGACATTGGGTTTTTAGGGAGGTGCTATCACCTTATTATCAATAAGATCTTGAATCTCATGACGTAGCCTATAACATTGATTAGTGTCATGACCGTGCTGCTAGTGAAAAGCACAGTATTTGGCCGGGTTGTATTTCAGAGGAAGAGGATCGGGTAGAGGGCGAGGCTCTAGTGGCTTAAGATGCCTCTTTTTGATCAAGACCCCTAGGGCTTTGGATGAGGGCATGTAAAGCGGGGTAAAGACCCTTTGATCTTTCGGGTTGAGTTTTGTGGAATTGTGTTGATGTATTGGCAAAAGGGTTGGCGGTCTTGGTGTGGTGGTGACCATGCTCACATCCAAGGTCGTGCAAAGGTGCTACCACTGTGGTTGCATTGAACTACGGTAAAGGGCCTCTTGGTCGTTCCTTGTCATTGGCTATCACCTCTGTTTCATTGCATCTTTAATCTAAACCCCTATCTCGTGGAGTTCAGCGAATGTAAACAATGGCAAGACTATCATCTTCTGTAATAGTCTCCCTTGCAAATTGCGGACCACCATTCTAATTTGATCCTTTCCGGATGGCCTAATAGTCATCATCGAGGCCTTGGCCCTCCATCGTGTCATAAAATCCGAGAAGCCCTCCTTTGGCTCCTGACGGGTTGCTTCAAGATCATGGGTTGTGACCTCGGTCTGGGTATTGTAGGAGTATCAGGCGATGAAGGCCTCAGCCATTTCCTCCCAGCTCCGTTTCACAGAGTCTTCCAACTTTGCATACCAGATGG
Organism: Camellia lanceoleosa; assembly: GCA_025200525.1. Taxonomy (NCBI): domain Eukaryota; kingdom Viridiplantae; phylum Streptophyta; class Magnoliopsida; order Ericales; family Theaceae; genus Camellia; species Camellia lanceoleosa. Next base: position 45,812,345 of record CM045765.1, read on the forward strand.
CCGCTTTACCCGACAGGGTCCAGCCAAAAAGCAACAGCTTCTGAAGTCTGGTGAGGCTCATTGGCCGTAGGATGTTTGAGAATAACCGCAAATGGACCATGGGATCACCGGAGCCATCGAACCGATCTATGTGAGGCATCTTGAATCTGTCCGGCAGAGTTAATGCGGAGTCTATGTATCCATTCTCGATGTCAGGGATTGAATTCACACCGTGCCGCTTGAAGAGCTTTTTCTAGCTTGTTGACCTTCAAGCAATGGGGTCAACCTCTAATTCAAATGGCGCCCGCTTTGGTACACCGGTGCCTTGGAGGTTTGAGGTGGGATCGATCTACCGGAATGCCCAAATTCTCTTGGACATTGACAAAGTGACTCTGTGCCGAAATACTCACAGAGGTGCATGGGAAGCGTGGTTACCGCCGGTTGTGGAGTTGTTGCCGCAGCCTATTTATCACTTCGCTGATGAATCAGAACTTCATCTTGGCGGGCAAGATCTAGTCGCATGGTTTCAATGGTGTGTTGAGATGACGGAGCACATCTTCCATGCTAACCGAGGGATGTTGAGCCATCAAAAGTGGTGAATAATCACCGGAGTGGAAGTAGAAGATCGAGCCCGACCACGCCCAAGTGATGTAAAAGGTGATCTGATCGGGCGAATTATGCCTAACCCTCCTCTCGCCTCATAACCGGGGAGTGAAGCAAACATTAGTTGTCCCCTAACAAGATCCTCGGATCCAGAAGTCTCCTTACACAAGTCCAGAGTGCTTGGGGGGTTACAGAATCATCTGAAGCAATTGTGAAAAACTACCTTACAAAAAGAAATAAAGCAAAAGAAAGCGAAAATCAAAACCGCACAACACCTCGGCTTAGATACTAACAACATACAGTTGCAATCGTAAGCTGTAGAACTGCACTTAACACTGATTTCTGCCCCCAAAACGGATACCCATACTTGCAACTGATACATACATTCCTGTAGAGTTTCACTCTAAAAGCACATACCAGTTAAGTAAGAGCCAAAACACCCCTACGATGGGGCAGGGTTACCCTTTCCTATTTTCATCAGGAACCAGGGTTTCACTACTCAACTAATGTGGTTTCACACAATCCTGCATTCGGGTAAGCAACCTGTCCTAGTTTGGAACAGTCTCTATGGTTTCCGATATGCAACTAGGTCGATTGGTCAAAAAGGGTACCTCGCAAGACTACCTAATATACCTCTCACACCTAACATCGATAAGTGAAAGGAGGATCAAACGATACAGCGGTAGTCCAGATCCAAGGGCTGTGTTCCCATCGTGGCAGAGCCCACAACTGGTCAGACTTTTGGCAAGGTTTTCCAAGCAAGCCTCCAGATGGCAAACACTGTAACTTAGGCACACCAATGCAAATGTAAATGCAAAGAAACACATAAATGTAGATAAAAAGTCATATCATGAGTTTGAGTCAAGTTCTCTAAAGCTCCAAAGAAAGTCGCCAAAAATCAGAGCTCAACTTTTTTCGCCCCTTTCGGAAGCTTGAAAGAAAGCCCTATAGTTCCGACTCCCATGGTTCTAAATCTAATCTCACAAGTGCAATGTGAAATTGATAAATACCAAAGAGTCCAAATCTGACAAATCATTTTGGAAAATTGATTTTGAATCAAAAATGCCAAAATTGGACTGTTTTGCTAGATACATAGTCGCCACCTAAATATTTTATTTTTGGGGAAATCTAGGAAACCCATGACTTGTGCCAAAGGCCATGTGTCCGTCATCACCAAAGTTGCCTCAGCTTGGGAACTTAGGTACGAGAGGAGAAGGTCATGAATTGAGCACCCCTACTTGCCTGATCAAAGATCTGCCTCTACTAATCATGATATGATTTTTTTATGTACATTATGTATTCTTGTTCCGGTTATTAAGCTAGTATTACTATGTGATGCACGCATACAAGTATAGATTAGTTTGCTCAAGTTAGAACAATTCAATTTCATGTTTGTTTTGCAAAAAGGGTTTGAATTTGCCACCTCAGGTGGGCTTAAAGTTTGCGAATTTGCCACTAAACAAAGTGGGCTTAAAGCAGTGAATTTGCCATTAGACATAGTGGGCTTAAAACTTACATTTGTTGAATCATTCTAATTCAAACAACAAGCCTTCATCCACAGGCATTCAAGCAGTTTAGCAATTAAGTATTTAGCCTCATGGCAAGCATGCTAGACATAGCAACCACTAACACTCACGCAAATATGCTAAAGCATTAAAAACTCACATAGGACTCCAAGCTAAGAAAATATGAGTTAGAAAAATATGCATGATTCCTAGCTATGTAAGATGACTAATGCAACACATGCAAGAAGGCAATCAATAGGCTCTGCTACTAATATGGCATATGATTCAATTAAATAACATGCGGTTTGAACACATATTCAAAGAATTATTGAAATGACAATGTAGTTTGAATGATGCCGAGCCCTGCATGCAAGACAAATGAATGGATGCAAGCATAAGGTATGCTAATTGAAACATGTCCCTAATCTAACCATCAAAAGCGTTAAATAAAAGGGAGAAAGACGTGGGGTTCAAGACATACACATTATTACAACATTTTACTTTCATGAAGGAGAGTCCGAATGAATAACTAAGCTAACTAGCAACAAATTAGGACTAAGCTAATTATTACAAACCAAGATGAAATAAATAGCTAAACTAATTAACTAATTATTACAACACTTAAATGAACTAACTAGTAAGCCAACTAATTAAGTTACAACACAAATGTAAACTAAGTAATTAAAGTCTATAACTACGTTGCCACTACTCTTCCTTGGGAAATGAAAGATGCATGCTCGAATATCACCCAAAAGACCTGCTTTTGCTCTCGAAAGCCTCGCTTGTAGAGTTAAACACTTCCAGAACCGTTTTTCTCCACCTTGCCAACATTCTGTTAAGGTTTGCATCAGTGACTAGCCGGCCACTAGTAGAGTTCTGCCACCAAAAAGTGCCCATCTGGTGCATAATGCTGCCACCGGCCATCGATGGTGGTCTGCCGGCCACCGATGCACTAGATCATCATGCTATAGCAGAGTACAAACAGAGCAAAAAGAGGGTTTTTCCAAGGATTGCACAATTCACCCCTCCTTTTCATGAATAAATCCAAGGAGTTGTTAACTTAAGCCACAAACCACCAATCCAAGCAATTTCATTGCATGATGGCTTGTGATTCCAGATGTGCAAGCTCAATAAATGCAGAACAAGGCATTTAAGAACCATCACCCTATCATGCATGATCAAGGGCAATGGAGACCTAGGAAACTTGATACATTTCATTACTTTGAGTATTAAATGTCCCAATTTTTATTGTGTTCAATTAACGTCCAATTGAACACACAACACACAAGTTATTATCTTGCTCAATTTCACTTGCCACTTTTATTTACTCATTTTAATTACCAACCATTACTTAGTCAATTAAGTCCATTGGTGAGAGTTTTCTAAAGTGAAAAAATTGTCAACCAAAGGGTGGTTTAAGGCATGAGAGAAGTTTCATACCGTTGGTAATGAATCCTCAAAAGAGGATTAAACCATTAAGTATGGACCTCAATCTCAAGCTTAAAGAATCCCAAGTTTGAATCAACCCTCAAAGCAAATAAAGAGTTAAGAAATGAGGGAGGTTGCAGAGCTTTAGGTGCTGATATGAAGTGCAAGACAACACAAAAACATGTAATCAACTCAAACAAGGGGTGTCTAATGGCCTAAAACACCATCCTTATGAGGGCCTTCACACTACAACCATGCAAAACAAGACTCAATTGACCCAAATAGCCCAAAACAGAACTAAAGCAGTCTAAAACAAAGGCAAAAACATGCTGGAATATAGCTACAAAAAGCTAAAGAAATCATGCTAACATATAGAATTAACTAGGCTAGCAAACAAGACACACGGAGGGGAGGCTAACCCCTCCAATTTTGGACATCAAAACATGTTTTTTGTCACTGAAAATACTCTGAAATTCAGTGATTAAAAGGGCAAAAAAAGTTGGTTTAAAAATGGGAAACAAAGGTGCAAAAAACCTTAAAAATAAGGAATAAAGAAGGGTGAGACACCCCCCTAACCTTAAATGGCTCAAAACACCAATTTCAGCCTATTAAAACAGAGATTTTTACAGCTAACAAATGGCCCAAAAACAGTGGGAAAAGATAGAGAAACAAGTGCACTAAAACAAGTTAAAAGACAAGTGTTATACCTCTTGAAGCCAAGCACAACTTTAGGCACAAATACAAGTCAAAACCACATTCAAGAGCTCCAACAAGACGTTAAGAGACCTCAGCTCAAAGGTGATCAATTTTGGTTAAGGATGTGTATGCAAAAGAGTGGTATAACTAGGCAAGTGTGCACAAAATTACAAGAGAGAGAGAGAGAGAGAGAGAGAGAGAGAGAATTTTGAGTTTGAAATCTTCTAACCTCAAAACATGAGAGAGGGGGTCCCTCTATATAGAAAACATGAATTCTATACAAGGAGATCCAAATTTCTCCACGCAGGACAGATGCAAGCATCTCGTGCAAACAAATAGCATAAAATATCTACAGAAAACACTGGTGGCCGGCCAACCATCAGTGATGGTCGGCAAGGCATCATTGATGGCCGGTAAGGCACATCAATGGCCGGCAGATAGGAAGTGTTGGCCGATAGCCTCCATAGATGGTCGGCAGGCCACCATAGACTGCAGGAGGAAAATACCAAGGCATGGTCCAAAAATGAGACAAAATGGATGCAAGGTTTGAAAGGTTCAAACCTGTGGCGTTTCGCTGAGAACTTTGAGCGCTTGGCGAGCAAACAGACTCATCATCGGATGTACCTGCAAGAACATCCAAGTCTTGAAGGGCCGTCAAAAATGGGGTGTCTACAAGCATCGCCTATAGAAGAAAGACATGCCCTAGATGACTCCCCCTTAACATGCGCACGACTTTGAGACACAGTTTTCTTAGTGAAGGGTTTAATGGGAGTGGCATATTCATCATCCTCATAAATCGAGACCTCAAGTCTAGATAGAAGATAGTTGATCAGACAACCATAGGGCAATGCTAACTATTTGTTCCCAATAACAGCAATCATTTTGTGAAGGATAGGGGTGTCAAGGTTAATGGGTAATTGGTGATCAATGCAATCTAGGACATAACCTTGCTCTCGGTTTATTTCAGAGCTATGGGTGGTGACAATAAGATTAGCGCACACAATAAGATTGAGCAACCTAAACTGAGGAAGGAGCTCATTTTGCTTGATGAGAACCCCTTGAATCCAAAGTGCGAGGTGTACCACACAATGCAAGGCCACCTCGTTGAAGTCATAATCAGTCGAACAAAGAAGGGATACCAAGAATGAAGAATCGAACAAATTGCCGAGGAGAGAGCTTATAATGTCCTGGTCAACAAAAATTTCTTTAGACTGCACCCAAGTTTTAAAAGATGGTCCTATATCATCAACACCTTCGATATTGCAATAAAATTCCCTGACCCAATCCAGGTTTTGACGCCTTGAGAAGGAAAGAACTAGGTCACCTCCTAAAGGCTCAAAGACAGACCTAATTGAAATGGAATCAAAAGTATTAGGTTTCACATTGCATTCCAAATGGATAGTTCGAGAAAGGTAGGCTTCCTGAAAGTTTTTGGCCTTGTCAGATGAAGGAAAATAGTCAGTGTTATACTGTGGGCGATTAGCGGTGGACTTACGACGTTTAGAGGAAGACACGATAAACGTAAAATGAAAAAACAACACTAACCTAACAGAACATTCCCCCAGAACCAAACCCAAAATAGTTAGGATAAAATAAAAAAAAAAACCATTAGTAAACAAAATCCAAATGAGACAAAATGCAAAAAAAAAAAAATAATAGCACTAACCATAACATTAGGACAAAAATGCAGAACCCAACAAATCATAAGCCAGTAGTAAAAAAACAACCATAGAGCAGACAAAGTAGACCAATTCAATAGTATTAAAGATGCACACAATTGACAAATAATTAAGACCACAACTTAGAGAGAGTCGAACCAAGTGAATGAAGAATGAAGTGTGAATTACCAACATGCTTAAAACCCTCTGTGGAAGTGTGTGAATCAAGTGAATGAAACACAAAACCAGCATCGACCAAGTCACACAAGTCAGAAAACAAACCAAAGCACAAGAATTTAACAAACTCCAAAAACATATCGAGAGAGAGAAAAAGTAAAGAAAATAAGAAAAAAAATTGGGGTGAGAAACTTACCAGAGATGAATCAGAGGAGGAAGAAGAAGAGGGATGACCAAATCATTGCCCAGGTGAGTCGACCCTAGGGGAGAGAGAGAGAGAGAGAGAGAGAGCCACGAAAAGAGAAGAAAAAATGAGACTGAAAGGACGGGTTGCAGAATATATACTAGGGCTTGCCACTCGAGTGTGAGACTAAACACTCAAGTAGACTCACTTATGCTCGTCTCTCTGCTCAAGCGAAGAAACGGACGCTCGAGCGTAAAAATCCTGCTCACAGAATCTCGCGCACTCTGTAAAAGTACTAGATGGAGTAAAAACGCACTTGAGTGATAAATTGTCCACTGAAAGGATAAAAACTCACCAAGGCAAAAACACCCTTCTGAGAAGATAAAACCAGCCCACACTGACAAGTGGGACCTGAAACAAAAGGAAGTGAGCACAATAGCAAGTATGTGACACTAAGATAGGATAATCCACAAACCATGAAGCCACAAACTCATAATTTTGACAACATAAACCATAATAACATGAGCAAGTTAGATAAATATTGATCAATGAGCATAAGCTTCATAGGAATGCACAACTCAAAGACAAATATGAGAGTTCACATAAAGAAGGTGTGTGTGTGTGCAATCCTTGAGAGGCCACAGAGCTAGAGTTAATCCTCGTAGTGATCGGATGGCTAAACCTCCGACAAGAGTAATTAACCATCACTGAGAAAACTCAAACCACTAGAAATCAAGGGGTATTTGTTAAGTAAAAGCGGAGGCTCCCCTTTAATCAATGAGTCCCTTTTTCTTTTTTTCTTTTTTTTTTTTTTGTTTCTCTTCTTGCTTGTGGGCACTCACTGGTGGCATGCCCGCTCAAGAGTATGGAGACCAAACCAGAGAAGCATGAAATCAATAAGGATGGCCTACTTGGTGCCTCTGAGGTAGCTTTTTCTAGTGCCCGGACTTCAATGAACCGATGGAGGAACCGTGGAAGTGAAAAACCATGATAGATGGTTAAGAGACTCAACATCACTCATGATATGCCAATATAGGTCAATTCCTCTGAAAATGTATATGCGACACTGTTAGAGGCCCATAGAGAACTTTAATCACTTGTGCGGAAACCCCTGTAACAGCTTTTCCCAAGAATGTCTACAGAATGAGATCATGAAGTCAATGAGCATGGGCATTCATAATGAGCTATGAATAAAGAAGAATGAAATCTTGCAAGCAGCATGAGAGGTGTTCATATGAGTCTAAATGCAGAGATAACAAAATCAATGACAATGAGATTATAGCATCCAAGTACACATAAAGCCGATCACTCTCACCCACTCTAGTAACAGGTCACACCCTAGTAACTAAGCACAACACCTAAGGTCTTTCTAAGGAACTCAAACCTAAGAAGATCAAGGGATTTTGTAAAAATATCACCTTTTTTGATGCTCAATGGGTATGTGTTCAAGAATAACAAGGTCCTCTTCCACTAACTCTCGAATAAAATGATGACGAATGTCAATGTGTTTGGTGTGAGAGTGTTGGACTGGATTTTTAGAAATATTAATGGCACTAGTATTATCAAAGAAGAGGGAGAGAGTGTTCTGGTCTATATCATAATCATCAAGCATTTGCTTCATCCACAACATTTGGGAATAACAACTCCCTACAGTAATGTACTTAGCTTCAGTGGTCGAAAGAGAGATGGCATTTTGGTTTTTGCTATGCCAGGCAACCAAATTATTCCCAAGGTAAAAACACCCTCCAGATGTGCTCTTACGATCATCAGCACACCCTGTCCAGTCGGCATCGGAAAAACTAGTGATTTCAGCTGTAGTGTCAGTTGAGAACCAAATCCCATAGCCCAATGTCCCATTAACATACTTTATGATGCGTTTGACTGCAAGAAGATGAGACTCTTTAGGACAAGCTTGGTAATGAGCACAAACACCTACACTAAATGCAATGTCAGGATGACTGGTTGTGAGGTACAAGAGACTCCCTATCATACTCCTATAAAGGGTAGGATCAACATCAATACCAGAGGAATCTTTGGAAATGTGAAGACTGGTGCTCATGGGAGTGCGTGCATGTTTGGCCGACTCGAGACCGAACTTAGACACAAGATTTTTGACATACTTGGCTTGAGAGACAAACATACCCGAAAGAGACTGTTTAATTTAAAGACCCAAGAAATAAGACAACTCTCCTATCATGCTTATCTCAAACTCATGTGTCATGCAATCCGAAAAATATTTCACAAGATGATCAGCAGTGGATCTAAACACAATATCATCAACATAAATCTAAGCAACAAGTATATAAGACTTAGTATGTTTCACAAATAAATTCATGTTCACACTACCCCTTTGAAAATCATTATTAAGAAGAAAGGTAGTAAGACGATCATACCAAGCCCGAGGGGCTTGTTTCAACCCATACAATGCCTTGTCTAACTTGTAGATATGGTTTGGACATTTTGGATCCTCAAACCCTTTTGGTTGCTCAACATAAGCCTCTTCTTTCAAGTACTCATTCAGAAAGGCAATTTTCACATCCATTTGAAACAATTTGAACCCAAGAAAACATGCAAAGACCAAGTAAAATATTTAATAGATTCGAGACGCGTAACCGGGGCAAACGTCTCATCATAACCAAGACCCTCTACTTGAGTATAGCCTTGAGCAACCAACCTAGCTTTATTTCTAACTATAGTACCATTCTCATCAGATTTATTCTTAAAGATCCACTTGGTACCTATTACATTCATGTCTCTAGATCTGGGGACAAGAGTCCAAACATTGTTACGTTCAAATTGACCTAATTCTTCATGCATAGCATTGACCCAACTATCATCTAGTAAGGTCACTTTTATATTCTTAGGTTCAATTAATGAATCATAACACACATGAGATACCTCCTCCCAAATTTGTCTTTAGGTTTTCATTCGATTTGAGACACTTCCAATCACTTGTTGAGCCGGATGATTCAGTTTCACCCTTGCTGATGGTTTGAATTTTGGACTTGTAGTGACAGGAGCATCAGTAGTGGTGTCTCTTTGTGCACTTTTTGGACTCGGACTTACCTTAAAAGTTGGTGCTGGCTCACCTTCTTGAGCCTGGTCCTCTGCTTCTCCTTGACTTTGTGGTTCAGTATCTAGCATTGGAGACTCACCATTTTCTTCCTCATTTAACGCTGAAGTAGAAGAACCTGTGTCATCTATAACCACATTGACCGATTCCATTAAAGACAAAGTACGCAGGTTATAGACATGAAAAGCTCTACTAGAGGTTAAATACCCTAGAAAAATACCTTCATCACTTTGACTCTCTATCTTTGAACATTTACTCCCAAAAGTTTTGAAGTATTTTATATTACACTACTAAAAAAAGTACTTTTTGCGATCGCTAAAAGCCGTTGCAAATAATAAAAAAGCAGTCGCAAAAGACTTTTTGCGACGGCCCATGTGACGGTAAATGAGGGTTGCACATGTGGGGGTGGCAAATACTTTTTGCAATCGCAAAATACCAGTCGCAAACTATTTGCGACTGCCTAACCTACTTTTTACAACAGTTATTTTTCTATCGCAAAAAATAAAATAAAAATTAGCCACTATTTTTTTTACTGTCGCAAATCATTATTTTTATAACAAAATCATATATACGTTTGCCACTGTGGAGATATGGTTTGCAAATCCTCTTTGGATCCTGTAGGATGCTCTTGATCCTCAGCTAATCACCTTAAAAGGAATGAACACTGTGGTCGAAGGTGCTGGAATTAGCACTCCGACGGATAAGTTAGTGTATACTCTCTTGGTTGCTTGTGTCTCAAGTTAATCTTATTTTTTCTCACAAACTTTTCTTAGCTGATGCTCCACTTATTTATAGTCGTCCTTTATATTGATGGTTGGGCCCACCTTTCACCAATTAATAATTGGTTATTCGGCTATTCTCTCCTACCTATTCAGACTGCACAAATTATACCGATTCTATGGCCGCTTCAAGTTATTCGCCTCTGTCCTCCAGTGATAGAGCCGTATAGTACATAACTTGATTTCTTTCTTTAAACTAAATTGGCTTCCCTACATAATAATATTATTTGGCTCCCACAATTGCCCCCCAAACATCCTATTAATGTCTGTTTTTTGGCATGTTTGGTCTTGGACTTGGAGGGTAAAAAAATACGGCGGTTTCCCTTATTCTAATGCAAGTGTCTGAACGCCTACTCTTTTTAGTAATGATTATAATCTCCCGCCCCTTCGTACGTTTCATTCATTTAATACGATTTGAAACTGTGTTGTCTCTTCATTTGGCTATCAGTTCACCTCCCTCGCTTAACGTCCTCTACAACTTTTTTTCGTTCTTCATTGTCCTCCTCATTTCTTGTAAGTTTTTCTCTCTCTCATTTTCACTCCCATTTCCTTGTTTGTTTTCTGTTTAGAGTGTCCACTTTATTGGCTATAATGGCGAAACATTTGAGAGCCCTTCTTTCTGCGGATCGAGTCTTTAGTTTCCATTGCCATTTTTCCATCCCGCCGACGTCCATCTGTCACTCTTGGCAAAGAACATAGTTGACACTGAGAGGACTGATGAGAATACAATCGTCATCCCTCTTTTTCAATCGCTGAGGCGGAGTCCGTTTCCCTCTTCATCCATTTTTGAGGGCTGTCCTTCGCCATTGGGATTTAATCCCTTCTCAACCGAACGTAAATTTTTCCAAAATAATAATGGGAATTATAGAACTAAACCGATGCCTTAGGCTTAACCTTGGAATCCCTGCTATTTGGCATTGTTATGCCTTGGCCAAATCTTCGGGTCAGGGCGCCATTTCAGTAAGGACACCGACCATCACTTGGTGATCATGTTTGCCACCGCAAGCATGTTGATGATGTCATGGTCGTTGTCTGCGGTAACTGGGAATTCGGAGAGGGCGAAGATCGCCTAGATCTAGTGCCCAAGCTAAGAGGCGAACTAAGTGGCCATTTAACCCCGCATGAATTTTTATTAAGTATTTACCTGGTTCAAATTCTACGTATTTACCATTTTATTTGTGCAGGAAATGATTTGAAAAAAGTTCTCGTCTCGGCCGATGACGCTATACTTGTGCAGATCGTAATCAAGACTCAGCTTTGGCCGCCCGAATCTCTAGAAGCAAGGGAAGGTGGCCCACATTCTTCTGAGATACGAGCCGACCTACGCTACTTTTTCGACCGCAGACAACATTCCGATTCCGAGGGGTAAACAGTACCTTATGGCGCTTATTTTTCTGAGCTTCAAGAACCTTAGACAGATTGGTCTTGAAGCTTCAAATTCAAAGCCAACAGACAAACAAGCACGAAGGAGTCACCGAGCCTTGAATCAACCTCGCTAGAGAGATCTAACGGACTAGAAGAGGAGGTTGACGTGACACTAAATTTGGCTTTTAAAGAAGCCGGCCTCAATCCTCCATCCACTTCTGGCCGAGCGGACTGCCCTTCAAGATATTTTCATCGACTTAGGGACCTACTCGCTCAGATCCTCGACAACATGGCTAGAGAATCACTTAGTCAAATGGCTGCTTAAAAAATGCCGAGAGGATGGCTGCTCGTAGGAGAGCTGAAGTCGAGCGAACTGAACCTCCACCCCCTCCACTCGACACTAGGGCAGAATCTTCTTCACCTGCTCCAATTGAGGAGACGGTTTAGACTGATGTGGCCGAAACGGAACCTGTTGTCGATCAACAGGAGGATCAAGTGACGGAGCACAGGGGGAAAAAACGTCCGGCCAAACACGAAGCTGATTATTCGGAAAACCTAGTGGATAAATGGCCACGCATGGAAGAATTGGACTTGGTTGTGCCGTTTATAATAAAACCAAGGATAAAAAATGTGCCAGTTGCTTCTGATGTATTAGCTGTAAAAGACGCCGCTGTGGCCTTGAGCTTGGCCTCCTCCATTTCTCTGGCGGTTGACAAAGCAACCTTTAGGGCAAAGCTCGATCTGCTGTCCATCGCATTAGCTTCTCAATCGGCGATATTGGTACATGATCCTTGTTTATAATTTTGCAAGGATAAATAAAAGAAAAGTTTTTTTTTTATATCAGCTAACTTACTGATTCCTTGTTTTGTAGGCGGCGAGAAGGATAGCTGAGATTGGTCGTCGCGAACATGATGCTATCGAACAGATCAGCTTTCTCACAACCAATGTGGAAAATGAAAAGGGCAAGACAATAGAGGCCTCTCTCAAAGCCGAGTCTGAGGCCTGAAAGTGGCAGCAGAAAGAGCGAAAGCCAATGCCGAAGCAGATAAGGCCAAGACCACTGACCAACTAAGATTGGCCACCAAGGAAAGGGCGAACGCTAGTAAAGAAGCGCTCAAATTGGCCAACGAGATGATTGCCAAGCTAGAGGTCGATTTAGAGGAGTCAAAGAGGGCGATGGCGAGTGCCGAATCCGAGATTTCCAAGTCATTCCAAGTTGGCATGGATGCAGCCTTAGAGAACTATGTCAAGGAAGTGCCTAAGTTCGAGAATAGGGGGTTCAAACACGGCTGGCTCAAAGCCTTAGTTGCCGCTAATATGGTATCGGAGCAACCGATTCCGTACGAGCAGGTAGATGTTGAGCCACTAGAGTCTGACCCTGAAGACTGACCTAGGGTCAAAGTATATTTCATTTTGTTTTGGTATCGTGTGTATGTAGGTTTTGTTAGATTTGTTAAAATTTTGAGTATTTATTTTTGTGAGAAGCTATCGTAGGGTAGTTTTCATTTGCAAAGTGACTTCTGTTTGTACTCAGTTTATCAATGAAAATTGCCTTTGCCTTTCTGTCTGATACATGTGCTTGTTAATTGGCTAAGTAAGATGTAAAAACATGAATGGAACAAACTACTGAATTAATCCAACGTTAAAATAACTGCATAGTACTGCGATTTAGCCAAATAGATTAATGAATATGCCCTTGCCCCAACAAATTGTCGAACAGATCACGAACGATTCACTATTGGCACAGACAGAACATTTCGCAAGATAGACCTGATATTTAGGCCGAATAGATTAATGAATCTACCCTTGCCCCAGCAAATTGATGAACAGGACCGCCGAATAATGGTAACTCAGGGATTGGCTGGAGTAGAATAACATTTCGGCGCACTCTGATACTTACGCTGAATAGATTAATAAATATGCCCTTGCCCCAGTGAATTGATGAACAGGACCGCCGAATAATGGCAGCTTAGGGATTGGTTGGGGCAAAATAACATTTCGACGCACGCTAATACTTACGCCGAATAGATTAATAAATCTGCCATTGCCCCAGCAAATTGATAGACAAGGTCACCGAACAACGGCAGGTCATAGCACAGAGCATTGAAGGAAACGCTTTAAGAACGCTGCACCCGCAATGAATAAGAAGGGTGGGGGCTGCGTTCGTTTATGGTTCACATTGGTGTCCAAATTTGGCAGATCACAGGAGGGAGAAGAGTAGTGGGTTTGAACTAGATGTCTAGAAGACTATTCTACAATAGCAGAGGAGAGGGTAAGACAGTGGCTGAGCTGGATTCAGCGATGAATCGAGGTGGCGAACCGTTGCGAACGGGAAGTAGGACGTCGGGGGAGCGCGAAAGGCGCCATTCTCCGCGTCGTCGAAGCAGGTCACCTAGGAAGGAAAGGCAACAGCAGAGGAATTCCCCTTACTCGCGAAGTGAGACCCGTGGGGCACCAAGCCTATTGAGCTTTTCAGTCTTCGTAGGGAACAAACTGATGACAGAGGTGGATTCGATCATCCGTTATCTAAACATGGCAGTTGAATTCGCCCGACAAATTTTTTCGCCGGAAGTCTAGCAGTCGATGGTTGGGTGACCTGATTTCTAATTTTTTTAGGAGGGTGTCCATGGAGCGGTGAAAGGGCTTTATATGTCATATGAAATCGGCATGCGTCTCCGTGCCGCGCGACTGGAGATCGAGCAGAAAGACGAGCGCATTCGGAACTTAGAGGCACGTGTAGAGAGAGCCGAGCGAGAACTAAAACAGGCAAAAACTGCCGGGCAACATTCGGCAGGTCAAGGTAACCTAATTGTAGAGGAAAGGGTGACCCAACGGCTGCTAAACCAGGCCATTGCCAACCGAGATACGGCGAGCATGTTCGCTAAAGAAGGGATAAGGACAAAGGCCTATGAAAAGGGATTTTTTGACGGTCAGAAGATTGGTATAGAGAAGACGAGGGAAAAGCTGGCCGAAGAGGTCTGCCGATGCGAAAATCGTGGATTCAAGCATGGGTGGACCAAGGCTCTACAGGCAGCGAGCATTGATTCGGCGTCGCCTTTATATCAAAGTTATAATTGCCCTTCGCGGCTTTTGAAGCCGAGAAAACTAACGACGAAGACAGTGCCGAATAAAAGATATGCAAGACTTTTTTTTACGCATGTATGTAGAAGCGCCCCGAGGGCCTCATGCTACAGTTCGGACTCAAATGTCAAGGTTCTTAATTTGATCTCACAATGTGCGATGTGAGATTAATAAATCACCAAAGAGTCCAAATCCGGCAAATTGTTTTGGAAAACTGATTTTTAAGAAAAAAGTGCCAAACATGGACTACTTTGCCAGATACAGAGTCGCCACCTAAATATTTTATTTTGGGGGAATTTAGGAAACCCTAACTCGTGCCTAAGGCCATGTGTTCGTCATCACCAAAGTTGCCTCGGCTCGGGAACTTGGGTACGATTGGGGAAGGGCATCTATGAGTTATTCGCCGCCCGATCAAAGATCGGCCTGTACTAAGCATGATATCTTGTTTTTGAAAACACATGCGTTCTTATTCCAATTATTAGCTAGAATTACTATGTGATACGCACAGCATACAAGTATAGACTAGATCGGCTAAGTTGGAACAAAACATCTCATGTTTGTTTGAAAATGGTTTGAATATGCTACTCGCAAGTAGTCTAAGACGTGTATTTTCCACCCTCGGGTGGGCTTAGAAAACATGATTTTGCCACTCTCAAGTGGGCTTAAAACTCGCATTTGATGAATTGTTCCAATTCAAGTAATCCAACCTTCACCCACAGGCATTCAAGCAGTTATATCACTTAAGCAAATAGCCTCATGGCAAGCATGCTATCATGGCAACACTCACACTCATGCAAGATGCTAAAGCATAAACACTTATAGTGTACTCCGAGCCAAAACAATAACTAGTTAGTAATCAATGCATGATCCTAGCTATGTTAAAATGCCTAATGCAACACATGCAAAAATGCAACTAGAAATAGGCTCGGCTATTCTAAAATGGCATATGAGATGCAACTTGATAATCATGTATTCAAATCAGTATTGAAATACAATGCAGTTAGTATGATGCGCCGAGCCCGGTGCATGCAATACAAATGAATGAATGCAAACATGCGAAACATAAGTATGCTAATTGAAACATGCCCTAAACTACCCATCAAAGTAGGTAAGTAAAAGGGAGAAAGACGTGGGGTTGGAAGACATTCACACACTCATGCACACTTATTACAAAATTCGCTCTCTCGACGGAGGGTCCGAAAGAATAATACAAATCAACTAATTAATCAACTAATCAAGCTAATTAATTAATTACACAACCAAATCGAAATAAATAACTATTCTAAGTTATTAAAACACTGAAATGGCCTTGAGACGAGGGATGAATGCATGCTCGGACAGCTTTGATCGGAAATCTATCACCATGCTTTATGTTGCCTCTGTTTGCACTGCTCTGAACCTCTGAAAATTAGGCCAACTTCTGTGACACTTCTGAACCACCTTGTGGGCATTCTGTGAGGTCATCGACCAAGAGACAAGGCCATCGGCCAAGGGATAGTGGTCGTCGACCATATATAAGGCTCTCGGCCATAAATTTGTAGCCGACCGGCACTGAAGATGGCCGACCGGCCATCTCTTCCTGCAGAATGCTGTTTTGCTACAACAGAGGACAAACAGAGCATGTCAATGCATTTACAAGACAATGTATGCACTACCACTCTCCCTATCATGTCATGAACTCAAGGGAGTATAGTCCTCGACCCTCGGGCCACCAATTACGCATTTTAATGCATGATGGCCAAAGGAGCCAAGTGTGCGAATCAATATGGAATGGATGCACAAAACACATGAAGGCCTCACACTCTATCATATTGGATCAAGAGCGTCGGCGACTGAGGATTGAGGCACATTTTGTCATTTCAAGTACGAACGTTCCTCGCTCCTCGTGTTTGGTTTGACACCCCAAACCAAACACAATGCAATGCATGTATGCCAAATACAATGCAACATGGAAATGCAATACCATGTAATTCAATATGAGCATGCCAAATGCAATGCAATGCAATACAACCTAGCATGTAAACAACATGGCATGCAACAACTATGCAACAATACTATGCAACCTAAACATGCAAGCATGCAATGTAATGAGCATGCAACAACAATGCCAACAACAAGTATGCGACAACATGCAATCTAGCAAGCATGCAACAACATGCAAAGATGGGCTTAAACCGAAATGGGAAGACCTGCCATGCCCAAACAAGGGCCAAAACACCAAGACTAAGGCACCAAAATGCGTGACAAACATGCACACATATTGGTCCATCACTTAGGCCTAAAAGCATAACTCCCAAGAGTGCTCAAAGAGTGACAAAATTGGAAGTGTAACAATGCTATAAGCTCTAAAAATAAGCATGGAATGATGTCAAATCAACCAAACAATGCAAGCATGGCATGCAAGAAGGCTCAAGGCTTAAGGCTAGCCAAGGAGCTTATACTAACGCTATATGAACCATGCCCCCAAAGAGCCAAGGACAACCAAAACAGTCCTAAATCATGCTAACAGGAGTCTAAAACATGCAAGGGCCAATGCTAAAACAAGCCAACACAAAAGGCATAAGGCATGAAGCATGCAAAGCTAACAAAGAGGTGTTATACTACACCAATTATAACCAAACATGGCATGACTTAACCAATGAAAATCAGAGTTATGACATGTCAAAATAAGCCTGAATACCCACTGAGATGGCATCGCAAAGGCCTAAGCATGGGGGTATGCACAATGACCTATTCTTAAGGCATAAAACACAAACTATCCAAAGCAAGGAATAGGTGATAAATGCAAGTGTGTGACCATGAAACATGGACTGAAATCACATTTCACATGATTCCAAATCAAGAAAATACTTCAAGTAACACATGCTAATGAACTCAAGGCACAAAACTTACAAGCTAGAATGAACCAAGGCTATGCAAAACAATGCATGCATGACCAAGACAACACCAAACAGAGCTTAAACATGGTAAAACATGACTAAAAGCTCCTTTGAGTTGAGCCAAAATATGCAAGCATGATGGTCCAAATGCATGATGCATGTTAAGACAAATGAGGGGATTTGCAAGGCAAGTGTATGATGCATGCAAGAGACCACTAAACCAACTTAAAAGATAGGTAATGCATGGTCCAATAACATTAAATACTTGCTGAAATGAAGCCAAAATATGCTAAGCAAACATGCTACTCTTATAACAAGCATACAGCACACAAGACAGACAAGAGGAGGTGTCCCTCTCTCATATCAAGACTCAAAAAACCCTCTTCCACCTCCAAAAAAATCCTTTTGGATTTCAAAGAAAAAAAAAAAAAAAAGAAAGATGTCAAAAAACTAAAACAAAAGGCAAAAAACAAAGCAAACAAAGGCCCTAGAGGGATAAAAACAACCCAAAAAAAAACCTAAGAAACTACAAAAGCAGCATACAAAAATAGAACTTTTTTAGTTTAGAGCTTAGCTTAAAAACAATATGAAAGTAAGTCTAAAAGCTAAGCCAAAAGCCAAATGGGGTATCTAAAGTTTAGAATCTCACCTTTGAAGAACAACTTCAAGAACACAAGACCAAAGAACTCTTTGATCAAAACCACCTCAAGAACTCTAGGATCAACCTTCTAGTGCCTCAGCAACCAAGGATAGTGTAATGCCAGGTGTTTGTGTGCAATAGTAAGAACAAAACACACTTTTGAGCTCAAACACACACACAAATCTAGAGAGAGATATATCTAACTTGTATATCAGATCTTTTTGAACCCCTGGAAAGGGAGAGGAGGCTCTCCTTTTATAGAAAACTGAATTTGCAAAGCTTCTTGGAGAAGCTAAACAAGGCTCAAATCCCTCCATACACGTGTATGGAGGGGGGAATTGTGTGTGCCAGTTGTGCCAGCTGGCACAAAATATCTGCCAAAAGCAGATGGAAAGGGTTCGGCCAGAAAATATGGCCGATTGACCAACAAAGGTATTAATCGACCAAAAACAAAGGCCGATATGGCAAGAAAAAGGGGCCGATGGCTTCATGCCTTGGCCGATGGGTCGAGGGGAAGTCCAACAAGCCACCATCTTCCCTCAGAATCAAAACACAAGTGCTTGGTCCACAACCAAGCACTAAATACTCAAGTTGAGAGATCTCGAGGCAAGGCACGTGACCGAGACCTCCGGGAACTCAAAACGAACACGAGTATGGATGATCATCGAGTGTTCAAACGATGACGTCCAAGTCTTGAGAACAGTCAAAAATGGGGTGTCTACAATGTATTGAATGAAACAGATCAAAGATATGTAAGTCCTATTACAAATTTGGTGCGAATTATGTATTTGCAATCTATTGAATGAAACATCTTATTTTAAATGTCTATATTGTCTCAATTGTTATTCGTAAATTAAGCCATGACCGTCAATTACTGTTAATTGCGTTCGCTGTACAATCGCGATGTTGACGGCTTAATTCGATTCCAAATGTTTATTCGCCCACCAGACCTAAGGGCTCCAAATTGGAGGCTTTTATCTTGGCCAACCGTGTTATCCACGAAGGTGCTTTGAATCCGGAGGCTTATTCGGCCCAAACGTGTCATTCACGGATGGGGCTCCGAATTCAAAGGCTTTTATTTTGGTCCAAATTTGGAGGCTTTTACTTTGGCCAATCATTGTATCCACGGCGCTCAATCGGAGGCTTATTCAAATTCATACGTGTCATTCACGGATGGGGTCCGAATTTGAGGTTTTTATTTTGGCCAATCGTGGTATCCACGGCGGGCGCCGAATTTGGAGGCTTTATTTTGGCCAATCACGTTATCCATGAAGGTGCTCCGAATCTGGAGGCTTATTCGGCCCAAACGTGTCATTCACGGATGGGGCTCCAAATTCGAAGGCCTTTATTTTGGCTAATCGTGTTATCTACGAAGGGCGCTCTGAATCTGAAGGTTTATTCGGCCCAAATGTGTCATTCACGGATGGGGCTTTGAATTCGGAGGATTTTATTTTGGCCAATCGTGGTATCCACGAAGGGCGCTCCGAATCTGGAGGCTTATTCGGCCCAACCGTGTCATTCAAGGATGGGGCTCCGAATTTGGAGGCTTTTATTTTGGCCAATCATGTTATCCACGAAGGGCTCTCCGAATCTGGAGGCTTATTCGGCCGAAACGTGTCATTCACGGATGGGGCTCCAAATTCGAAGGCTTTTATTTTGGCCAATTGTGTTATCCACAAAGGACGCTCCGAATCCGGAGGCTTATTCTACCCAAACGTGTCATGCACAGATGGGGCTCCGAATTCGGAGGCTTTTATTTTGGCCAATCGTGGTATCCACGAAGGGCACTCTGAATCTAGAGGCTTATTCGGCCCAAACGTGTCATTCACAGATGGGGCTTTGAATTCGGAGGCTTTTATTTTGGCCAATCGTGGTATCCACGAAAAGCACTCAAACCGAGGCTTTTGATTTACCGAACTAAATTTCACTATGCAAGGAAATAAGAAGCGTTGCATTGGAAAAGTGAAAGTTGTACACGGTGAACATTCAAAACAAGTTATCATGCCCCACAAGTCGAGTTAATGATAAAATTTACGCAAATGCGTGGAATTCCAAGGTCGTGGTAGACTTCTCCCAGACATGTCTTTGAGCCGGTATGCCCTTGTCCCGGTGATTGATTCAACCTGATAGGGGCCGTCCCAATTGGGACCTAGTTTTTCGTCAGCGGGGTTCCGAGTAGCAGGAAGAATTTTATTGAGGACCAATTCTCCTGGTATATAATGTCGCAGTTGCACACGTTGATTATATGATTTAGTGAGCTGCTGCTAATATCGCGCCATAGATGCGAGGGCACGATCTCGGCATTCCTTGACCAGAGTCAGATCCAATGCTAACATCATGTCATTATGGCCCAAGTCGAAGACCTTCATTTTCAGAGTGGGTAAGCCAATCTCTAGGGGGATAATTGCCTGGGTTCCAAAGCGTAGGGCGATCAGCGTTTCCCCAGTGGATCGCCTTGGTGTAGTACGATGAGCCCACAACACACTAGGGAGCTCTTCGACCCACCTGCCTTTGGCTTTCTCCAACCTTTTCTTGATGCCGTCCAAAATGGCTTTGTTGGAGGCTTCAGTTTGACCATTTCTCTGTGGATAAGCCGGGGTGGAGAAATAGGGCCGAATACCATAGGTGTTGCATAATTCTCGATAGATGCCACAATCAAACTGGGTGCCGTTGTCTGAAATGAGTGCTCTTGGAATGCCGAATCATGTTATGCTATTTTTCCATACAAAACGCTGAACATCAGTCTCTCAATTGTGTGTTAGTGCCTCGGTTTCAACCCATTTCGTGAAGTAATCTGTTGCGACAATCAAGAATCACTTGTTCCCTGGGGCCCGTGGCAATGGTCCGACGATATCAAGTCCCCATTGAGCGAACGACCAAGGACTGGTGATAGAGCTTAACTCCTCAACAGGCAAATGAGTTAAAGAGGAAAACTTCTGGCACTGTTCACATTTCTTGATGTAACACTCGGCATCAGCTCTAATGGTCGGCCAATAGTACCCCTGTGTTACAGCTCGATGGACCAAAGAACGCCCGCCAGAATGGGCACCACAACTACCTTCATGTATTTCAGTCAAGAGTTCCTTGACTTTATCCAGATGAACGCATTCTAGGTATGGACCAGAAAGGGATTTTTTGTAGAGCTTTCCTTGCAGATCTAAGTAATATCGCAGGGCTTTGCTTCGCAGTTTGTGCATTTCTTTCTTGTCTATCGGGAGCTGTTCGGAAGATAGGAATGCAGTGATAGGGTCCATCCAACTTGGACCTGATTCTATGATGTTGATCTGAATTAACTCCGAATGGGCAATGCTCGGCTCAGGGATGAACCCTACTTCAATTGTCCATTTAATTTCTGAGTTGATGGCGGAGGCTAGGCATGCCAAGGCGTCTGCATGTATGTTCTGATCCCGGGTTATTTGATTCAATTCATGATGGTCGAATTTTGCCAGCAAAGAATTCGTCGTTTTTATATAGGCTACCATACGGTCATTTTTAGCTGCGTATTCTCCCTTCAATTGGTTGACGACTAGTTTTGAGTTGCAGAAGATAAGCAGATGCCGAGCACCAATGAGAAGTGCATTCCGTAAGCTAGTTAATAATGCTTCATATTCGGCCTCATTGTTTGATGCTTCGAAGCCCAGTTTAACAGCCTGCTCGATTATTGCCCTGCCAGGGGCCATGATCATTGCGCCCGCCCCACTGCCACGTTGGTTGGATGACCCGTCACAATACAACTGCCAAATGTCCCCGACATAAATTCTCCAGTTCAACTTAGGTTGAATTTCATCAGACTTAAAGTCGGCCAGACACCCAATGATTTCGACCACAAAGTCAGCAGGCACTTGCCCATTGATTGAGGTTCTAGGTAGAAATTGGATATCGTACTGGTCGAGTTCAAGAGCCCATTTTGAAATGCGCCGTGATGCTTTTGCGCTACGGAGCATTGACCGGAGGGGGTAGTCCGTTAATACCCCAATGGTATGCCCTTGAAAGTAATGCATCGATTTTCTTGCTGCCATGACGAGAGCAAGGACGAGTTTTTCCAACGGAAGGTAACGTGTTTCGGCGTCAACCATTGCTTTGCTCACATAATAAACTGGCCGCTACTTCCCTAGTTCTTCCTTTAACAGTACGGCGTTGACCGCCTGATCGAAAATTGCCAGACATAAAATGAGCGGATCACCTGCCGAAGGTGTTGTCAAGAGTGGAACTGATTGGAGGTAAGTTTTCAGACCGTCCAAAGAGGCTTCGCACTCGGGGCTCCATTCAAAAGCTTTACCCTGCTGAAGGGTATGAAAGAATTGTCAGCATCGATCTGTGCAATGACTGATGAACCTATTGAGTGCAGCGGCCATTTCCATCAGCTTCTGAACCTCTTTGACCGACCGAGGGGAGCCACGTTCTAGAATTGTTGTGATTTGCCTTGGGTTGGCTTTGATTCCGCGATGGTTAACAATGTAGCCAGGGAATTTGCCGAATCCGATGCCAAATGCACATTTGGAAGCGTTCAGCTTCATTTTGTATTTGCGAAAAATGCCGAATGTCTCTTCTAGATCGGCTAGATGAGTTTGCTCTTCTTTGGACTTGACCACCAAATCGTCGATGTAAAATTCCATGGTACAACCGAGTTGCTCCTTGAACAGGGCAGTCACTAGTCTTTGGTAACTTGCCCCTGCATTCTTCAGCCCAAAAGGCATAACCTTATAACAATAGGTTCCTCTCGGGGTGACGAATGCAGTTTTTTCTTGGTCCTCCGGATGCATGGCAATTTGATGGTAGCCTCTGTAGGCATCCAGGAAGCTCATACATTGATGATGTACCGTTGCATCGGCGAGTTGGTCTATTCTGGGGAGGGGAAAGCAATCCTTGGGACAAGCTTTGTTTAAATCCGTGAAATCCACACAAACACGCTAAGTTCCATTTTTCTTCTTTACAACTATGATTCTGACCATGTAGGATAGGTCACTTCGCGGATTGCCCCAACATTAAGCAACCGATCAACTTCTTTAACCACAATAGCAGTGTGTTCCGCGGCTAACCGCCGGCTTTTCTAAATAATTGGCTTACATTTGGGATCAATGTTTAAGCGGTATTGGGACACAGATGGATCCACCCTCGGCATCTCATATGGTGACCATGCAAATACATCAAGGTTGCTGAGTAAGAAGGATATTAGCTCTTGTCTGTCGACTTTATTCAGGGAAGCGTCGACCATGAAGAACTTGTCAAGATTCTCGTCAATTTCAACCCGATCCAAGGCTCCAATTGCCTTTTCACTTGGGAGCCGCCCAACGTCGTCGAGGCTCTCCCGATCCGGCACCTCAATTGAATTCACTTCCAGCTCTCTTGGTGTCATTCCAGCAAGAAGATAACATGCCTGTGCCGATTTCTGGGAACCTCAGATTTGCTTTATACCGCGTTTAGTCGGAAAGCAAAGTAGTTGATGATAGGTGCTTGGCACGGCCTGCATGGTATGCAACCAAGTTCGTCCCATGATAAGATTATACGGCGAAGGAAGCTTAACAACCAAAAAATCTACATCCACTGATCGGGAGCCTGCCCGAACTGGTAGTGTGATTTTGCCCAAAGGATATTCCGGATTAGCGTTGAAGCCGAATAACGGATAATCAGCTGGAGACAGGTCCGACTCAGTGACGCCAAGTTTAATGAACGTCTTGTAGTACATTACTTCCGAAGTACTTCCCTGGTCAATGAGAACACGTTCAACATTGAATCGATTTATGTGTAATTCGATGACTAAGGATCGATCAGGGGAGCGTTATGCCACCAAATCGATTCATCGAAAGTAATACTCACTTTTCATGGGGTTGTTTTGGTGTGATTTGCTTTTGGGGTTAGGATGTGACCGAATTGTATGTACCACTTGATGCCGCTTAAAGTCAGTATATTATATGAATTACACCAAGTGGAGGTAAATCCTGCCGTAAAGCTACTGTTTTTGTTGAATTGCTCTTTTGAACGTGTTGCATAAGTTGACCATCTTGTACCAACTCCTCAAGGTGGTCCTTCAATGCATAACAACTGTCGGTATCATGACTGTGGTCTTTGTGATATTCGCACCGCCTATCCCGTCTCCACGTGTCGAGAGGTCCTACCATCTTGGGTGGC
Source organism: Camellia lanceoleosa (assembly GCA_025200525.1). Lineage (NCBI taxonomy): Eukaryota > Viridiplantae > Streptophyta > Magnoliopsida > Ericales > Theaceae > Camellia > Camellia lanceoleosa. The sequence goes on from CM045765.1 coordinate 45,836,521, forward strand.
CATTTAAAGAACGAAAGGTGTTGGATTTTAGACATAACCACACTGATCGGCTCCAATAACTCCGTATATTTCTTGTCCACGCACCTTATGCGCTTGCTATCCATTTGAAGTTGTTCATTAGCTCGATGTGAACATTAGTCACTTGATCGGCGTGAATCTCGTCTTTTCTCTCGTTTAGCCTGATTCCATGGTTCAGGGCTCCGTGATGGTATAGAGTTTATTGGCTGAACGATTTCAGATGGGGCCGTCTTGTTGGCCTTGTGTCCGACTTTGACCCGCAGGGCATTATCTTTCACTTTGTAGTATTCCTCGACTTTCCTCATTAATGACCAGACTGTTTTGGGGGGCCGTCTAGTCAAGGAGCTGCGGAGGGCACTATCAGGATGCAATCCCATCTTAAAGGCGATGATGGCCATGGAGTCATTGCAGGCATCGTCTACTAGATTAAAGTATTCCCAATAGCGCGCCGAATATGCACGAAGGGCTTCTCCCGGTTGAATTTGCATTGCCCAGAGAGAATCAACTTGTTTCGGCTGGACCTCATTGGCGATAAACCTTGCCCTGAAGGATTTTTGGAGTTGGTGGAAGCTCTTAATTGATGCCGGTTCCAATTTATAATACCATCTGATGGCCAATTGTCCCAAACTGCTCGAAAATATTCGACACATGAGGGCCTCATCGTCTGCATGAAGCGTCATGGTTTGCTTATAATGATGAATGTGATCAGTGGGGTCTGATTTTTCTTCATATAGGGTGAATGATGGAGCTTTGAAATTTTTGGGTAGCACTACCCTAGCGATCTGTCGCACAAAGGGGTTGTGTTGATCCTCTTCGTCTGAATCATTTCTTCTTCGCTTATTCCGCACAAGTGGGCTTCCTCTAGAAGAACTGGAGACCTCGACTCGTCCCTTCTTTTTGGATTCTGGAGATGATGAGTCAGAGTCACTACCACTATCATGTCTTCGAACACGAGGTCGTCGACCATCCTTTCCCAAAGGTCGTCCCCGATCTTGGCACGCGGCCTTTTGGGATTTTGCCACCTCCAAGGCCAAATTCTCTCGAAGGCGCTCATTCTCAGCCATCATGTTTTCTAACCTTTGTTCATTTTGCTTCACTTGATCCATAATCGCTTGCATTGTCTCATGTGCTGATGTTAAGCGTGAGGTTTGGGCAACTGAGTTGAAGTTCAAGGCCCTTCGTGCGACAATGTTCTCTGGCCTAAGCATGTTTCTTGGAGTGGTATCATCTCGTGGCGTAAGGTCGTCAGCAACTACCGGAGGATCTTCTGTCACGCCCGCCATGGATGTGCTTGAGTATTTCCACAGACGGCGCCAATTGTGGAGATATGGTTTGGAAATACTCTCTGGATCCTATAGGACGCTCTTGATCCTCAGCTAATCACCTGAAAAGAATGAACACTCCAATCGGAGGTGCCGGAATTAGCACTCCGATGGATAAGTTAGTGTATACTCTCTTGGTTGCTTGTGTCTCAAGTTAATCTTATTTTCTCTCACACACCTTTTCTTAGCTGATGCTCCTCTTACTTATAGTCATCCTTGATATTGATGGTTGGGCCCATCTTTCGACCACCGAATAATTGGTTATTCGGCTATTCTCTCCTACATATTCAGATTCTGCCATACCTTTTACTGATTCTATGGCCATTTTGGTTATTCACCGTCCTCCAAGGTAGAGCCGTATAGTACATAACTTGATTTCTTTCTTTAAACTAAATCGGCTTCCCTACATAATAATATTATTCGGCTCCCACAGCTACCCAAAAAAAAAAAAAAAAAATCAATTGCAAGCACCAAACGGGGAATAATTCCCTTTAAGAGGTTATTGCATTGATGCATCTGGATGATTCAAATAAATGGAAGATGCAAGTACAAACAACAAAAGCCGACAACAAAGTTCATGGCTAATACATAATGAACATGAAAAAAAAAAACCCAAAAATAGTCCCTACGGCCACGGATCATCTCCAACAAGCATCATACCACCATCATCATCAATGAATACAATCAACCAATTCTTGTTTTGTGCCTTCAATTCACCATTAAATTCGAATAATTGATCCAGCTCAGCAATCAATTCTTCATAGTTACTGAACTTGGTAAGGTCCACAGACCTTCCGAGAGCAATCCCCCCGCTTATGAACCTGAAGTCATCACAACATTCATTCAAGCAAATTAATTTAACACTACCCAGAATGATCATGGCATTAAAAGCCAAATATATGCAAATAAATAGGTGCGGACCTTGGTACAACTCCTTGTTGAACCACCTTGGACTTTCCCAAGGCAATCCCTCACAAGTGGCTAACACATTTGGGATGGTTTTTCCTGCTTAACACTAGGAAGTGGTTGATCTGCCACGTTTACACCCTTTATTTGTTCAGACCTTTGATTGGTTTCAATAGTAGTTTTATGCAAGTGTGCTGGCTTCATGGTTATATGATTACTGATGAGTGGTATACCAAAGAGTCTGCAATTCCTATCTTTAGGTTTCACTGCTTCAGGTTGTTGTACCAGTACAGGCCGAGGAATTAGCCCTCTTGACTGAGTGGGAATACGAAGATGTGTTGAAGTGGTGGTTCTCTCGACCAATTTCCTTGATGCTGCTCGGGTTTTTGACTAGGAAGCAAGGAATACTCAGTAAAACTACCATATCTGACATCTCATGAATGATAAGGCACATCACTGCTTTGCACATGAGCTTTCATGATAGAATGTAACAAGTTGAGTGAGAGGGCTGAAGGTGTTACAAACCAATTGCTAGCAAGAAAATTGAACTTGCCTTCCCGATCTGGTAAATTGACTTTTATCGACTTGTGAGAGGAGTTGGTTTGGGCCTCAAAACCTGAAAATAGATCTGTGAAGGTTGATTCATGCCTCACTAAGGACAACCATTTGTCTGATCCATATTTTTGTGAAGGAGACACCATGTCAATCTTCTCATCATCCAATAAAGGTGGCTATACAACTAGTTTTTTAGTAGAATCCAATTAGTTACTCTCATGAAAATGCCACTTAAGGTCAAAAATTCTTGACCATACAAGACCCTTGAAAATCCATTTACTAGTGAAGGGTCTATTGTCATCTTAGATGAACCTAATTCAAAATACGAACATTCAAGATCCATAATCTGTGATGGACTTTTACAAAAAAACACACATGAAAGCTGAAGAAAGATTAGTTTGTCAACAGACTCTACAACTCAAGTGGGGACCATACTTTCCCTTGTAAGAACAGAGGAGTCGGGGGAAAAGGGCTCCATACTTGATCGAGGCCTTTTTAGTCCGGCATGGGAAGGGATTTAGTGCAACTGTAGTCAAAGCAGGTTCTATTTTCCAAGGTGAGACTCTCTCCAGACTAGGAATGGTAGAACTCTCATCCCACCGTACCTTCAAAAACCATGACATAGTCTGTAGTATGCAATACTATTAGCAACACCTTATGTACTATACACAAAATACTACCTTGAGGGATCTCCATTTAGATTCTACCCATCTTTTGGTATCAGCATCTTCAATCCCAATAATTGTTCCAGTAAACCTTCAATTCATCAATAAATTATATGAATAATATGTTTTATAAATAATGAAGGCTCAAATATTACACTATGAGAAACATCTAAAAACAATTAGCTTTCAAAAGTCCCTACAATGCCAAGAAATCACCATATAAAATGTCAACATGCAGTAACCATACCTCTGTTCTGGAGCTTCTTCACCTTCAAATCTCATTTCAACCTCATCCCTACAAAACAATTACTCTTGACAGATTCCATGTATTGATCAAACGAAACAATAAACTCAGCAGGGCTTGTCCTGTAATAAAGAATTAGTTAGCAGAAAATACAAGAAACGCAAGTAATTTCATATTTGTTATCTCATTCCCCTGTTTTGACAATACATAGGTGATTTCAAGAAGCAAATTAATGTAGTAGTCTGCTACTTAATGAAGGCTTGAACCTAGTGTGGCAGATCACATTTCAACACTATAGAAAGCTATTCAATTCAAGTATTTAGTAATTAAAAGTTAATTCTAAACCGACACATACGCTTAATACTAAACAATAGTCAACCCAACCCAAACACTTCTCACAATCCTCACAGTTACACAATTGCAAGTCAATCTAAGAAAGAGAAAAAAGAGCTGGATGAGTAAATGAGATTGATGGAAAATATCTTAATGAACTATCATAACTTGCACTCAGCCAAACCTTAAATTTTGAACCATCCAACAAGTTTTCTTTAGTGCAATTTCATCCTTGAAGTGAACATATAGTATAAGACACAAACCTCGGCTTGTAATATACTGTGAAAAATGTTCTTGTCCTGTATGCATGCCACGCTGTTGTAAGGACACCAATATGCATGCTGTGGCTGGATATGACAGATAATGGAATAGTAGCCTGCTGTCTCATGGCTCGTCTTACTCCAACGTGAAGTTTTCCATTCTCACCTCTAAAAGTCCGATGTTAAAATCATCCATACATCAGTAACGAGTAGCTAACTTGGAATGTGAAAATGTAAAATGATTTGAACACCTTAAAAATATAAAAGCATCCCTGGCAACAAGCCTTTTATAGCTTACAAAGACACTCTAACCATGTTGAAGTAGCTGCCTCTGTGGCTGACCTGTCATTTTCAAAATCACATGAACTAAGATAAGGCACTAGAACTCAACATGAATAAACATTTTTCCAATGGAAACCAAAATCAAATCCTACAGGAGTAGAAGTTTAGAACATCCCCAAAATAAGTATAAGCCTAGGACCCAGGTACATATTTGACATGAGTAATGCTCTGGCGATTACATTTTAAAAAACCCTTTCATTTGATGTGGTGAGTTCAACGTGATGTTTCATCCAAATGCGGTCACTCTAGCATTACTCATTTGACATTGAATCATTCCCTACTGCCACATAGTAGTAATAACAAAAATAAATGTAAGTCCCTAACTTCTAGATTATGTATTTGTTATGTATCTGTACACATGTAGTAATAACAAAAATAAATATAAGTCCCTAACTTCTAAATTTATTCTGCTTCTGTATTTGTTATGTTCCTTGTACACATGATGTTATGTTCCTTGTACACATGTATTGTCTTATATCCTTATTCTGCTTATGTATTTGTTATGTTCCTTGTAACATTTCTCATGGACATCCCCAACATCAAACCCTTGTACACATGTATGATTATAATATCAGACGAACTAAGACAACCATACATATACATCAAATAGGAGAGACAAATAATTTATCAAAGGAATAAAAATAAATAGAAAAGTATAAGCTAAATAAAATTCCATACAAATATACAGGATACAAGTTCACTGAACCATCTCCAATCCTTAACACTTTTATTATTTATTTATTATTTTTATCAAATTTAAATTTGACCAAAAGTGATAAAAATACGTCTCTAAGAGTGACATTTTTTTCATCAAAATGAGAACTCATCAAATACATCATCAAGTTAGAATTTGATGAGAATTAAAAAAGATGAAGCATAATTTGGAATAAGAGGGAAATTTTTAAAAAGATTTTGATGAAAGAGTTGAAATAATTCATGTAAAATCAAATTTTTTATTCAAATTTGAAAGCAAACTAGATAAAATAAAAAATTTGATGAAGGTGTTGAGAAGCAAAACAGAAACAAAAGCCAAAACCAAGGAAACTAACCAGTTTAGGAGATGGAAGAACATTGAACTTCTGGACTGATAAAATAGAGAAGTAGCAGGGCAAACCATATGTGCCAAAATTTCTCAATAGCAGTCCCATCATTGCCATTATATATATATATATATAGTAGCCTTGGGGGCTCATATGTGAGCCAATGTAAACTCTGATTCAAGATTCAAAAATCAGCATCATATCTTTTCAAGTTTTTCACTATCTGTGCACTAAAATGCACTACTTTGCCGAAAATTTTATTTACACATCATAAGTTGTCTCATACACATCATTACTTAGTTCATGACATTACTTAGTTCACGTCTTTGATATTTTTAACCTTTGATATTTTCCTCAAAACACACCACATTCTAACATGACAAATAATAATAATAATAATAATTCGAATTCAGAACTAAAATCAAGCAAGTTCAAAGCAATGCTATATATGTATATAGAGAGAGAGAGGTGATAATTGGAAGGTAAAGCGACAACAATTAAGAATTGAATGGTTCAGCTTGTACCTGTAGCAGATGAGGAAGGATTGATTCAAACCAAAGATTCATCGAAAGGTGATCTATGGTTATGACTAGAGAGAGAGTAAGAGAGTTAGATTGACAAAAAAGTGATCGAATTACAATGAGAATGAATGATTGAATGAATTATAGTGAGAATGATATAGTGATCAAATTACAGTGACGAAAAAAAGAGTTAGATTGAATGCATGATTCGAAGAGACTCATTAAGACGAGAGAGAGAGAGAGAGAGAGAGAGAGAGAGAGAGAGTTCATACTGTTGGTGATCTATAGAGCGAAATCGATCTCAAGCAATCCCATATTTCTTGAGAATCGATCACAACCAATTTCTTTAGACGTTTGAGCAAACGAAATCAGGTTTTAGGTTTCATGATCGAGCGAAATCAAATTCTTCATCATGATCATGGTCTCTTCTTCAAACGATTGAGTGAGCGAAATCAGATTTGAGCGAAATCAGATTTTTCTCTGTTTGTGAATTGTAGGGGGTGTGAAAAGGGTGAGGTCATAGGTATAAGAAAAAGGCAATATAAATAAAAGAAAAAATTATCAAGGTTGTAAATATTATTTTTTGCGACGGTCAAATAATCAATCACAAAAAATTAGTCGCAAAAAGCCACTATTCTAGTAGTGTAGGTTTCAATCCTTTCCACAATTCATATCGAGTTTGTAAAATGTCGGGCCTTAAATACACACGATTTACAACATAAACAACGGTATTTAAGGCTTCAGCCCTAAACTTTAGAGGAACTTTCTTATTAAGGAGCGTGACCCTAGCCATCTCTTGAACAACCCTGTTTTTCCTCTCAACAACTCTATTTTGTTTTCAGAGTAATCGGTGTAGAAAATTCATGCTTAATTCCATGCATATCACAAAAATCCGAAACGAACTATTTTCAAACTCACAACCATGATCAGCTCGAATTCTTATGATACACCCAATAGAAACACCCTGTTCATTTTGGATTTTAAGGACTTAAGGCTGGAAAGCATCAAACGTATCAGATTTTTCTCTTAAAAAATTTACCCATGAAAAACGAGTATAATCATCAACGATTAAAATAATGTATCTTTTACCTCCAATGCTTTCAGTGCAAGTGGGTCCCACAAGATCCATATGAACCAATTCAAGAGGACGTTTGGTAGTGAAACTGTTCACCTTTTTATGAGGAGCACGAGTGTGCTTCCCAAGTTGACACGGACCACACACATGCTTCACATTCTTACCCATTTTGGGTACTCCTCTCACAAGCTCTTTGTTGGCAATCTTAGTTAGATATTTGATATTCATGTGACCTAATCTTTGATGCCATAGGTCAATGTTACTTATGACGGCCGAGTGACAAGTAAGATTATTAGTGGTAACAATCCCATAGCAATTATCAAATGTGCGAACCCCATGCATGACAATATTTCCTTTCTTATCCAAAATTTCATATTTATTTTTTGAAAATAATACTTCATGATGGGAATTACACATTTGACTAATGCTTAACATATTAGCTTTAGGACTGTCAACAAGCAAAATATTTTCAAGCTTAGGAAGACCAGCAACACTTATAGAGCCCTTACCAATGACTCTAGAAGTGACACCATCTCCGAAGGTAACAATTCCTCCTTCATATTTATAAAGAGATGTGAAGTAGGATTTATCACTAGACATGTGACAAGAGCACCCACTATCAAGATACCATATGTGTGAGTCACGTGCTATCAGTGCAGTGTGAACAACGAAACACGTTAAGTCACTCTTTCTAACCCATATCTTTTTGGTCTTAGTGGAAGCAGGATTCGCAGTCTTGGTAGACGTCTTGGCATTGTGAACACCCTCATGAATCTTGGTGTTCCACCTAGACATTTAAGGTTGTCTCCTAACCCAAGAAGTATTAGAATTTCTACCCTTTTTAGACACTTTACCAAACAACTCAAAACAATAAGGACGAATGTGGCCATACCTCCCACAATGATGAAAAACAAACACAGGTTTTACCTCCAGTTTGTCGATCTTACCCCCTTTGGGTTGATGAAGAGAAGTATCACCCTTGAACTTTCCCTTTGCTTAAGGTTTCAGGTCATGTGATGTAGAGGCCTGTCCCTTTTGAAGTGTTGTAACAGTATAGCCTATCCCACTTTTATCACCACTCATTTATTGAGACCCAATGATGCCTCCAAGTGTCTTTGACCATTTGTTCCACATATCAATCATGGCTCTAGCAACTTTGAGTTCTTCCTCTTTTTGACCAATTAGCTCTTCCAACGTGGCTTGTGATATCTCAAGGATTCCAATCTTCTCTTCAAATGTGGCATAGATGCTAAGAAGTTCATTCCTTTCGATTTCACAAGCTAGAAGCTTTCCACAGAGGCCTTGCCTGTCATTTGAGATCTTGATGACTTCCCTTTTTGCAGCTTCAATATCTCCCTTTAGCTTGACATTCTCGCATTCATATTCTTTCAGCTTGAGAGTGAGTTTGTCATTGATCTTGGACAAATTCAGAGATTCATCGTAAAGCTTTTCATAAGCTTGTTGTAGATCATCACCATCAATCTCATCATTGTCTTCTGAGGTTTCATCATCTTTTTTTTGCTCTTCTTTCTCCTAGACCCCATCCAGTCAAGCAACTAAGGCATGAAAGTTGATAGGTGGTGGTGAAGATGACTCTCCTCGTTTATGAAATTGACTCAGAATGTCCCATGCATCTTTGACCTTTGTGCAGTAAGCAATCCGTTGTTGTTCTTCAATAGAAATTGCTCATGAATGGTAATCAGAATTCTTTGATTGCTCAGATTGTCAGTGCTTTCAACATCCTCTTCAATGGCTTGCCAGCCCTTAGGGTCGTGAGCTCTCAGAAACATCCTCATTCTGATCTTCTAAAACATGTAATTACTCCCATCAAATGTAGGAGCACATTGCAGATTCTGACCACGAGCAAATTCTACTAGCTTTGGAGGAGGTTGAGTGACAGTAGACCAGAATGCTATGTAAGTACTATCTTCGTCTTCACCGGATTCAGTTTCTTCGAGTTCTTGCTCTGACCCGCTTTCATCATCCCAAGTCACTGTATAGACTTTATTCTGGTTCTTTTTCGATGGACATTCAAGAGCAATATGTCCAAACCCTTGTGTAGACACCCCCTTTTTGACCGTCCTCAAGACTTGGACATCACCGTTTGAACACTCGGTGGTCATCAATGTTCGTGTTTGTCTTGAGTTCCCAGAGTCCTCGGCCATGCGCCTTGCCATAGGATCTCTCGACTCGACTGTTTCGAACCACTTACCATGTCATTTCAGTCCATATAGCATGCTTGTATACTTGCATTTATGGCTCCTTTGATGTTTCAAAAGGTTTGTGTGTTATGCTCCATGATTAGTTCATTTTGCATGCCTTTAGATTTAGGCCATTTAGATGCCATCTAGGTGTGCCCTTGACCTTGTTTTGGTCTGCCTTGGGGTGGTTTTGATTCCCCTTGGCCCTTTGAGGCTTGGTTGGCATGGCCATGGTTTAAGCCCCTTGGCTTGCATTGAGTTTTGGACATTATTGCATGCTATGCTTGTCTTGTTAAGTTGGTTTGGCACCCTTTTCTAACATGATTTTCAGAGCGTTATATGCATGCTATTTGCCCTTGTTTATCCCTTTTAAGTGTGCTTAAAAGTTGCTTCTTTATGCCTAAGTGTTGGACCATGTTTGCATGCATGTTTGTATGTGTTTTGGCCCTCATTTCCTTGGCATTTGGCCACTGATTTTGGCATGCTTGAGAGCTACCCATGTTGGTGTAAGTCCATGCCACCATGTTATTGCATGTTGCTTTGCATATTGTCGCATGCTTGCTCCATTTTACCTTGTGTCGTATGCCATGTGTAATTGCATCTTGTTGCATTGCTTGAGCTACATGACATGTTGTTGCATGATTAGGTTGTAATACATTTGGCATGTATTCCCTCTTTTTAGCCACTTAACATGTTGTTACATGTTTGTGTGTTGTCCATGTTGCATGTTTGCATTGCTTGCCCTCATGTTCATAGTGCATACTTAACTCGCATGCCTAGGTTGCATTGCATCTTGCACGCATGCCTTGCCTCTTGAATCACCATGATACAGGTTGGATCTTTATGTGTTTGCTCGGTTTGCATTACATTTGAAATCAAAATGCACAACTTGGCCTCTTTGGCCATCACGCATTAGAATGCGCGATTGGTGGTCCGAGGGCCGAGTACCAAACTCCTTTGAGTCCTGAATATGATAAGGAGTGTGCTTGGTGCAAACATTACTTGAAATGCATTGCCATGCCATGTTTTGCCCTCTGCAGCTGTCAAAATAGGTTTCTACAGGCATACATGGTCGGTTGACCATCTCTACTGCCGACCGACCAAACATTTTTGGCCGAGAGCTATAAAAATGGTCGATGACCACTCCCCTATGGCCGGTGACCATTCCTCATGGCCTGTGGCATCCCCCAGTGTTCAGAGAGTGTACCTTGGGACTTTTCCAGTCTTCAGAGGAGGAAAATAGTAAAAACAAAGGCAGCTTGTGCATGGTAGTGAATTTCCGAGCGAAACCGAGAACGCATGCATTGGACCCTCTTCCCGAGGCTATTTTATCGCTTTATTAGCTTAGTTAATTTGCTTAACTACTTAATTGGTTTGTAACTATTTAATTAGCTTGTCAGTTGATTAAATTGTATTATTCTTTTGGTCCCTCCGAGCGATGGCGAATTTGTAATAAGTGTGGGTGTGTGTGTGCATGTCTTCCAACCCCCACTTCTTTCTCCCTTTTACTTACCTGCTTTTGATTATTAGTATTAGGGCATATTCAATTTAGCATACCTTATGTTATGCATGCGTGCATCCATTCGTTTCTATTGCATGCACCTGCTCGATCATGCTAATTGCATAGTATTTCAAATCTAACTTGAATACGTGTTATTTGTTGCATTCCATATGCCTTCCTAGGATTAGCCGAGCCTATTCTAGTTGCATTTTGTATGCGATGCATTAGCCACTTAACATGGACTTGGATCATACATTGATTGCTAACAAATTCTTTGTTTTGGCTCGGAGTACTCGATAAGCTTTTTATGCTTTAGCATCTCGCATGTGTGTGAATGTTAATATAACAACATGTTTACCATGTGGCTATATACTTATGTGATATAAACTGCCTGAATGCTTATGGGTGAAGGTTGGATTGTTTGAGTTGGAACGACTCATTGAAATCCATGTTTTAGCCTACTCGTGAGTAGCAAATTTCAAATCATTTTCAAAACGAACGAGTATGCAATGCTTTGTTCCAAATTAGGCGATCTAGTCTATACTTTTGTGCTGTGCGCATCATATAGTAAGATTAGCTAATTAATTGGAATAAGAACACATAACGTTTTCAAAACTAGATATCATGGTTAGTTGAGGCCGATCTTTAATCAGGCGAGAGGAGGTGCTCATAGCTGACCTTCCCCAATCGTACCCAAGTTCCCAAGCCGAGGCAACTTTGGTGATGACGGACACGTGGCCTTAGGTGAACGAGTCACGATTTCCTAAATTCCTCTATAAAAAAATATTTAGGTGGCGACTCTGTATCTGGCAAAGCAGTCCATGTTGGGCACTTCTTTCAAAAAAATTTGTTTTCCAAAATGATTTGCCGGATTTGGATTCTTTAGTGATTTATCAATCTCGCATTGCACTTTACGAGATCAGATTGAGAACCGTGACTAATCGAGTCCGAACTATAGCATGAGGCCCACGAGGGCGCGTTTACAGTTTCTGGCGACTCTACTGGGGAGATTAGAGAGCTTGACTCGAACTCATGATATCTTGTTTTGATTACACTTATGTATCTCTTTGCATTGCATTGCATTGGTGCGCCTAAGTCACCGTGTTTGCCGTCTGCTATTCCTGAACAGTTTGCCGGAGGCTCACTTCGAGAAGCGTGCCATAAGGCTGATCGGTTACGGGCTCTGCCACGATGGGAACACAAACCCCGGTTGTCACTGGGGTACCCTTTTGACCATTCGACCTAGTGCATATTCAGAATCCATAGTGACCATTCCAAGCTAGGACAGGTTGCTACCCGATCATAGGTTGTTTGAAACCGCTGTGTGCATAGTAAAACCATAGCTCCTGACAAAATAGGACAGGGAAACCCTACCCCAAAATAGGGGTATTTTGGCTCTTGCTTGCTTGTTATGTGCTTTTTGAGTTGACCTCTACAAGGAATGCATATATCAGTTTGCAAGTCTAAGTATCACGCCTGAGGGCATCAGTATCGGAATTTGAGAATCAGTTATATCTGTGGGTATCAGATTCAATTTTCAGGGTAGTAATTTTTGGGGAACAGTGATCAGTAGTAGAGTACAGTTATTCAGCTATGCTTGTGTCTGTTCTGATTGGGCCAAAATGCTGCATGTTTTCTCTTTCAGGGTTCAGAGATTTAGTACAGAATAGCCAGTGGTCTCCTTGGCTGGGGCAAGACAGACATCTGATCCATCATCTCTGTTCAGTTCAAGAGGACTTATGATGACACAAAGTTCAGAGGAAATAGTGGTTATGGCAACCGCGTTGGATCAAGGAATCATCTTACAGAATGAAACCAATGTTGATGTACCGCATCCGCCCAGGTCGCCTGCCGCGCGCCCGATCTGGGAACCCCAGTTGTCTCATGCTCGTGAGCCCACCACGTTCGAGTTAATGGAAATGATCGGCGATCTTCAGCGATCTATGGCTGATCTCGCCTACGGAATGTCGGCTTCGCCACCAACCACTTCCTACGCCGGGAATTTTGTACCGCAGGAGCCCCCGCTATTGGGGCGAATTGTGATCGAGCTCAGCCAACCTGAGGTTGCCTCAAACTATGGCCATGACATGTCAACAACAACCAGGTTTCGCTCTAACATAGCAACCCAAACCCTCGATCAAGCTGAGGCCAGAGGTAAGAACAAAGTGGGAACAAATATTGATCCCGTCGAACAACTGCTATGGGCAGTCGAGGCTTTGAAAGCCGGAGGATTGAGTAAACAACAAATATTCGCGGTGATGGCCAAAACTGTGGATGATGCTTTCCCCACTCCAACCGAGAGGAGTTCCCGCCAAACGAAAAACGGGGATAGGCCCCGTCATGCTAGAACAATTCCCTCCAATCCCAATTCTGCACCGGGAAAGGATCAGAAAATCAAGGCGACACCTGCCGATCCTTTTGCCAGTGCGTCTGGCAAAAGTCAACAAACTTTGAAGTATCTGCCTCGAGGGCGCAGAGTCTTCCACGCACTCTACATGCCTTTGTCTAGGGTGCTCCAGATCCTTGCCGAAAGAGGGCACCTTAAATCCCTCGAGCCTAGGCCTCTCCCAAAGAATCTCCCTCCCACACATGATGCTGCCTTGTACTGCGCGTACCACCAGCAAACCGGTCATTGCACCGACAACTGTTTTCATCTTCGTCATGAAGTACAGGATTTGATCGACAATGAGGTCATCCTCCCACCCACCTCAGTAAAGTCTGTCACTGCTGAGTTGTTAGATTTCGAGGATACTACGAGTATGTGATCAAAAGTTGGACCACCTGAGGGCGACGCTCGGTGTATTTCAGATGTGGGGTCTAGCACGCACTGTTTTGAGCATTTGCGAATGCGTTTTTTTGTAATTTCTGGCTTGGGTGTTGAGCCAGTTCTTTGGTTTTGTTTTGAGTCTGTCTCATTGTCTTGAGTCAGTCTTTTTGCTTAAGGGTCTGTATTATTATATCGAGTCAGTCCCATTGTATAGAAATCAGGTGATTCCAGGGTTGTTGCCTCGAATATCATGTTTTTGTAATTATCCTTTTGCTTTTTTTTGAGTTTGTCTCTACTGTGGAGCCAGTTGTAACCGGAGGTTTTGAATGAAACAGCTGTGGCTATCATGTTTCCGTGGCTATTGCTACTTTGAGCCTGTTGTGCCAGCAAGTTTAGAATGAAATGGCAGCGCATTTTGCCTGTTCTTTTGTGCCTATAAGTCATTGTATTGACCTAAGTTTTTCAAAACTTTTTTTACACTGTGGTGATGAAAATGAAGAGGAAGGAATTCCTCGGGTTTTGCAAAATTTGACCAATTGAGAGAAAGAGAGACGTGCTAAGCCCTTAATGAATGAAATCATGTTTGTTAATGTGAGTACTGGGAAGGACCCTGGCTTGATCCAGATTGGTTCCACACTATCTTCAGCGCGAGCGATTTGTCGCTTTCTTAAAAACTTTCAAAAACAAAATGTTTTGCGTAGTCCTGCGGAGACTTGTGTGGAATCGCTCTTAAGATTGTGCAGCTTAGGATCGCTCTTAGCCTCGAGACTTGAGCCCGTTCAGATCGATTAATGATCAACCGCAATGTAAGGCCTGGTGGCTAGATTTGAAGCACCCTAACAAGAGGCACCAAAGTCGATCAAGAAGATCGACCATCGGAAGAAGCTTGCAAAGCTAAATCAAGCACCTCAAACTAGGGGCAAAATGTCCGATACTCGAAGAGTCAAGATGAATCCTTCGCAAATCAATACAACAACTATTCTCCTAGATTCATATGACTTTAGGATCTCAAAATCATTTGGCATGGACTTGTTACACTTTTACCCTTTGAGAGGCTCATTGGTGAAAACCCTAAGGGCGACCTGCAAAAAGTTAAAGCAAGAGAAAAATACAAAAGAAAAAAAAAATGCAAAAGAAAAGAGAAGCAAAAAAAAAGAGAGAAAGATGCAAAAAAAGAAAAGATGAAAAAAAAAAGAAAAGAAATGAAAAGAGAAAAGAAAAGAAAAACAAAGCTCGTAAGGTTGAAAACCCAGAAGGGCGACCTTGGCAAAAGTTAGAGCGTGGTGAAGGTTAATACACGAGTGTACCTTAACCGAAACTACGTAAGGCTTGATTCCCATGTTTGGGATACGTAGGCAACTTCATCCTGAAGTCTAGCCACAAACACTTCCAAATCGAGTGTATCCATGTAATGGTTTTGATTATCCTTGCCTTCTCTGAATCCGATAGTTCGGTTGTGACAACCGAAACTACGTAAGGCTTGATTCCCATGTTTGGGATACGTAGGCAACTTCATCCTGAAGTCCAGCCACACGCACCTTTAAGTGACTGTGTCCATATATTGGTTTTGACCATCTTCGTCTTCTCTGTATCCGAGAGTTCGGTCGTGATCATCGCTAATGAGGATTGACTACAAAATGCCGCGGCGCCATTCAAACCAGGGGCAACTTTCCGTTGCCATGTGCAGCCATTCAAACCAGGGGCAACTTCCGTTGCCGTGCAAAGGTCTCATCCGCATAAGGCAATTTTCCATTGCCTCTGATCCGAGGTTGTGCACCTCGAGAGTAAGTTCTGCGCTCGCTGAGCATTGACCGTTTGCAAAAATAGTTTTTGAAAATTTTTACTGAGGTTGACTAATTTCTTGAAAATTACTCCATTTTTCAGTGCTCATAGCCTAACTTGCATGATTTCAAATAAAAAATGGAACAAGTATGTTAATCTAACTCTCATCTTGGTCACAATTGTTTTAGTAGAAAACGAAAACAAAAAAATGGTCAAAATGATGAACTAGGGGCGCAGTTGAGTCAGGTGTTCTGCCTTTCCCCTATCGTCAACATACTTGCCAGAAGGGCACTCTACCTGCCAACAAAGGGCACAACTAAGGTTAACAACAAAGGGCTGAAAGCTCTCAACATCCTCCGAGCAACGAGGTATCAAACCAAGTGCGAAGCATGAATTGGAATGCATCAAAATACTCCACTCCCTTATCCGGGGCATCGACTAGATGTCACCGAAAGAAATAGCTGTGAGCTAACAGTGTTGGGCATGAACCCACTACCTCTTGTTTATCTAACCGACCATATCTGGGAAGGGATGAAAAATGAGAGATTAAAGAATAGAGAGGCGTAAGTTGAGAGAAAAGTGAGCAAAAGGGTTTTGAGAAAAAAAAAAAAACCGAGCCTGAGGGTCGAGTGATGTGAGAGTCACAATTCAGAAAGGGTGGAAAACAATACCTGGAGAAACTGGCTCCTCGTGATCTGAGGTCTCTTGTCTTTGTAACACGTCTGTGTGTCGTGTCTTTTGTTTTGTTTGCCTCAATTCTTGTTTGGAGTCATTCCAAGCGTGTCTCGTCATGTTTAGGTTGTTTACTTTTTATTTTTTGTTATTGAGTCTTTTTCACTGTGTTCAGTCGTAGGCTCAATACCCGGTTGAAAACCCTTTTCTCAGATCATTTTGTGCTCAGAGTGCTGTGCCATTCTCCACATTTGTGCAAAACATGATTTGGTTATGTTGTAAAACCGTAGGAGTTCAACCTGGGTCACTTGGAAATAGTGAACATATGGGTTCCGGATTGCATCTGAGTGTGTTTCAGCTTCAGCAGCTTCCACCTTTGTATTCTGTCTTTTCAGATTGGACTGTTTGTTCAGGATTCGCCATGTGCAAAATGAACTAAGCATACTGTGTTATGGGCTATGAGTTCAGAATGAGCAGTGTTCAGAACAAGCAGTGCGTTGTATGAACTATGTGTATGGGCTGTGTGCCAAGTAAACCGAGTACTGTGTTACAAATCGAGTGTTCAGAATGAGCAATTTTGTTGTATGAGTTGTTTTGCCGTTGGCCGGTTCATTATCTGATTATTACAATACAAGTGTTTGATTTTCAGACAGGAGATCAATCTCATTTACATTGAGGTGTAATATGATGCATTGCAATGCAATGCAAAGTATGAAATGTACAAATGTAACACTTTTTCAAACAAGAAGTTTGTTTCATTTCATCATTTTTCAAATACATAGCTTTGGAGAAAACAAAAACCTACCTGCAGTAGTACAAGGTACTCAAGCTATCAACAAAAAGTAAAGCAAAACAAAAAGAAGAAAAGCAGTAAAAGTCTGGATCAGCATCGACCATCTCAGGCCTACAGGCCTGTCCTCGTCCTCTTCCTGGACGAAGGTCCAGGAGCATCATCGTTAGCACCATCATTCGAGCCCGAGCCCGAGTCATCTCTGGTCTCCTCCTCAGACGACTCGCCTCGACCCGCCTGCCTCCGCCTCCGACTCATCATCATCAGAACCGTGCCCGTGAGCTACTCCCAACATGAGTCGCCCGCTTTGGTGCAGGATATACTCGCCATCTCGACAGAATGAAGGCCCACCGAGCACCTCCTGCAGTAGGAATCTGGAATGGTGACTGAAAAGCACAAATGGTAAACGCATCAGTATGCTACGCAAAGCAGGGTATGAATGCCAAATACAATGTGTGAGTACAGTGTATGACTATTGTGAGCAATGTATCAGTACAGAATATAGTGTATGAGTGCAGTGTATGAATGCTGTGAACAGTGTGTCGGTACAGAATGCAGTGACTAAGTGCAGTGTATGAATGCCGTGAGTAATGCTGTGAACAGTCCGTGGGCTACAGTGTATCAGATGCCATGAGGGCCGTGTATCGAGTGTTGTGTTGAGAGTGCAATGCGTCAGATTATGTGAAACCGTTTATGTATGGTTTGAGACTGTGGTCAGAAGAACATACCGAAATACTGTAAATGGCCAGCAGGTCGAGGCTCCGCTGGAGCATCCCCATCATAGAGGCGGTCAGCTCCAGGGACTGACGAGTGTTCTCGGAGGAAGCCTGCAAAAGTGTTAGAAGCATCAGTATTCTGTGAAATATCAAATGAAATGGAATGACAATGCAAGATGCAAAATGCAATAGTACATACCGAGGGCAAGTCGTAGAACCTGACTAACTCGTGATAAGCCGAAGGGGAAGCGAAGGGGATCTGATAGGTCTCCCCACCCTACCCTTGACATATCATCATCGTGGGCAGTGCTGGCCAACTAGCCCCCCGTCCTCTCCGGGCCCCACTCATGCCACGGACCCTCGGTGCTCGCCTGCCTCGCCCTAGCCACGGCGCCTCTCTCTCTTCACCGACGGCCATTGCTCAAAGGTCAGATGATGTAGGTCCGACGTACTATGTAGTCGCCGCTTCAAGCCCTCAAAGATCTCACCGATTGTGTAATCACCATCCGCCAAGGGTAAACCTCTCGGTGTCCTCATATGGACAGGCGGACTCGAACTATCTGCTGGTAAACCAGGTCTAGCGCAGAAGCGCCACCCAGTACCAAGCCCGATAGACGGCCCTCCAAAGAAGATCTCAATCAGGCGGTCTCAAAGACCGCAAACCGCCTCCGAACCGAAGCTGCAATGGAGCCTAGGGTCGCCAGTGATCTGAAAATGATATGCAGTCAAATATCTACTGTTATTGAAAATATAGTGCAAAGTGAAGCTTGAAATAAACTCTAAAGTTGAAAATACCTCTGCGGCGGTAATGGTATCGAAGTAGCGGCGGAAGAATATGAACGTCTCCCGGGGTCTCTGCACGCATCTCACATCGAAGCGTCGAGAGAATGGAACGCCGAGGGGAGTCTCCTCGTCGGGCACTGGCGCAAGCCTCGGGAAGTAGGCGTAGACCCACAACTGCAGAGCAAATATCAGTATGCTTATCAGATAAAGCAGAATGCAGAATGAAGCAGAAATCGCAGAACCGTGTATCGTGCAGTGTATTGTGCAGAATGTACAGTGTGTGCAGTGTACAGTCAGTGTAAAGCAAATTATATATGTACCATGGGTGCAGTATACAGTCAACGTGAAGCAGACCGCAGTGTGTGCAGTGTACAGAGTACAGGAAATGTAAAGCAGAAATGTAAAAGAGGAAGAAAATGTACCTCCCAAGCCCGCCAGTAGCCTCCGAGCAACTGCCCGCTGCACCGGGAGGATGAGCTCATGTATCCATAGAGTGTGGCCAAGGCTGTCCCACCACAGTCGTAGCGCAGGATCCGTGTGACATCCACTAAAGCGCTCAGCAGACAGAGAGGCACGGTGTTCGCCCGATCGGTGAAGATGGTCGTCCCCAACAAGAACATGATGAAGCCGCATACATACCGCTTCGCCTCCTCCTGAGCCATCGGTGCCTCCTCAGCTAAAGCTGGCTGAATCCAGAAGTGGTCCTTGAACCATGAGTATCTGACAAAGCCTGGACAAGCGAGAGGCGCCAGCTCGCTGAGCAAATATATCTGAGCGGCCTCCTACTCATCCATGTTCAGGTCAAAGGGATCGGATCACCTCTACCCGGCGCCGGTGAGCATCGAGAAGTCATAGGGAGTCATCGTCCTGTCTCCCGTGGCAGAGAAGTGGAAGGAGTCGGTGGTGTCCCACCACCTCTCCACCAGAGCGGCAAGAAGAGGCCTGCTCGCGGTAAGGCGTGAGAGTCCCCTGTAGAAAGCGCCGAAGCCGGCCTGGTCGACAATGTGATGGACTGCGTCCGGTACCTCCATGTACCCTCCGCGGGCAGCAACATTCCCATACCCCCGGAAGGCATGGGAATCCCCTTGTATTCAAAAGCAGACAGTTGCGAAGCAATATTCAATATACAGTTTTGAAGAGCATTCAGAATCGGTAACAATACAGCGTATGTGCACGTGTTCAGATTCAAACAGACATTGGGTGTTGGTGTGCTCGCAGTGAACTACAGTGTATGATGTGTCAGGGTGTTTGAGTGGTTCAGGGCAAATACAGTGTGTGCGCGTGTTCCAATTCAGACAGATACCGAATGCAGGTGTGTTCACAGTCAACTACAACATATAGTATATCGATGTATCCGGATCAAACAGTTAAAGGCAGAATCGACTATGGCAGTTAGGTATTCTACTTTGCAGAAAATGAAACGGGGAAGAATATACCTCAAAAGCGCTATATGAAAGGTGCGTCTCTGGCTCGCGCAGAAGCAGCTCTAGTGGCACCCTCCTGTCAAAACTCCTGAACTGGCGAAGTCCGTCAGGAGGCAGTACATGAATCGCCGGCTCAGAGGTCACGGATCGAACGGCCGGATGTGAAGCGGCAAGAGCTCGGCCTCTGGGTCCACATCCATCTCCGGGGGAGCCCCGCCGCATGAAATATCGTCTGCCATCTCAGAGAGAGTGTGAAAATGGCTAGGAATGTGAAAACCGGGCAAGAATGTGAAGAGTCAACCGAAAATTCAACCCCAAGAGGGCGGAAAATGGCCGAAAAGATCGAGGTGCGAAAAAGGCATAGAGATCAAGGAAAACTCGAGGGAAACATGCCCCGAGTGGTGGAAATCGAGAAAGAGACACCGAAACAAAGATTTGTTCGGTTCAAAATATTCGAAACGTGAAGGCATTCAAGATTCAAACAACGAAACGGGCTCTAAAATCGAGAAAAATGGGGGATCGAAGGAAGAAAAATAGCCTAGGGAGAGAGGGCAAGAATTTTTGAACAAGAGGAAGTGAGAAATATAGGGCTACCCGTGCCGATTTGACCAAACTGATCCGATATTTTTGGCCGGCCGGCCAAATATTTGGCCGATGGCCTTGTTTTGTGGCCGATGGATGGCCGGTGACCTCCCCCGATGGCCGGTGAACCTCCTACACCTTTGTTTGGGTCTTTGATATGGTTTGGGGCCCTCGTTGCTCAAGATAGTGCCTCCATTGCTCAACATAGTGCAAGAAAATGCATTTCCGAAGCTTAACCGATCTCTGTGCTGTGTCTTCTGTGCGTAGCACTCGAATATGTGCGAGGTGTATCCTTTTTGTATCCTTTTTGTCTCTTGCGAGATTCGAAAGTTGCCCCACATGCATACGTTACAACGTTTTGTCTCGCATCGTTATGCACACATCTTGCATTGTCATGCGCATGTCATACTTGCATTAGTATGCACATTCTTTAGGTCGCATCGTCATGCGCACCTCACATGCATTGTCATGCATATCAAGCGACGCGCGTTATCGCGCATTCGAGTTCTGCATTGTCATGCATTCCAAGCGACATGCGTTGTCGTGCATTTAAGATCACATGCATTGTCATGCATTTCGAAAGACATGCGTTGTCACACATTCAACCTCATGTGCATTGTCATGCATCTCAAAAGACGTGCATTGTCATGCATCATTTGCACTTTGCATGCATTTCAAAAAGCAAAAAAAAAACATGCATCATTTGCACTTTGCATGCATTTTAAAAAAAAACACCAAAAAAAAAAAAACATACATCATCATGCACTATTCATGCATTTCAAAAAATAAAAATAAATAAAAAAACATGCATCGTCATGCATTTTTCTTCCTTTTGCATTGTCATGCATTTTAAAAAAAACAAAAACAACATTCATATGTCATGCATTCCATTGTACATATGTTGCATATGTCATGCATACATTGTAAATAGTGCATATGTCATGCGTCAATGTAAATATGGCATTTACATACATTCATTGTACATAGCATTGTACATAGTATCCAGTGCATATTGTATATATTGCATTGTAGCTTGCATGCATTCACTGCATTACCTCCATCTACGACTTGCGCCTTTCCATGTTGAGCTTGGTCTGGTATGTGCCCATACTTCTCGCGTTGAAGTACGGTTCTGAGAATTTTGTGTACGCACCCAGTGTTGAGCGTGACGGCACCGTTTCCCTGTTAAACATGGTTGGTATGTGTCCATGCCTTTCCTAGGCAAAATGTGTTTTCGCCGCATACCTTTTCCACTGCATCCATTGCATTCTCCCCAGCAGATCGCATTGTACATATCCATTGCACATTGTATATATTGCATTGTAGCTTGCATGAATTCACTATATCACCTCCATCTACGACTTGCGCCTTTCCATGTTGAGCTTGTTCTGGTATGTGCCCGTACTTTTCGCGTTGAAGCACGGTTCTGAGAATTTTGTGTACGCACCTAGTGTTATGGGTGACGGCACCGTTTCTGTGTTAAACGTGGTTTGTATGTGTCCATGCCTTTCCTAGGCAAGACACGGTTCAGCCGCAGGCCTTATCCATTGTAAATATCCATTACATGCATATTGTATATATCGCATCGTAGTTTACATGCATATTGTATATATTGCATCGTAGTTTGCATGCATTTGCTGCATCATCCATCAATGGCTTGCGCCTTTCCATGTTGAGCTTGGTCTAGTATGTGCCCATACGTCTCGTGTTGAAGCATAGTTATGATATTATGTGTACACACCTAGGGTTGTGGGTGATGGCACCGTTTCTGTGTTAAACATGGTTTGTATATGTCCATGCTTTTCCTAGGCAAGATATGTTTTGGTCGCGCACCATATCCACTGTATATACTGCATTGTAGTGTAGTTTGATTGCATCCAGCATTTAGGATCATGAGCTTTTCTAAGCAGAGCATGCCTCACTTATGTCATTCCACCCGATTACTTGTTCTTGTGTTCCGTCTACATCACTCATAGTTCTGCATGTGTACGCGCCTATTCCACTGCTGGTATTGTGGTTTGAGGGTTGCGGCACCTTTTCTATGGTAGACAGACTTTGCATCTCCATCATCTTTATGACATTTGTGTGGTTTTTGAACCGCTCATGATTTGATCATGATTCAATTGCATTGCATATCATTTGCATTGTTTATACGTAGATTTGTAAATGTTGCATATCATTTTGCATCCATTCCGCATTGTTCTGCATTGTCATACATAGGTTGCATTCTCATGCACTCCTACACTTGCGTTGTCACACAGCTTTCGATTGCATCGTTATGCATGTTGCTAACAATATTGTACTTGTTGAGTTTTCTTTCTCTTTCAAGCACGATATTGTATGTACGGTTCATTTGAAGCTGGTGCAACCAGATGAGCCGCACAGGTATTGTATTCTCCGAGTCAGACGTATCGAGAATTGAATAATTCTCTTGCACCCTCTCTGCATTGTAGTGTAGTTTGGTTTGTGCTAGCGTAAAACTGTTGCATTGTTATGCTTCGTTACAGCTTTCTTCGCATGATCATAAGTTATGCTCGGCTTCTTGCATTGTCAGTTGCATTTTGCCCTCGCCTTCGGGCGCATATCTTTATTGTCTTGCATGTTTGTCTAAGTCTTCGGGCTAGTCAAAAATGGGTCGTCTCTGGGCTTTGACACTCACTCCCATCATTGTTATGACTTTCGAAGTTACTCAAAGAGGGCAATCAGAGACACCCCATTTTTTACCGTCCTCAAGACTTGGACGTCACCGTTTGAACACTCGGTGGTCATCAATGTTCGTGTTTGTCTTGAGTTCCCGGAGTCCTCGGCCATGCGCCTTGCCATAGGATCTCTCGACTCGACTGTTTTGTGTTTGGTTTTGCACCAAACACTTGTGTTTTGCTTTTGATGGCAAGGAATGGCTTGTTGGCCATCCCCACACATCACCGGCCATGGGTTGAGGCCACTGGCCACTATTTTGTTGCCATCGGCCAAATGTTTGGCCGGTCGACACTTTTTTTGGTCGGTCGACCATGTATTTTGGTCAATTTGGCATTTTTGGCTGGCCGACCACTGTGCATCTGCTTTTGCAAATATTTTTATGCCAGCTGTGCTAGCTGGCATACACTTTGCCCCCCTCCATACACGTGTATGGAGGGATTTCACTCTTGCTTAGCTTGTTTTGTAAGCTTTGCAAGAGTGAAGCTCTATAAAGAGGAGGCTTGTCCCCCCTCCTCTAGGGTTACAAAAAAAGCTCCAGAGGTCTGGTTTTAGGGTTAGCATAGTGTATCTATTCTATCTCTATATCTTCCTCTCTTTGTGTATATGTGTGTGTTTGTCCTTACTTTTGTGCACAAACACCTAGTGTTACACTATACCTTTAGTTGCTGAGGCATTAGAGGGTTGTTCTTGGAGTTCTTGGGTGGATTCAAGCTTGAGGAAGCTGCTGGAGCATTGTTCTTGAAGAAAGTCTTCAAGGGTAAGAACCTTGCCCTTTATTCCCCATTCTTGCATAGGCTTTTAGCCATCTTTGCTTGCTGTTTTAAGCTTAGTATGTAACATATAAAAGTTCTATTTTTACTTGCTTAAAATAGTTGTTTAAGGTTGTTTTGGTGTTTGGGGTTGTTTGACCCCTCTTAGGCCTTGTTTGGCCCACATTTTGTGCTATTTTGGTGAGCTCCGGGACCACCTTGCTTGGGCCTCCTCACCACTAAAATCTTGAGGGATTTCAGTGGTGAGGATGGTGGTTTGAGGTCCTAAGAAGGAGAGGGCCATCCCCTTTCCTTGTTGTCTTCAAAATGTGTCATTTTTGCCTCATGTGTGAGCACCATTCTTGAGTTCATGTTGGCCATGTCTTAAGTGTTATTTGTGCTTATTTTGCCATGATATAGCACTGTTTTAACTTGGTTTAGACACACCATGCTTGCTTTGCATACTTGTCTTGTAATGCCTTGAATTGCCTTAACATGTGCCTAGCATTTAGACTATCATGCTTACTTGTTTTGGCTTAGCTTTGTGAAGATTTTATGCATGTTTTAGTATGCTTGAGGTCTATTTTTGGTTACTCGGGTCATCCATGCTTTGCTTTGTATAGCTACCATGCAATTCCCCTTGTGAGCCTTGAGTGTTGACCCCTCTAGCATGCTTTACTTGCTTTGTTTCAGTGATTTGGAACCACTTACCATGTCATTTCAGTCCATATAGCATGCTTGTATACTTGCATTTATGGCTCCTTTGATGTTTCAAAAGGTTTGTGTATTATGCTCCATGATTGGTTCATTTTGCATGCCTTTAGATTTAGGCCATTTAGATGCCATCTAGGTGTGCCCTTGACCTTGTTTTGGTCTGCCTTGGGGTGTTTTTGAGTCCCCTTGGCCCTTTGAGGCTTGGTTGGCATGGCCATGGTTTAAGCCCCTTGGCTTGCATTGAGTTTTGGACATTATTGCATGCTATGCTTGTCTTGTTAAGTTGGTTTGGCACCCTTTTCTAACATGATTTTCAGAGCGTTATATGCATGCTATTTGCCCTTGTTTATCCCTTTTAAGTGTGCTTAAAAGTTGCTTCTTTATGCCTAAGTGTTGGACCATGTTTGCATGCATGTTTGTATGTGTTTTGGCCCTCATTTCCTTGGCATTTGTACCTTGATTTTGGCATGCTTGAGAGCTACCCATGTTAGTGTAAGTCCATCCCACCATGTTATTGCATGCATGCCTTGCATATTGTCGCATGCTTGCTCCATTTTACATTGTGTCACATGCCATGTGTAATTGCATCTTGTTGCATTGCTTAAGCTACATGACATGTTGTTGCATGATTAGGTTGTAATACATTTGGCATGTATTCCCTCTTTTTAGCCACTTAACATGTTGTTACATGTTTGTGTGTTGTCCATGTTGCATGTTTGCATTGCTTGCCCTCATGTTCATAGTGCATACTTAGCTCGCATGCCTAGGTTGCATTGCATCTTGCACGCATGCCTTGCCTCTTGAATCACCATGATACAGGTTGGATCTTTATGTGTTTGTTCGGTTTGCATTACATTTGAAATCAAAATGCACAATTTGGCCTCTTTGGCCATCACGCATTGGAATGCGCGATTGGTGGTCCAAGGGCTGAGTACCAAACTCTTTTGAGTCTTGAATATGATAACGAGTGTGCTTGGTGCAAACATTGCTTGAAATGCATTGTCATGCCATGTTTTGCCCTCTGCTGCTGTCAAAACAGGTTTCTGCAGGCATACATGGTCGATTGAGCATCTCTACTGCCGACCGACCAAACATTTTTGGCCGAGAGCTATAAAAATGGTCGATGACCACTCCCCTATGGCCGGTGACCATTCCTCATGGCCGGTGGCAGCCCCCAGTGTTCAGAGAGTGTACCTTGGGACTTTTCCAGTCTTCAGAGGAGGAAAATAGTGAAAACAGAGGCAGCTTGTGCATGGTAGTGAATTTCCAAGCGAAACCGAGCACGTATGCATTGGACCCTCTTCCCGAGGCTGTTTTATCGATTTATTAGCTTAGTTAATTTGCTTAACTAGTTAATTGGTTTGTAACTATTTAATTAGCTTGTCAGTTGATTAAATTGTATTATTTTTTTGGTCCCTCCGAGCTAGGGCGAATTTGTAATAAGTGTGGGTTTGTGTGTGCATGTCTTCCAACCCCCACTTCTTTCTCCCTTTTACTTACCTGCTTTTGATGATTAGTATTAGGGCATATTCAATTTAGCATACCTTATGCTATGCATGCGTGCATCCATTCACTTCTATTGCATGCACCGGGCTCGGCGCATCATGCTAATTGCATAGTATTTAAAATCTAACTTGACTACGTGTTATTTGTTGCATTCCACATGCCATCCTAGGATTAGCCGAGCCCATTCTAGTTGCATTTTGTATGCGATACATTAGCCACTTAACATGGACTTGGATCATACATTGATTGCTAACAAATTCTTTGTTTTGGCTCAGAGTACTCGGTAAGCTTTTTGTGCTTTAGCATCTCACATGAGTGTGAATGTTAACATAACAGCATGCTTACCATGTGGCTATATGCTTATGTGATATAAACTGCCTGAATGCCTGTGGGTGAAGGTTGGATTGTTTGAGTTGGAACGACTCATTGAAATCTGTGTTTTAGCCTACTCGCGAGTAGCAAATTTCAAACCATTTTCAAAACGAATGGGTATGCAATGCTTTGTTCCAAATTAGGCGATCTAGTCTATACTTTTGTGCTGTGTGCATCATATAGTAAGATTAGCTAATTAATCGGAATAAGAACACATAACGTTTTCAAAACTAGATATCATGGTTAGTAGAGGCCGATCTTTAATCGGGCGAGAGGGGGTGCTCATAGCTGACCTTCCCCAATCGTACCCAAGTTCCCGAGCCGAGGCAACTTTGGTGATGACGGACACGTGGCTTTAGGCGAACGAGTTAGGGTTTCCTAAATTCCCCTATAAAAAAATATTTAAGTGGTGACTCTGTATCTAGCAAAGCAGTCCATGTTGGGCACTTCTTTCAAAAAAATCTGTTTTCCAAAACGATTTGCCGGATTTGGACTCTTTGGTGATTTATCAATCTCACATTGCACTTAGCAAGATCAGATTAAGAACCGTGACTAATCGAGTCCGAACTGTAGCATGAGGCCCACGAGGGCGCGTCTTCACTTTGACATGCGTAACACTTGACACCTTGCCCCTTCACAGTATTCTTTTCAGTTTTTGGAGCAATTTTTGGTGGAAAAGTTTTGGGTTTTTCATTACTCTTATCTTTTGAAATAGGGTCCTTAAAATTAGGCTTCTTTTTCTTTAAATTTTTTTTGAACTGTTTAGTAAACATAACCGTCATTTTGGACTCTAGATCAAACTCAATCTCAGAGGTCTTTGCAGTCTCATGAGCACTAGTAAAAGCCACACTATCTTTTTGTTTTTTCTTAGAAATCTAGTGGGCTTCATAAGTCTGCAAGTTTCCAACCAACTGATCAAGCTTAGGGTATCAACATCCTGAGCCTCCTCAATAGCTGTAACTTTTGATTGGAACCTCTTGGGTAAAGACCACAAAATTTTTCCAACTACCTTAGCATCAGGGATTTTTTCACCAAGTGCGAAACAGGAATTCACGATGTCACTAAGTTTAGTATAAAAATCATCAAACGTCTCATCATCATGCATAAAAAGAGTTTCAAAAGAAGAGGTGAGACGTTGAAGTTTCGACCTTTTAACAGAAGTAGTACCCTCGTGAATAGTTTCAAGAATATTCCAAGCCTCTTTTGCTACCTCACAAGTACAAATACGACGAAACTCTTCAGGTGTGACTGAGCAAAAGAGGGAGTTGAGAGCCTTACTGTTCCAACTCAAATTTTGATAATCGAATGCGTCCCATTTATCAAGAGGTTTGAGAATATCAACACCATCAATGGTGACAACAGGTTCACTCTACCCAAAGATCACATGGTGCCAAACTTTCTCATCGATAGATTTTAAAAACGCTCTCACACGAGCTTTCCAATAAGAATAGTTTGTACCATCAAGTAACGGAGGTCTATGGGTCGAGTTACCTTCACAAATTGAATCCATATCACCAATCACACAAAATCACACTCCTATAGTTTTGATAAAAATAAAGAGTGACCTGCTCTGATACCAATTGAAAAACCTAAGTGATTCGTGATTAAATCAAGATTTAATTGTACCAATTCCCAAACAATTAAAACTAACAATCTAAATCATCAATCACATACGAAGTGATTTAGATTGGTGTTTCAAAAATAATAAATTGACACAAACAATTTTTTATGTGGAAAAAATCACTATTGGAGCATCTCTAATTGTGATGAAAAAACCACGGGCGAAACGCCATAAATCAATCCACTATGAAGGAAAGAAAGAATACAAAATACCCAAACAAATTATCCAAACTCTGTCAATTTGTCTTCAACGATTTGTATATCTTCCACCACAACCTTCGTCTCAGAATTGATTAGATTGATGTTGATTCCATAACATCCACGTCGACTCAATGACCGTGTACAACTTCGAACACCTTCGAACACCTTCGAACACTCCACACTTGAATCTCTGGATTCCACCGAAGAAGAACACTCTTGAAGATTATCACTCAAACAACCCTTTGATGTGAATTATCAAACCATGTGAGTTTAATACTCAAGCAAACATCAAAGGAAAACTAGCAAAATAGCCCCAAAAGAAAACCCTAGAGCTCCCTAAACAGATTTAGAAACATTCAACCTAAAAACGGACTTAAACACAAATATGTAGAAAATAGGGGCCGCGTACCCTACTTGAGCACAGGACTTGCCGCTCGAGCGGAGTCACTAAAACGCGTGCGATAAAACCGGTCTACACTCGAGCGCTGAAACTCACATTTGAATGCAAAAACACGCCTCTCAGTATTTTTACAGACAAGCCAAAACTATTGAGGAGGTGCAAACTCCACTCAAGCACATCTTTGCCTGCTAGAGCGGGACAAGCAAAAAGCCAGGAAAAATTACAACTCAATTAAACTAAGTTTGTTCACGGAATTGGCAACAAGTAGGGACCTAACAACTACACAATTTGTTCCCATTTGCAATAGTTACCATTGATGGAAGAGTATTCTGAACTTCACATCGTGTTTGTTTGCTATAGATGGATCAAGGAAGTTATGAGTACTTCCTAAGTGAATAAGAACTCTTATCTGGTATTTTTTAACAAACCCTTGTATCCTCATAGTCTTATACGAAGTGGATCAATATATAGCATGAACAAAAATCTAAATGTCCTCCTCCTCCTAAACCCTATATGGCCTTTCATCATCCGATGTATTGGTTGATTCATTGATTTCTAACTCATCTTTCCTTTCCAAGAACAATTGTTTCTTCTTGCATCGATGCCCTTGAACATATTTTTCATCACAATAATAACGCAGTCCTTTGTCCCTCCATTCATACATTTCCTTAGGAGTTATCTTGTGGATAGTTACTGTAGTAGTAGGAGTACTTCCCAATATTCCCTTTGATGTTGAAGAATTGAATATTTCGGTATTCCTTTCTAAGGCACTACCACTTGACTAGTTGAGGCTCTATGGTATGGAAATGGAGTAGATCTAGTGGAAATTCTTGATTTCCTTGCCAATGCTTCAATACTTTTTTCTTGTAAACGAGCTAGTCTAATTGCTTGTATGATGTTAGTTGGTAGGACATGTGTACCCTCATCCGGACCTCATCCTTCAATCCCCTTATGAAGCAACTCAAATAGAACTCTTTTGGTAACCCATGTGTTCTATTTGCTATTCCATCAAACCTTTCTTGTTAATCCTTAACTGATCCATCTTGTCTTAGTTTTGTGAGTTCCCCAATTGAATCCTCATAAGAATGAGGCCCAAACCTCACATTAAGATCATACACAAAGTCTTTCCATGTAATTTGCTTCGAGGCTTTTTCCAGCCACTGATGCCATTGAATCGCCTTCTCCTCCAAATGTATGGTTGCCAATTTGACCTTCTGATTTTTTTCAATTCTATTGAATTGAAAAAAACCTTTCGCATCTAAAGACCCATCCAAAAGGATCTGCTCCTTAAAAGTGAAGAAATTCCACCTTGGTATACCTAGTTTGCACAGAATTGAAAGAACTGGTAGGTTGTTCTTGAGAATTTTGCTGTGAACTGTCGGTTTAATCATAAGAACCTCCAAACACTTTGATTGCAATTTGTTCATATCTCTGGCCTTGTTTCAGATTCATTTCCAAAATCAAATGCTTGAGCTCATCAATTGATGCATTTATTCCTTCCTTCAATTGTCGTATTGCTTCTTCATTTCTTTTGATATGCTCTTGAGTCTTGGTTCCATCAGCCATGGTTGAAGAAAGGTGGTAGCCAAGAATTGTTAGCTTTGATACCACTAATTTAATTCAAGGAATTGACATAAAAGAAAATAGAGAAAATAGCAGTAGAGAGAGAAAAGAGAGAACTAGAAAAAGAGAAATGGTAAAAATTCCCCCTTTTTAATACAATCCTAACCTACTT
Source organism: Camellia lanceoleosa (assembly GCA_025200525.1). Classification (NCBI taxonomy): domain Eukaryota; kingdom Viridiplantae; phylum Streptophyta; class Magnoliopsida; order Ericales; family Theaceae; genus Camellia; species Camellia lanceoleosa. The sequence goes on from CM045765.1 coordinate 45,867,017, forward strand.
TATACTCTCTTCTATTATCCATATTAACTGCTTCTGACAAACTACATCTAACAAACTACTACAAGAAATTTGAGATTTAAAGACAAAAGAAATTTGTCTCAAAATGTACACATTTTGTCACCCAAACTAATGACGACGAAAAGTTTTCGTCACCCGTTTTGTCGCCAAAGCGTCGTTGCTAAAAGGTCTTAGAGATGAAAAAATAAATTCATCATTGAAAAGGATAAATTTGTGACATTTTTTTTTTTTGTCTCCAATACACTCTTGGGAACATACTTGTAAGTAATTAACGATAAAATATTTTGTCATTAAAGAAAGAAATTAAAGACAAGTATTTTGTCATAAATATAAGAAATGGAGACAAAATAATCTTGTTGCGTTCAATATAAACGAAGACAAAAAAAAAATTTGTCAAAGAGGCTATCAATAGAGACAAAAACAAATTCATCATTAAAAATGATCAAATAATGTACAAAAAAATTCATTACTCATTGAGGGTAATAATGACAAAATGTGACAATATTTTTCGTCATGACAAATTCATTTAGCGACGAAATAAAGAATTCATAACAAAATTAGTCATCCACCTAAGCCAAATAAGGACAAAAAAACCTTCTTTAGTGATGGAAAATTTTGTCACTAATTCAATAATATTTTTTCCACATCATATATCTATTTTATCAAAATCTGAATTTTAGTTCAACAAATATAACCCTGTTCATGTTGAAACCTGTTTAATATAACAATTCCATCACAACTTAACCTAACCTGCTATCAACACATTTACGAATGAACAAAATAAAAATATCCATTCATCATTACAAATAATTTAAACCTAATACAATAAAATAGTGCAATATCCACAAAATATCCAAAAGTTATAACTAGTGTAATTCCACCAAACATCCAACAATAGCTAGTGTAACTCCACAAACTATGTGTATCCTTATCAAACAAAAATGAACATTCAAGCAAATTACATCATTGTTGCACGTCAAAAACGCCACCCCAATCCAATCTGCAAAAAAATAAATCAAAAGCTTTAGTAACTAATCAATTATACAAAAGATTAAAAACATTAGTAACCAATCAATTTACAGTTAGATCAATTATACAATTTATCCCTCTAACAGACTATTTTTTTCGAGATTATGGGAACAAAAAATTAATTTTAAGGCTAGTTCACAAATGGTGCATCCCATTAATGTGCCGTAAGTTCACACAGCTTATATTGGTCCCTCCTAAGGTGTTTCTATTTGTTCCTGTACTAATCTATGGTTGTGTGATAATTTAGCTTTTTGATGGCCTTTTTTGAAGCTTTAAGTATTGAAAAAAAGTATTTTTTAGACTAATTCATAATTTATACATCACGTGCACCTGTACAAATTGGATGTCCTATGCATGTTTCCATTACTTTCTAATTCTTCAAACATCTATTGTTTTATAAAATTTGTTATATTAAAGTTAATATACTTTACCAATTAGTATGTCCACTTGTGGATAAGTCCCCTCCACTTCCAAAGTATCCAGTGAATCCTTTGCTCCTCATAAAGTTGACGACATCTTCCATTATCTCCCCTTGCTCTTTCTACCCTCTTCCAAATCTTTTATTTTATTGTTCTGCATTTGTATTTATTCCTTCTATGTCTTTACTTGCATCTCAAGGCGCTTCACATAATCATTTGTTTCAGTATATATGGTAGTGGTCCTCCTAATAGAGGATGAAAGTCTCACGCCAAGTCCCTACATATAGCTAGACCTTGGCTTTAGGACTTTGATTGGCAGCTCTTCTGCAGTCAAAGGGATTGATCCCAGCTGTGAGAGGTGATCAGCCTGTGCCTGTATCATATTTTCTTATCAAATATTAAAAAATTAAATAATTATTAGAAAATTAAATAAGATTATAACAAATAGTATTCTAAAATTTTGTTAATAAAAATTGCAATATGTACCCACATAATTACACTGAGCTTTAGACGAGATCCACTCACATGTTTTCTCATTATAGTGAGTTTCCTTGTAAAACTCTGTTAGATCATGTAGCATCTTCTTTTCTCGTGGCTAATTTGATAGACCAAATATTCAATAAATAAAGTTAAGAATCTAACATAATTCTTAAAGTGCGAGGATACGTACTAGTTTTTCTACTCTAACAAGGATTGACCTAGAACCACACCTATGTTTTTTATTCATCTTTTCTCCGTTTGCGATGTTGGCTTTTGATTGTTCCTATAAGGAAGAATGACCAATATAACAATGAAATGTATCATTAGTAAGACAAATATGTTGGCTTTTGATTGTTCCTGTAAGGAAGAATGAACCAATATAACAATGAAATGTATCATTAGTAAGACAAATTTATTGCTTGATAATAAAGGAATTGCATTATTCCTCTTTATCCTTTTCCTATATATCATTTCAACTTAAAAGATATTTCAAATTATTCACTATTATCATTCAATTCTTTGAAAAATAGATTAGAGGACTTGTTGAGATTTCATCATAAGATGGTTTTTCTAGGTGAAAAAAGAAAAACGAGAAATTTACACTGTTCACAAATAGGGGGCATATAAGCATGGGCAAGATAGATTGTGAAAAAATCCATTTACATTTCACAAGATATGGAACAATTACTGATACCAAACTCATAACCCTTTCTTTCTTCCACAACTCTATCAAATCTAAAGTTCTATCTCAATACCCTATATTAGTTACTTAGCTAGTTGCTTACCATTATCATTAAACTTCAGATCAAACCCAAGAACAAACAAGAAATACAATCATTGAACTAAAATCTTAGTTCTTTATTCTAAGATGTGAAAGGTGCACTTTAAGGAACCATAAATTAATCTCCTATTATCTGAGCCTTCCAATCCATGTTTACTAGTTTCCCTTTCTCATTTTGCCAATAATTTGGCTTTTATTATGTTCCACTTACGTGCCTACAAGATAAAGGGAAAAGAATACATATGAAATTTCATAGCAAATTGATTGTGTTCTTTCTAGTTTTTTTGGAATCTCTCCCTATTCTAATCAAATTCTTTCTTCCTAATATAATAAAAAAGATGAGAATGTTACCAAAAATTCTTTAGTGTTCCACTTTTTATCAATAAGATCTATCTACTTGGTAGGATCGACATCCTTGATTGGGTGGTTTCTTGCATACTCCTCCCCTTTAGCCTCCTTCGGCTCCATGAATTGTTTGTGCAGCCTATAGGTGTGGTTACTCAATCTCCAATGAAATTTTGTGTTCATTGCCCTTTCTATATCAACAAGGTCTCCTTGTAAATCAAATTGATCCTGCAAAAAATAGATAAGTTATAGATAATTCCTAAATAAAAACAAAATTACGATAAATAATTAAGATTTCTAACCTATTATAAAGATGAGTAAAATGTCCTATAACAGAATAGACAGTGAACTTACATTCAAGCGTTGAAACATCACCTCCTTAACAGAGGCATCAACATACTTCCACCTATGAACACTTGGATCAAGTAAACGTGTTCGCACTTTTACACCAATCTTTGAGGCTAGTTTTGGGGCATAGTCCCCTACTGGTGCACAAAATTCTAGAGGGATAGGCACGTTAAGCTTTCCATCTCTATCAACAAGGCCTTGAACCTCTTTGCCTCGAGTTGGGCCACGAACACGCTTAGCAGCTGATATTGTGAAGCCATAATATTGAAATAGTATGTGAACAAATTTAATTAAGATCTCAAATCAATGTAAATAAAGAGTGTGTCATACCAATAGTATTACCAGCAGTCACCTCAAGTTGAGGCTCCACATTGAGAGGTGGTGAGGGATGGCTACCCATCTTAGGACGTGAAGAGGTATCCCTCTCTTCTGATGCGTGGGTCAATGCCTCAAGATGAGATTGTGAACGGGCTCTCAATGGTATCTCTAACAGCTGAATAACATAATAAAATATGAATATATGTACGAAGATATACATGTATATGTGTGTATGAATTGAAAGTAACAAGAAAGAATATATTTCACAATGCATAAATGTGTAGTACCTCATGCTCAAACGAATCATAGGATTTAGTGTCACTACCATCTTTGACCTCTGACGGTCGATAATCATCGTCATTTTCCTCAATTGGTATTTGTTTTTCCTTTCTCAATTTCTTATGTTAGACCGCAGCCTTCAAACAAGTTGTTATATTTTTCACTCCTGGAGCATTCATTCTCTCACGGTTTTTATTAATTGTCTTCATTCTTTGTTTCTCATAGTTCGTTACCTTCTTAGTTATGGTACTTGGTTTGGTCAACTATTTTTTCTGTAGTGTCCATTTTGCCCAACTATAAAGCATAATTGAAGATCTCTTTTCTAATTGCTCTAATATATTTTCCACTGGTAACTCTAAAGATCTCTTTCACTTCTTATCCTTACCATTATAAGCCTTACTCTTTCGCATTTTCGGGTGGTTCTAAGGCAAGTAGCATCGATGGTTAATGTATGCAATCTTACCTTTCAAGGACTGAAAATATGGTTCATCATTACAAGTGTAGCAAGAATAATGACCATTTGTTCTCCATCCAGATATGTCACCAAATGTAGGCCAATCATGTATAGTCCACATCAAAGCTACATGCATCTGGAAAGACTCACTAGTTAAGACATCATAAGATAATGCACCATTTTTCCATAACTCATTCAACTCATCCACCAGAGGTCTCATATAGACATCAATATCAATCCCTAGTTGTGATTCTCCAGGAATAAGTAATGATAGCATAAGAAAGGGATCTCTCATAACCAACCCAGGTGGCAAGTTATAAGGAATGAGTACTACATGCCACAAATTATATGAGTTGCTCATGTTCCCGGACGGATTGAACCCATCAATAGCCAACCCTAGCCTCACATTTCGAGGCTTCAGGGAAAACTGAGGATGTTGCGCATCAAATTCCTTCCATTCATCACTATCAGTGGTGTTAGGTTTTTAGTCTTCGCAATCCCGTTTGACAAAACTCCTTTCAGTTGTAATTTTATTCGTTCTTTTATTTTAGTGAGGCTATGAGTTTTAGATGCGAATCCAACCCGTATTGTGCCTTGCAGAGAAGTTTGTGATGTCTATTCTTTCATGTTTTCCACTTCACTAACTATGTCGAGGATGAAGCAAAATTGCAGTCGAAGTTGTTTGGTCGCTCGAGCAAAGGAGTGTGCGCTCGAGCGAAGAATCATTGGTCCCAGAAGTTTTCACTGACTGTAAAAATACTGAGAAGTTGCATTTCTCGCTCGAGCGGCACTTTGGTGGCTCGAGCGAAGACACTGGAAAACACGCTGCGTTTTAGTCTCCTCGCTCGAGCGACCATCGAGGACCTGTTTTCTATAAATATGTGTTTCAGTCAGATTTTAGGGTTACGACTTCCAGATCTTCTTCTTGGATATTAGGGTTTATATCTAGAGCTTCTTTACTAGTTTCTTTGATGTTTGTTTGAGTTTAACTCATGGTTTGAAAAGTATACATCAAAGGATTGTTTGTTTTGTTCAATACAAAAGAGAGAGTTGTTCTTCGGTGGATTCCGTGGAATTCGGGCCTGAAGCTTTGGTGGATTCTGGAGTGGCTCATCGTTGTGGATTCGACATCGGCATTGTGGATTCAACGTTGGGCTGGATGATTCCGAGGTGAATACCGTGGTGGAAGAGGCATATAGGGGTTGGTTCAATTTGGGCATGGATTCGCTAGGTAATTGAGAGTACACTTGTGTAATTCCTTCTCTTCTTAGTGGATTGTTTTTGTGGCTTTGGCCCGTGGTTTTTTTATCACAATTGGAAGGACTCCAATTGTGGTTTTTCCACGTTAAAATCGTTGTGTTGATTTGTCTTAATTGTTTGATTGGGATTGTTATTTATTTCATAAAATTGATACATAATCACAAATCAATATCTAGGGGATTTCTAGATTTTTCAGGCGGAATGCCTCAATACTCCATCATCTATACATTTGTTCTTGTGCCATCTCATGTCCTCAGTAGTCTTCCTTGACATGTACAATCTTTTCAACCTTGGTATCAATGGGAAGTATTGCAACACCTTGTAGGGAATCTTCTTACCCCTGCCATGATTGATCTTATATATAGATGCCTTACATTTTGGACATTTATCCAACCTTGCATTTTCCTTCCAAAAGAGTACACAATCATTTCTACAAGCATCAATTAACTCATATGACAAGCCCAAATCATGAAGTATTTTCTTAGCTTCATAAAATGACTTTGGAACCAAATTATCTTTCGGTAAAAGTTTTGTTAAAAACTCCAACGATGTCAATCCGACTTATTGCTCCAATGGTTTGTTACTTTCATATTAAGCAACTCGATGAAAAACTTCAACATAGTGTAATTTGTGCAACCTAAGTACACCTCACGTTTGGCATCATTCAATAATTTATCAAACATCTGTACTTCCTCATTCTGGGGTGCATCGTTGGGTTCTCTACTTATTTGATCTTCCTCTAAGGCATCAATATCACCTAAAACCTCATCTTCATCAATTGCCATTTCATGGTGAGCCTCATTTGATACACATGGTCCCCCGTGCTCATGCCAAATAGTGTACATTTGCATAATCCCATATTGAAGCAAATGAATTTGCACATTTCGAGGATTTTGGGAATAATAGTTCACACAGCTCAAACATGGGCACGAAATTTTACCTTCCTAGTCAACAACTGCCATTGCGAATTTAATAAATGATGTCACTTCATCAATAAATTGTTGACTCATCTTTCCATCAAGCGTCTTACCCAATGCAATCCAACTCTTGTCTGTGTCTGATCAAAAATGAAAGATCAAGATTTTTTAATTGTTTATGTCATAAAAAGCATCATGTGTACTATTAACCTATTCCATTTGGGAATGCACAATGTGTATCATACAAAGAAAATCATATGACTTCGTCTATCTCTAATAAAAATCCATGAGCATCTTTCTCTAGTTCTCCAAGTATATAACATAGATTGAGATGGAACATATTTAAGTAGTAAAGTTGCAAAGTACACTATAGACTAATGTATTTTCAAATTGTTTGAATTTGGCCATCTAAGAAAAACTTTTTTTTTTGGTAATTAAGTCATAAAATAGAACAACGAAAACCCTACTACACTGCTACCAAACCAACTAAACTAAGCTAACAACTAAGCTACGAGAAAAACAACTAACTACAAGAAAGCCATACAAGGAAAAGCAACAAAGAATTAAAAAAAAAAACAAAACAAAACAAAACAAAACAAAAGGAGCCAAGCCAAGCATAATGACGAAGCCAAGCAGTCCTAATCTTGAACAAAGAATAAAGAAAAAAAATATGGTTTCACCCACAAAGCAGTCCTAATCTTGATCAACTCACAAAGCACAACTAATAGAATAGCACTCCAAATCTTCATCTCCATATTTATCATCTTTCCTCCAACCCCACTTAGTGAACTATTTACTCCTTAGAACCCATAACAGTAAGCACCAAAAGCACACATCAGCAGAGCAAGAACCAAGGCCAGACCAATGCTGCTGTTCCTGCTGCTGCTGCTACTCACCAGGTTAATGACAGATGCAATAGCTGCTCACCCACAATGCTAAAACATAACAAATTATGAACCAGACCATCTCAACAGATTATGTACCAAACCATTGAGAGCAGCTGCTACTCTCCATGGACAAAGTTGCTGTTGCTGCTGCTCACCAATTTAGAGTTTACTAAATTGGTAGTCTGGCTGTAGACAGAGGAAGATGAAAAGAAAGTTATGAAGTGTAATCCCATTTTCCATTTCTTAGTTGATCCTTACTTCATGTTATTAGTCTCTATCTCTTTCTTAGCTGATCCTTAAATAAATTCTAATTTATCTCAAGTATACAATCAAATTATTAAAATATTTTTAAATGTAGAATTCATTACCTATTTTGATATTATATTAAATTGGTAATTACCAACTCATTCAAAAGATTGAACTATTCAAATGTAACACATGCATGGTATGACTTAAATTTGGAAGAAACCCAATTGGCTTACAACTTTTAACAAACACCTCACACACACACAATCAATTGGAGCATTCTTGGCTTAAGAAAAGGAAGGAAACAGGGTTTGTTTGTGTGCCTAGAACTATTCCAGCTAGGAAAAAAGATAATTACCTAATGCAGTGATACAAGATAAAGAATAAGAACAATTCACATCACACCCAAAAGCAGCAAATATGAGAAGACACCCAAATAGGGACCTTTGTGATTTACATGTTGAAAGCTATCCAAAAATTGGGTCTTTAAATTATCATGAAATCTGGGACTGGTTTGCTTTTAGTAGCTGCTTGTTTCAATGAAAATTAAGATAATAATGTGTAAATAAATTACGATCGATGCTGTAAAGAGGCTGAGTATTTCAACTTAATATCGATGCAAGACGAATATTAATAAATAAGTATAATGCAATATTCTTTTCCACAGTGTTCAATTTTATTTTTATTTTTGTAAACAAAGGGAATGCAATCTTAATGAAACACATATAAGTTATGACATAAATTAAGGTATAAAAGGAAAAGTAGAGTGAACAAAAGACTGGAGGGAAAAATATGTAGTCATCAAAATCAAAAGCTTACCACAACACAATACCGTCTGATCAAAATACAACGATTATAAGAATGGAAGTTTATTTGTACTCTAACCAATCAGATTTTTTTAGCCACCGTCTTCTTAAATCTTCTCTCCCCATAAATGATGAAGCCATAGTGCTATAGTTGGTAATTTCTAATTGTTTATGGTAACCACGCCTCAACTGGTTTGTGGTGGATCATCTCCCTTCAGAACCGATAGCTTAGTTTATTTAACAAAGAACAAAGAAAATCCAAGCACTTCAGACCCATTAGAACAACATACGGAAAAAATATATATATATATGAAAATATCAGAGAAAAAAATTAAATGTTACCTAGGGTTCATAATGGGATGGAAGAGAGGGAGGGAAAGAGAGATACATGTGTACCGTAAGAGTCCCTTCCAATCAAATTATGGAAAATTGCTTCAACAAAGAGCCGGTCCCTTTGCTATGGGTTGCAACGGGAAGCAAACCAGAGAAAGAGCAGAGGTATCAAGCAGGACAGATGAAATTTGATGGTCCTAAAGATCACAACCCTTCAACTTCTCAGCCCTTAAAAGAAAAGAAATTGTCTTCAGATATATGTATTGATTGTTCTATATATCCGATTGTGAGGAAGTTTTTATTGTCTATAATGGGCCCTAAATTTTATTTTTTTTTAAGAAAAAATAATTTGTCACCAATCCCCAATTTTGGGCGCCTTTTTTTTTTGGTGTGTGGCGCCAAATGTTTGGCTTCTTTTTGTGACAAAAATTTTTTCTTACCAAATTAAAATTTTCGCCTCCAAAAGAAAACCCTTTCTTTTGATTTTTATGACAAAATTAAAAGTTTTATTTGGTTTCATTTTTTGAAAATGATTTTTAAATTAATTGCAAGCCTTAGTGATTTTTATATATATATTTTAGTCACTTTTTTTTAAAAAAAAAAAATTTAGTTGTACATCTAATAAGTAAAAAATAAAAAATTACCAAAAATATGAAAAAAGTTCAACAAAGACAAACGAAAACACGTTTAAAAATAATTTATGAAATTTTAAATAAAAAAAATTCAGGTTCAAAAACTAGCGAACAATAATATGAAAAACAATCAAGTTGGAGTTATTTGTTTTTTTAGATACACTTACTTTAAATATACTTAAAAAATTAAATATTGATGAAAAAAATAAAAATATATCAATAAAAAAATGACAATGTACTAAATTTTTATATTTTTTTGTTTGTAGTGAATTTTTTTATCATTTTTTCATAAATTTTGTACTTCTTAAGTTTATCTAAATGGAAAATTACATAGGTGGTCCCTATACTTTGTCTTTTGTATCATTTTGGTCCCTGCACTTTCAGTTGGCACAATTTTGATCATTAATTTTAAATTTTGTGTCACTTTGATCCATTGATAACGCCGTTATTGTTTTTAAATGAAAATAATCACTGAATTGATTGAAATTAACTTACTAAGGTTAGTAAATTTATAATTTTCTATAAAAAAAAATTATATGACACATGTCATTTATATGACACAATAACCAAAGTACCAGGCCAACTGCTGCAATTTGCCCTTATCTAAATTAAAGGGATCTAAAAGTAAAAAAAGAAAAAAAAAATTATACTATTAAAAAATGTTCACTAAAAAATACAGATTAAAAATTAAAAATTAATTATTGAAAACTCCATACTAAATAAGGTAATGTTTTCGATTAATTTTGAAAATTAGAAAATTATTATTATTTTTTCCTCCATATTTTTTCTCACAAAAAAATAGCTACATTAATATTTTATATATATATATATTTTTCCTAGAGAGGGGTTTTGACCTGTGATTTTTCTAAAATGGGTGTTCTAGACGGAAAGGGTAAAGTTGGTTCAAACAAATGAGAAAAAGTGCTTGCATGCAAGAGGGGCCTTCACTATGAGAAAGAATAGTCGGTTTGCATATGGTGCCTTCTTGGATAATAGCTTCAATACTGGCATGCATGAAGGGCTTAAGTGTGAGACATAAGAGATGAGCTATAGTGTGAAATAGAAGAAATGGCTTACAGAGTGTCTTCTTGCATCACGACTTCAATACTTGTGAGAGAGGAGTAGGCTCAAGTGTGAGAGAGAAATGAGGGTTTGTAGAAAGTGTCTTCTTGGGTCATGACTTCAGTGTCTGTGTACATGAAAATGAGTGATAAGGGTCAGAGAGTGTCTCTTGGGGTCACGGTTTCAGTGCTCCGAAATACAAAACCACAACATTTTAATAAAGAGAAATAATTAGTAATAAAATATTTTTGTCTCCTTAAATACAAGAATAGAGAATTTATTATTAGTGATGAAATATTTTTGTCTTCCATAACATAGCTTTATGAGACGAAAAATATATTCGTCGTGCAATCAATCAGAATTTATCAGTTACAGAATATTTTGGTCTCCCACAACTTATTCTTCCAAGACAAAAATATATTTATCGACCATTTAATAGAAAAATGAAACGGCATTGTCTGCATGACGGATTGTTTATTGGTGACGAAATATTTTTGTCTTCCATAACTTATCATTCCTAGACAAAAATATTTTTGTTACTCAATAAATGGAAATATGCAACGACATTGTCTAATATGTAGGGAATTTATTGGTGATGGATTACATTCGTCGCAAAAAATATATATATATATTGTGACAAAAATGTTTGTCTCCAATAAGCTAAAATAATTCACGCTAATGCAAATGAAATTGGCGTCTGATTTTTGCAGACGAAATTTTGTTTTCATCTCCTATACATTTGAGAAAAATTAAAACAAACAACAAAATTAATATTTTGTCATCTTTGAGTTAAATTTTAAGACAAAAAAATTTCATCACCAAATTTCATCATAATAACCTAGATTTCTTGTAGTGAACTAATTGCTCCACTATAACATTAACTATCTTAACAAACCCAAACAACTAACTAATTTTGCCACTGCTAGTCTTGATCATGTGCTCAGCTCCAAAGCTTCCATTTTTTCCACCTGTAACATGTCTTTATTGGCTATTTTACCAAATTTTGCTCACCCCAAACATGGGTCAGTTTAGGATTTTTTTTTTTTTTTTAAAAATTTTTTTGTTACTTTTATAAATAAATAAAAAAGTTTGTAAAAAAAATAGAGATAATAAATTGATATTTTGTTTTAATTTTTTTATTTTTTATGTAACATATTTACTTCCCAAACAACCAATAATTAAATTTTTACTTGAAATTTATACACGAACGCATATTCTTTTGCAATTTTTTTTGGGGGTATATTTTTTATATAGATTTTGTGCACATATTTTCTTAAATTTTTTTATTTTTTTTTTATTATATAAAAGTTAAATCTGAAGCATACATTATGTTTCTTATTATATTTTTTTGTATATAAATTTTGTGAACATGTCTTTAAAACTTTTTCCAGGCTCTAATACTTCAAATTTATCTTTCTCATTTAATGCTCATACACATATGCCTAACAAAAACACACACAAAAAAAAAATAAAAATAAAAAATACTCTCTTTATTTTGCCTTACTAATTTAGCTAGTGTGTTTTCCAACAATATTCTTTACTTTAGCTAATTTATCAAACTAACTTAATTAATTTTCAAAAGCAAAATATTATAAAACATAAATAAAAAAATACAATCTTTTTTATGACATGCCAAATATGCACCTAGTGTTGATATGGTTGCTAACGTGACATTTGCAAATATTTATTTTTTTAAAATATATTATTAATTTTTTTAAATAATATTTTTACATGATCATGTTCTTAAAGAGAGAGAGAGAGAGAGAGAGAGAGAGAAGAAGAAGAAGAAGAAGAAGAAGAAGTAATTGCTGGAGGGCTAGAGAAAGTTTTGCTTAACTTCTAACACTAGCTACATGTAGAGAGTGAAAATTAAAAACAAAAAACAAAAAACAAAAAAAACCAAAAACAAAAAGAGAACAAACAAAAAATGCTTATAGCTTTGCAGAGCTTGTTGAAGACTATAAATTGCGCATGAGAATCCTCTAGAGTCTGTTCTCTACAATTGTTCCTACAGTCTATGAAAACAACATAGTTTTGATTATCCAAAAAAAAAAAAAACACACACATACACAAAAACACAAAAACATGAAAGGGAAGAGGGAAAAGGGAAGAAGGAAGAGGAGCAACAAAAAGAGAGATAGAGAGAACGAGAGTTCCTAACACAACCACCATCACCTACGTTCTCCACCGGTGAGCACCGACCTCTGTCCTTCATTGTCTTCCACTATTGTCCATTGTTTTCTATCAGAGCAAATCAAAGATATGTTCTTCTCTTTTTGTTTTGATTGCAAATCTTAACCGATCAATTTCTTGAATCTGAACTACTATGCTCTGAGAAAAACTCATTAATTGCTGATGTTTATAGCATTTAGAGGATAACTCATTGTAGACACCCCATTTTTGACCGACCTTAAGAGTCAGACGTCATCGATTGAGCACTCGGTGATGGTGCATGTTGTGCTCGTTTAGAGTTTCCAGAGTTTTGGTTGAGAGCCTTGCCTCCGGGCCTCTGAACTCTTTGTGCTTTGGCTCAGTTTGCAAACCAAATCTTGTTTTCTCTTCCTGAAGGGAGGGAGAGGTCTTGTAGACCATCTCTTTATGGTCTCAGACCACTTTTCGTGGTCATAGGCCACTTTTCCCGTTTGGAGACTAATTTTCGGTTTCTAGAGCCTTTGGTCGCGCGCCTTGTCTCAGGACTGCTTAACATTCTCCGTTTGGCATGGTTTTTGAACCACACCTTGTTGCCTCTGCCTAGAGGGACACTGTGGTCTGGGAGACCACTTTTGTGGTCACATACCACTTTTGGTGCTCGACAACTAGTTTTCGGGACTTTTGGCCGCGTGCTTTGCCTCCTGTTCTCTCGTCTTGCATCCGCTTTGGCTTGTTTTTGGTACAAACCTTGTTTTCCTTGTTTGGAAGGTGGTACATGGGTGGGAGACCACTTTTTCTCCTTGGAGACTACTTTTCATTCTGCCAACCAGTTTTCTAGTCGGACAACTGGCTTTCTTAGTCTTTGGACCACCTTTTCTGGTCGACCACCACACCACTAGCTTGCTTTCATGCCCTGGACTCTCTCCCACCATGGCCGACCAATTTTTATTCTGGGAGACCACTTTATGTGGTCAGCCGACCACTAAGTGGTCGCTACTTTTTGACACCTTTTTGGAGATATTTACCTCCAGCTGGCACAGCTGGAGGGCATTTGGGCTATCCTCCATACACAGAGGGATTTGTTTGAAGCTTAACTTCTCCAAGAAGCTTTGCCTTTTGGTTTCTGTAAGAGGAAGGCTCCTCCTCCCTCCTCTAGGTTCAAAAAATGGCCATTAAAGAGATAGATATAGCTTTGTCTCTATATTGCTTTGTTTCTTCATTTTTCTGCATCAAAAGTGTAGATTTGTCTTAGTTTAACACACAAACACACACTCAAACACCATCCTTTGGTTACTGAGGTACTAAGGAGTTGTTTTTGGTGTTCTTGGATTGGTTTGAGCTTGAAAAACTTGCTGAAGTTGCAACATTGAAGTGGTTCTACAAGGGTGAGTTTCTAAGCCTTAAAATCCCCTTTCTTGCTTAAGCTTTTAGACCTTCTTGCATACATTTTTAAGCTTACCTCTTAACTAGAAAAATTTCTATTTTTGCATGCTTAAAATAGTTGTTTAAGGTCACTTTTTCGTTTGGGGTGATTTACTCCCTCTTAGGCCTTGTTAGGCCTTGTTTTGAGCCATCCCTTTAGGCTCTTGTTACAACCTTTGCATGACCTTTCTACCACTGAAATCCAAAGGATTTTCAATGGTAGAAAGGTGGTTTTGGAGTCCTAAATAGGAGAGGGTCATCCCCTCTCCTTTGTGTCTTGTTTACTAGCTTCATATGCCTCATGTTTGAACACCTTTGTTAAGCTTTTGTTGGCCATATCTTAGCTTCTATTTGTGGTTACTTTGCTGAGGCATACCACTATTTTTGCTTGGTTTGGTCACTCCATGCATGGTTAATACACTTGTAGTGTAAATCACACAAACTAGCTTTATATGCTTCATGAAGCAGCATGTCATTCTAGCTTGTTTTCTTTCCATTTCAGCATGTTTTTTGTGATGTTTTGCCATTTCATGACTCTATTTTGGTTTGGTTTGGTTGGCCCTTGCATGCCTCATGCACTTGTAGTGCAATCCCATGAATTAGCCTAACATGTATCATGCTTCAACATGTCATTTTAGCATGCTTTTGGCTTAGCTCTGAGAAGACTTTGTTCATGTTTTGCCATGTTTAAGGTCTGATTTTGGTTGTTTTGGTCATGCATGACTTGCTTTGCATAGCTATGGTTCAATCTAGCTTGTTAGCCTTGTGTATTGAGTCCTCTAGCATGCATTACTTGGACTATTTTAATGATTTGGCATCATTTATCATGTGATTTCAGTCCATGTTTCATGGCCATGCACTTGCATTTGTCACTCATTCAATGCGTTGGAGGGTTTGCCCCTTTATGCCTTAACATGAACCATTGCGTATGCCTTCATGCCTTAGCTTGCGAGCCATCATTTTAATGTGTTTTTGGGGTTATTATGCCATGATATAACTCTAATTTTTGTTTCTTAAGTCATACCGTGTTTGGTTCTAATAGGTGTAGTGTAATCCACCCTATTTGCCTTGCATATTCCATGTCTTTTGCCCCCTCATGCTAGCACATTTTGGCCTCCTTCCTTGCATGTTTTAGACTCATTTGGACATGTTCTAGGACTATTTTGGGTTACCTTAACCACATGCTTCATGTTTTGTATGCTTGTAGTATAAATGCTCTTGCTTGCCTCAAGCTTTGAGCACCATTGCATGCTTCATTTGTGTTGTGTACATGATTTGGCATCACTTAACATAACATTTCAGAGCTTATAGCATTGCCATATTTCCACTTCAATCATGCTTTAAGTACCTTTGAGTGTTATGCATTGCTGCCTAGTTTATGGCTTAGCTTGTATGCTTGCATGCCTAGGCCTTTAGGCCCTCATCGCAGCATGTTTTGGTCTTTGTTAAGACCTACTTGAGCTCTGTTTATGCTTTGTTCATGCATATTCGCGATGTATTGCATTCCTCCTTGGTAGTCCTACTTGTTAGCCTTAATGCTTTAAGGACCCTAGCATGCCTTACTTGTGTTGTTTGAATGATTTGACATCATTTCTTACCTCATTTCAGTGCACTTAGTGTTGTTACACTTCCATGTTTTTCACTCTTAAAGTGCTCTTGAGAGTTGCACCTTAGTGCCTTAATTGGTGAGCCAATTGGCATGCATGCTTGTATGTGTTTTCGGTGCCTTCATTTTAGCATTATGGCCACTGTTTTGGCATGACTGAGGTCTGTCCATCTCAGTTTAAGTCCATTGAGTATGTGGTTTACACGATGTTGCATGCTTAGTGTATTGCATATTGTTGCCCTTGTTGCATTGCATTGTGCATGCTTGCATTAAGTATGCCATCTAGTTCTCAACACTTAGCATTGTGTATGCCATGTTGTGATTTGCATTGTGCATGCCATATAGTTGCATTGTATCATATTGTTGCATGCTTATGTTGTCTTGCATTGAGTTTGCATGCATTAGCATTGTGCATGCCATTAGCCTTGTTAGGTTGTTCATGTAGTTACATGTTTGCATGCTAAGGTTGCATTACATTGCATTGAGCATGCCATGTTATGTTGCATTGTGTTTGGAATAGGTGTTAGTCCAAACACGGAAATGAGGGCGTTTCATACTTAAAGTGATGAAACGTGCCTTAATTCGCTCTTGATCATACATGATAGAGTTTTAGGCCTTATGTGTTTACTTGTGCATTCATTTTATATTGAATTGTGAAACTTTGCCTCTCGGCCATCACGCATTGAAATTTGAGTTCATAACATGATAGGAAGGGTGGTTGTGCACACATATCTTGCAAATACATTGCCATGCTCTTTCTTGCTCTCGACCACTTTTCTGGTTTTTCAACAACCAAAAGTGGTCAGCAGGTATCTGGAGGGACCAAAAGTGGTCGGCCACCCTCCCACAAGGTTCCCAAGGCAAAGTTTCATCTTTCTGGAGCTTGGTGCAGAGTTCTGAGAACAATTGAAAACAGAGACAAATCGGGGCATCGCATTGGATTTCTGAACGAGGCGACCGAGCATGCATCCAGTCTTCTCCCTCTGAGAGCTCCTATTTTATTGCTTTCCTTAGCTACCTTGCTTAGATAGCTTGATTTTGCTTTGGTTTGTACTTTAATTAGTTAATGCGTTTAGCTATTTCAAATTGTTTTGTAATAGTTAACTAGGATTAGTTAATTAATTTGTTGTATAATAATTAGTTTAATTAGTTTAAATTAGCTAGTTAGTTTCTTATTCGGTCCCTCTTACGAGAGGGCGTATTGTTGTAATAAGCGTGCGTGTGTATGATGCATGTCTTCCAACTCCCATTTCTTTCTCCCTTTTACTTAACCGCTTATAATGGTTATTTTTAGGACATGTTTCATTTAGCATACCTTATGCTCGCATGTTTGCATCCATTCATCTGTACTGCATGCACCGGGCTCGGCATATCATACTAACTGCATTGTATTTCAATTCCTATTTGAATACATGTATCAACTTGCATCTCACATGACATTCTAGGATAGCCGAGCCTATTTTAGTCGCATTTTCACATGTGTTGCATTAGCCATCTTAACATGAACTAGGATCACGCATGATTTCTAACTAGTTCTCTGTTTTGGCTTGGAGTATACTGTGAGTGTTTACGCTTTAGCATACCGCTTGTGTGTTAATGCTGCCATGAAAGCATGCTTGCCATGAGGCTAATTGCTTATGTGATTAACTGCCTGAATGCCTGTGGGTGAAGGTTGGATTACTTGAGTTGGGACAATTCATTGAAACCTGCATTTTAGCCTACTTGTGAGTAGCAAACTTCAAATCATTTTCCAAACAAACGGATATGCAATATTTTGTTCTAAATTAGGCGATTTAGTCTATACTTGTTTGTCGTGCGCATCACATAGTAAGATTAGCTAATTAATCAGAATAAGAGCATATGTGTTTTCAAAAACAAGTTGTCATGCTTAGTACAGGCCGATCTTTGATCCAGTGAGCGGGGGGTGCTCATTGCATGACCTTCCCCTCTCATACCCAAGTTCCCGAGCCGAGGCAACTTTGGTGATGACGGATACGTCGCCTTCGGCACGAGTCAGGGTTTCCTAAATTTCCCCAAAATAAAATATTTAAATGGCGACTCTGTATCTGGCAAAGCAGTCCATGTTTGGCATTTCTTTATAAAAAAATCAATTTTCCAAAACAATTTGCCGGATTTGGACTCTTTGGTGATTTATTGGTCTCACATCGCACATTGTGCTATTAGATTCAGAACCGTGACATTTGAGTCCGAACTGTGGTAGCTCAGAGAACAAAATGAGAATTCGCACGCCCCTCGCCCAGAGCCGCGCGCGGATATCGATGAGTTCCCGAGAGCGCATCCACAGTTTCTGGCACTCTACTGGGGAATTAGAGAACTTGACCCGAACTCATGATATCTTGTTTTGATTACACTTATATGTCTCTTTGCAGTGCATTTGCATTGGTGCACCTAGGACACCGTGTTTGCCGTATGCTATTCCTGAACGGTTTGCCGGAGGCTTGCTTTGCGAAGCATGCCATAAGGCTGACCGGTTGCGGGCTCTGCCACGACGGGAACACAAACCTCGGTTTTCACCGAGACACCCTTTTTGACCATTCGACCTAGTGCATATCGTAATCCATAGTGACTATTCCAAACTAGGACAGGTTGCTTATCCCATTATAGGTTGTTTGAAACCGTTGTGTGCGTAGTGAAACCCTAGCTCTTGACAAGATAGGACGGAGAAACCCTACCCCAACATAGGGGTGCTTTGGCTCTCATTTGCTTGCTATGTGCTGTCAGAGTGTGCCTCTATAGGAATGCATGTATCAGTTTGCAAGTTTGGGTATCAGGCCTGAGGGCATCAGCATTTGGGAATCAGTCTTACTTGAGGGTATCAGTTAAAGGCAGAATTTTGGGCAGAATTTAGTAGAGAGCACAGTTATTCAGCTATGCTCATCTATTCTGGTAAAATTGGGCTGAGATGCTGCCTGTTTTCTCTTTTACTAGGTAGTCTTGGAACTATAGCTTCACAAGGCTCCGATATCCTCCCAGGTTCATTAGATTTGTGCTGATAGACTTTGTCAGGTCAAAGATTTAGTTCAAGTGTAGCCAGTGTTTTCCTTCGCTGAGGCAAGGCGGAGAAAGGCCAGTCAAGGTTCATCTGATCCGTTAGTCACCAGTCACATCACCTTTGTACAAATCAGCAAACTCATGATGATGCAGAGTTCAGAAGAAATTGTGGTCATAACAGCAGCATTAAACCAGGGAATCACCATGCAGGGTGAGACCAATGTTGAAATGCAATGCCCGTCTAGGGCACCCACTGCATATCCAGTCTTTGAACCCCAACCGTTTCAAACTCGTGAGCCCACTACTTTTGAGCTAATGGGAATGATCGGCGATGTTCAGAGAATTGTGGCTGATCTAGCCTTTGGAATGTCGACTCCATCATCGACCACATCACATGCCAGGAATTTCATGCCAGAAGAGCCCCCACTCTTGCGGCGAATTTTCATTGAACTCAGCCAACCTGAAGCCATCCCAAGTATGGGTAATGACATGTCAACAACAACAGGGCTCCGCTCTGACGCAGCAACCCAAACTTTCGACCAAGCTGAGGCAAGTGGAATGAACAAGGTAGAGGCAGATATGGATCCCTATGAACAACTCCTATGGGCTGTTGAGGCTTTGAAGGTCGGGGGACTGAACAAACAACAAGTGCTCGCAGTTGTTGCAAAAACTGTGGATCACACTTTCCCCACTCAGAATGAGAGTAGTTCAAAGCAAGGGGAGAACCAGGAGAAGGGCCGTCATCCCAGAAATGATCCCTTGAGCTCTAACTCTGCACTCAGAAAAGATCAAAAAAACAAGTCAGCACCTGCCGACCCTTTTTCCAGCACACCCAGCAAAAATCCACAAACCTTGAAGTATCAACCCCGAGGTCGCAGGGTCTTCCATGCTCTTTATATGCCTTTGTCCAAGGCTCTTCAAATCCTTGCTGAAAAGGGGCATCTTAAACCCCTCGAACCTTGGCCTCTCCCTGCTCGTCTTCCACCCGGTCATGATACTACCCAGTACTGTGCGTACCATCAGCAAACCGGTCATAGCACCAGTAATTGCTTTCATCTTCGCCACGAAGTGCAGGATTTATTTGACAATGAGGTCGTCCTCCCACCAAGCTCAATAAAGTCTATCAGCACTAGATCAATGAACTTATAGGATAGTGCGAGTATGTGATCGGGGGATGAACCACCTGCGGGCGGCGCTCAGCTTACTCCAGACGTGGCGTATGGCACACACTATTTTGAGCATTTGCGATGCTAGTTTTTGTACTTTCTGACTTGGGTTTTAGGTCAGTCTTGTTGTGTTGTACATAGTCAGTCTTTTCTTACTAAGTCGGTTGGGTCTGTCTTGTTGCGTCGAGTCAGTCTTGTTGTATAGGAGTTGGGTGATTCTGGGAGTGTTACCTCGGGCATCACTGTTTTGTTTTGTGTTTGTCTTTTCATTTTCTTTTGAGTCTATTTCTGCCGTGGAGCTAGTTACACCTGAAGATCTAAATGCAACAACAGTAGTTTTCATGTTTTTGTGCTTATTTCTACTTTGAGCCTGTTGTGCCAAGCAAGTTTAGAATGAAACGGCAGTGCATTTCACCTACTCTTTTGTGCCTTGAAATTATTGCATTGACCTAAGTTTTTCAAAACTTTTTGAACACTGTGGCAAAAACAAAGAGGAAGGAATTCCTCGGGATTTGCAAAAATTTGACCAAATTAGAGAAAGAGAGAGGCGTGCTAAGCCCTTAATGATTTAGATCATGCTTGTTAATATGAGTACTGAGAAGGATCCTAGCTTGATCCAGATTGGTTCTACGTTGTCTTCAGTGCGAGGGACTAGTCGCTTTCTTAAAAGATTTCAAAAAAAAATGTTTTGCGCCGTCCTGCGAAGACTTGTGTGGAATCGCTCTTGAGATTGTGCAACTTAGGATTGCTCTCAGCCTCAAGATTTAACCTCTTTGCTTTTAAGCCTTGAACTTAGATTCAGAATGTTCAACGGTCAACCATCAAAGGAGGCCTATGTGGCCAGATTCGAAGCAGCCCACGAACTAGGGGCAAGAAAAGTCAGATCAAAAAGATCAGGTGCTATCAAAAGAAGCTTGAGAAGCTAAATCAGAAGCACCCCTCGAACTAGGGGCAAAAGAATGTCAGATGTGCTCGAAGAGTCAAAAATTGGGACATTTCTCAAGCTAACGAAGATCGGCAAGAATGCCAAATCCCAGAAGGGAGAAAAGAAGAAAGTATTGCTGAAGGACAACTGAGTTCCTATCCACCACATTAGGGGCAATTCAGCCCCCATTGGATGGACTCCTACATCATCAACAAACAGTAGCCATTCTTCTGGATTTAGATGGCTTCGAGATCTCAAAACCATTTGGCATGGACAAAGCTACACTTTTACCCTTGAGAGGCTCGCTGGGCCAAAAACCCGGAAAGGT
This sequence comes from Camellia lanceoleosa, assembly GCA_025200525.1. Classification (NCBI taxonomy): domain Eukaryota; kingdom Viridiplantae; phylum Streptophyta; class Magnoliopsida; order Ericales; family Theaceae; genus Camellia; species Camellia lanceoleosa. Next base: position 45,888,241 of record CM045765.1, read on the forward strand.
GACCCAGGCAAAAGTTAGAGCAAAGAAAAGAACCAAAAAAAAAATGCAAAGAATGAAGAAAAGATGAAAAAAGAGAAATGAAAAAAAAAGAATAATGAAAAGAATTGAGAAGAAAAGAAAAAAAAAAACAAAGCTCGCAAGGTTGAAAACCCGGAAGGGCGGCCTTGGCAAAAGTTAGAGCACAAAAGGAGAGGTTAAATACCAGAGTGTGCCTTAACTGGAACTACGTAAGGCTTGATTCCCATGTTTGGGATACGTAGGCAACTTTATTCTGAAGTCTAGCCATAAACACTCCCAAATCGATTGTGTCCATGCGATGGTTCTGGTCATCTTTGTCTTTGCTATATCCGAGAATTCGATTATGATCGTCACTTTGAGGACTGATTATAGTGTGCTGTAGCGCTATCCAAACAAGGGGCAACTTTCCGTTGCCATCCAGTGCGCTGTGGTGTCATTCAAACAAAGGAAAACTTTCCGTTGCTACGCAGTATCATTTAGACAAGGGGCAATTTTCCTTCGGATCTGAGGTTGTACATCTCCAGAGTAGGTTCTGTGCTCGTTGAGCAGTGGCTGTTTGCAAAAACAGTTTTTGAGAATTTTTACTGAGGTTGACTAATTCTCTCGAAAATTATTCTATTTTTCCAAAACTGGACCTTTTCTTGGCCCTAAAAAAGGAAAATTTTCAGTGTTCATAACCTAACTTGCATGATTTTGAATCAGAAAATCGAACAAGTATGTTAATCTAACTCTCATGTTGGTCAAAATTGTTTTAGTAGAAAGCCAAACCAAAAAATGGTCAAAATGATGAACTAGGGGCACAGTTGAGTCAGGTGTTCTGTCTTTTCCCCATTGTCAACATACTTGCCAGGAAGGGCACTCTACTCGCCACAAAGGGCACAACTGAAGTTAACAACAAAGGGCTGAAAGCTCTCTCATCCTCCAAGCAGCGAGCTATCAAGCACGAATTGGAATGGATTAAGATACTCCACTCCCTCATCCGAGGCATTGACTAGACGTCACCGGAGGAAGTAGCCGTGAGCTAATAATGTTGGGCATGAGCCCGCAACTTCTTGTTTATCCATCAAACCACCCAGGGGGGATGAAAAATGAGAGATTAAAGAATAGAGAGGTGTACGTGGAGAGAAAAGTGAGAACAAGGGTTTTTGAGAGAAAAACCGAGCCTGAGGGCCGAGTGATGTGAGAAATATATGTGAGAAAGGGTGGGAAACAATACCCAGAGAAACAGGCTCCCTGTGCACGTCTGAGTGTCGTGTCTTTTGTTTTGTCTCGGTTCTTGTTTTAAGTCGCTTTGAGTGTTTCTCGATTTGTTTAGGTTGTTTACCTTTTGTTTTCCTTTGTTGAGTCATTTTGTTTGCGGTCAGTCGTAGGCTCAATACCCGATTAAGAACTCATTTCTTAATTTCAAAATGAATCATTTTGTGCTCAAGCGTGCTGTGCCGTTCTCCACATTTGTGCAAAACAGGATTTGTTCTTTCATAAAAACCGTAGGGTTCAACCCAGGTCATGTGAGAACAGTAAAACCAGGACCTATTTGAAGCTATATGGGTTCCAGACTGCGAAGCAAAAGAAAATAGGGAAAATTCGAAGCATCTGAGTTCGTTTCGATTTCTGCAAGTTCCGTCTTTGCATCCCGTGTGTTCAAAATGAACAGAGTACTGTGTTATGAGCTGTGTGTTCAAAATGAGCAATGTTCAAAATGGGCTGTGTGTTCAGAATGAGCAGTGTTGAATGAGTGTGTGTTCAAAATGAGCAATCTTGTGTTATAGTGTGTGTTCAGAATGAGCAGTGTTCAGAATGGGCTGTGTGTTCAGAATAAGCAGTGTCATGTACAAGCTATGTGGTCAAGATAAGCAGAGTACTGTATTACGAGCTGTGTGTTAAGAGTGAGCAGTGTGCTATATAAGCGTGGCGAGAATGAATAGAGTTACGTATTCTGGTGTGTGTTCAGAATGAGCAGTTTGTTGTACAAGCTGTGTGTTCAAAGTGAACAGAATGCTGTGTTGACTATTTTTATGCCAAAATGGCAATCAGAAGTGCTCTCCTGGAGTACCAATCCCTGCCAGAGGCATCTTGGCTGTGTTTGTAATGAGTTCCTAGGAGATCGACTGTGATGGTGGAAACAAGAGTTCAAATGGCTGTTGCCTAGAACACAAAGGTTTGAAATTTCCAAGACTTAAGTCTGGTTTAAATACCCAGGGGTGTATCCCCGGCTTGGAATCTATATGGAAGCCCCATAGGTCGAGGTAGCGGGTGTGCATTTCGATTCTGGATACCGAACCAACCTAGTCTGTCACCCCGTTGAAGAATAGGGAAAGTTGTGAGTATGATCAAGAAGAAAAGCGGCATCCGTGGCTTCCCCAGCAGATGTTGCTCATTGTCAGCATTTCAGCACCTTTGTACTGTGAGTTGAAGGTAATTGTTTGAAGAACAAGAGGAGGGGATCCCCGACAAAGTAGAGCGGTTTATCGCCACTTACCCCGTGAGGTGCTTTCTAGAGCGCCACTATGTTTGTTTATTGCATTCCTTAAACATCTTACATTGTATTGCATTCTACCTATCTTGTTTCTTTCTCATTTATGCACAGTATTGTATGTACTGTTCATTCAGAGAAGTTCCGGTTCAGTTTGCCTGATACCTTTCTCCTCTTGCATTTGGCACGTGTTTGGATGACTGCGCTTTCTTGCACAGCCCCCTTCTCTCTCACGTGTGATACTCTGAGAGATTTTTCCTTTCCTCTCTCGCGTCTGCTACACTGAGAGGTTTTCCTTTTTCTCTCTCGCGTCTGAGAGATTTTCCCTTTTCTCTCTTGCGTGTGCTAACGCTGAGAGGTTTTCTCTTTTCTCTCTTCTCTCTCGCGTATGCTACGCTGAGAGGTTTTCCTTCTCCTTCAAGAAACACGGGGATATGTCCCTATGTTTCTTCTTCTTTCTGAAACATGAGGATACGTCCCTATGTTTCTTATTCTTTCCGAAACACTAGGATACGTCCCTATGTTTCTCCCTTTTTGGTTTAGAGCATTTGGAATACATTCCAATGCTCGTACCATTCCAAAACACTGGGATACGTCCCTATGTTTCTCTCTCTTTGGTTTAGAGCATTTGGAATACGTTCCAATGCTCATACAATTTCGGAACACGAGGATACGTCCCTATGCTTCTTCTTTTTTCGAAACACAAGGATACGTCCCTATGTTTCTCCTTCTTTCCGAAACATGAGGATACGTCCCTATGTTTCTTCTTTTTTCGAAACACGGGGATACGTCCCTATGTTTCTTCTTCTTTTTGAAACACGGGGATACGTCCCTATGTTTCTTCTTCTTTCTGAAACACTGGGATACATCCCTATGTTTCTCCCTCTTTGGTCTAGAGCATTTGGAATACGTTCCAATGCTCGTACCATTCCGAAACACTAGGATACGTCCCTATGTTTCTCTCTCTTTGGTTTAGAGCATTTGGAATACGTTCCAATGCTCGTACCTTTCTGAAACACAAGGATACGTCCCTATGTTTCTTCTTCTTTCTGAAACACGGGGATACGTCCCTATGTTTCTTCTTCTTTCCAAAACATCGGGATATGTCCCTATGTTTCCCCATTTCCTTCCTCACACAATTTCAGCGTGTTTGAAATTTATCTCAGGGTGAATTGTGCACGTTCCTGATTGTTTGTTTTTGGACCTCCTCTTACGATTTTAGCATGGTTTGAGTGTCCCCTTTCGTCTTCTCACGATTTCAGCGTGGTTAGAGTTTGTTCCTTCCTCACACGATTTCAAGGTGTTTGGAATTTGTTTACCTCTTCTCACGAATTCAGCGTGGTTAGAGTTTGTTCCTTTCCTCACACGATTTTAGCGTATTTGGAATTTATCTCAAGTTGTGTTGTGCACGTTCCTGATTGTTTGTTTTTGGACCTCCTCTCACGATTTCAGCGTGGTTTGAGTGTTCCCTTTCCTCTTCTCACGATTTTAGAATGTTTGGAATTTTTCTCAAGTCGCGTCGAGCACGCTCCTGATTGGATTTGTTTTTCCTCCTGTAATGATTCCAGCATGGTTGGAATATGTCACTTTACTTGCATTGTGCTTGCATTTTATCGCGCTATTTAGCGCATCGCACTGTTTTGTGCATTGCATTTCATCGCGTTGTTTAGCGCATCGCACTGTCTTGTGCACTCACGCTATTTTGCGCATCGCATTGTTTTGTGCATTGCATTTCATTCACGCTATTTTGTGTATCGTGCTATTTTGTGCATTGCATTTCATTCGCGCTATTTTGTGCATCGCGCTATTTTGCGCATCGTGCTGTTTTGTGCATTGCATTTTATTCGCGCAATTTTGCGCATCATGCTGTTTTGTGCATTGCATTTTATCGCGCTATTTTGTGCATCGCACTGTTTTGTGCATTGCATCTCATTCGCGTTGTTTTGTGCATTGCATTTCATTGCGCTATTTTGCACATCGCACTGTTTTGTGTATTGCATTTCATTCGCGTTATTTCCTGCGTCACGTTATTTTGCGCATCGCACTGTTTTGTGCATTGCATTTCATTCACACTATTTTGCGCATCGCACTGTTTTGTGCATTGCATTTCATTCACGCTATTTGTGCATCGCATTTTATCGCGCTATTTTGTGCATCGCACTGTTTTGTACATTGCATTTCATTCGCGCTATTTTGCGCATCGTACTGTTTTGTGCATTGCATTTCATCACGCTGTTTAGCGCATCGCACTGTCTTGTGCACTCGCGCTATTTTGCGCATCGCACTGTCTTGTGCACTCGTGTTATTTTGCGCATCGCACTGTTTTGTGCATTGCATTTCATTCGCGCTATTTTGCGCATCGCATTTCATCACGCTGTTTAGCGCATCGCGCCATTTTGTGCACTCGCGCTATTTAGCGTATCGTACTGTCTTGTGCACTCTCGCTGTTTAGCACATCGTACTATTTTGTGCATTACATAGTATCATTCGCGCTATCTTGCGCACCTTACCTGCACTTATTAGTACACCGCATTGTTTTGCATACCTTCCGTATTGTTATGCATCACACTTAGGTTGCATTGTCATGCACCCCTCCCTTGCGTTTGTTATGCACTTTTCACTTGCATTGCTATGCATGTTTCTAACAATGTTGAGTTTCTTTCTTTTGCAGGCACGATATTGTATGTACAGTTCATTTAAAGCTGGCACAACCAGACGAACCCAATGGTATTGTATGCACTCTGTGTGAGACGTAGCAAGAATTGTATAATTCTCTTACATCCTTTCTACATGAAATGTAGTTTGATTTGTATTCGCCTACTTAAACTATTGCATTTATTGTATATAACTGCTTCATTACAGCTTTCTTTGCATGATCATAAGTTATGTTCGGCTTCGTGCATGTTCTTTGCATTTTTCCCCAGCCTGCGGGCGCATCTATTTGTTATCTTGCCTGTTTGTCTAAGTCTTCAGCCTTGTCAAAAATGGGTCGTCTCTAGGCTTTGACATTCACTCACGTCATCTTATGACTTTCGAGTTCTGTTAAAGAGGTGCAACTGTAGGCACCTCATTTTTAACCGACCTTAAGACTCAGACGTCATCGATTGAACGCTCGGTGATGGTGCATGTTGTGCTCATTTAGAGTTTCCAGAGTTTTGGCTGAGAGCCTTGCCTCCGGGCCTCTAAACTCTTTATACTTTGGCTCGGTTTGAGGACCGAATCTTGTTTTCTCTTGCTGGAGGGAGGGAGAGGTCTTGTAGACCATCTCTTTGTGGTCGTAGATCATTTTTCGTGGTCGTAGGCTACTTTTGCCGTTTGGAGACTAGTTTCTGATTTCTGGAGCCTTTGGCCGCGCGCCTTGTCTCGGGACCGCTTAACATTCTCCGTTTGGTGTGGTTTTTGAACCACACCTTGTTGCCTCTACCTAGAGGGACACTGTGGTCCGGGAGACCACCTTTGTGGTCGCATACTACTTTTGGTGCTCGACAGCTAGTTTTCGGGACTTTTGGCCGCGTGCTTTGCCTTCCGTTCTCTCGTCTTGCATCCGCTTTAGTTTGTTTTTGGTACAAACCTTGTTTTCCTTGTTTGGAAGGTGGTACAAGGGTGGGAGACCACTTTTTCTCCTTGGAGACTACTTTTCCTTTGCGGCCAGGTTTACGGTGGACAAGCTGCTTTCTTAGTCTTTGGACCACCTTTTCTGGTTGACCACCACACCACTAGCTTGCTTTCATGCCTTGGACTCTCTCCCACCATGGCCGACCAGTTTTTATTGTAGGAGACCAGTTTAACTAGCAGGCTGACCACTTCAACTGGTTGGCTACTTTTTGACACCTTTTTGGAGATATTTTTCTCCAGTTGGCACAGTAGGAGGGCATTTGGGCTATCATCTATACACGTGTATGGAGGGATTTGTTTGAAGCTTAGCTTTTCCAAGAAGCTTTGGATTTTGGTTTCTAGAAGAGGGAGGCTCCTCCTCCCTCCTCTAGGTTCAGAAAATGGCCATTAGAGAGATAGATATAGCTTTGTCTCTATATTGCTTTGTTTCTTCATTTTTCTGCATCAAAAGTGTAGATTTGTCTTAGTTTAACACACACTCAAACACCATCCTTTGGTTGTTGAGGTGCTAAGGAGTTGTTTTTGGTGTTCTTGGGTTGGTTTGAGCTTGAAAAACTTGCTGAAGTTGCAGCCTTGAAGTGGTTCTACAAGGGTGAGTTTCTAAGCCTTAAAACCCCCTTTCTTGCTTAAACTTTTAGCCCTTCTTGCATACGTTTTTAAGCTTACCTCTTAACTAGAAATTTTTTTTTTTTTGCATGCTTAAAATAGTTGTTTAAGGTCACTTTTTCATTTGGGGTGATTTACTCCCTCTTAGGCCTTATTAGGCCTTGTTGTGAGCCATCCCTTTAGGCTCTTGTTACAACCTTTGCATGACCTTTCTACCACTAAAATCCAAAGGATTTTCAATGGTCGAAAGGTGGTTTTGGAGTCCTAAATAGGAGAGGGTCATCCCCTCTCCTTTGTGTCTTGTTTACTAGCTTCATATGCCTCATGTTTGAACACCTTTGTTAAGCTTTTGTTGGCCATATCTTAGCTTCTATTTGTGGTTACTTTGCTGAGGCATACCACTATTTTTGCTTGGTTTGGTCACTCCATGCATGGTTAATACACTTGTAGTGTAAATCACACAAACTAGCTTTGTATGCTTCATGAAGTAGCATGTCATTCTAGCTTGTTTTCTTTCCATTTCAGCATGTTTTTGGTGATGTTTTTTCCATTTCATGACTCTGTTTTGGTTTGGTTTGGTTGGCCCTTGCATGCCTCATGCACTTGTAGTGCAATCCCATGAATTAGCCTAACATGCATCATGCTTCAACATGTCATTTTAGCATGCTTTTGGCTTAGCTCTGAGAAGACTTTGTTCATGTTTTGCCACGTTTATGGTCTGATTTTGGTTGTTTCGGTCATGCATGACTTGCTTTGCATAGCTATGGTTCAATCTAGCTTGTTAGCCTTGTGTATTGAGTCCTCTAGCATGCATTACTTGGACTATTTTAATGATTTGGCATCATTTATCATGTGATTTCAGTCCATGTTTCATGGCCATGTACTTTCATTTTTCACTCATTCAATGCGTTGGAGGGTTTGCCCCTTTATGCCTTAACATGAACCATTGCGTATGCCTTCATGCCTTAGCTTGCGAGCCATCATTTTAATGTGTTTTTGGGGGTTATTATGCCATGATATAACTCTAATTTTTGTTTCTTAAGTCATACCGTGTTTGGTTCTAATAGGTGTAGTGTAATCCACCCTATTTGCCTTGCATATTCCATGTCTTTTGCCCCCTCATGCTAGCACATTTTGGCCTCCTTCCTTGCATGTTTTAGACTCATTTGGACATGTTCTAGGACTGTTTTGGGTTACCTTAACCACATGCTTCATGTTTTGTATACTTGTAGTATAAATGCTCTTGCTTGCCTCAAGCTTTGAGCACCATTGCATGCTTCATTTGTGTTGTGTACATGATTTGGCATCACTTAACATAAGATTTCAAAGTTTATAGCATTGCCATATTTCCACTTCAATCATGCTTTAAGTACCTTTGAGTGTTATGCATTGTCGCCTAGTTTATGGCTTAGCTTGTATGCTTGCATGCCTAGGCCTTTAGGCCCTCATCTCAGCATGTTTTGGTCTTTGTTAAGACCTACTTGAGCTCTGTTCATGCTTTGTTCATGCATATTTGCCATGTATTGCATTCCTCCTTTGCAGTCCTACTTGTTAGCCTTAATGCTTTAAGGACCCTAGCATGCCTTACTTGTGTTGTTTGAATGATTTGACATCATTTCTTACCTCATTTCAATGCACTTAGTGTTGTTACACTTCCATGTTTTTCACTCTTTAAGTGCTCTTGAGAGTTGCACCTTAGTGCCTTAATTGGTAAGCCAATTGGCATGCATGCTTGTATGTGTTTTCGGTGCCATCATTTTAGCATTATGGCCACTGTTTTGGCATGACTAAGGTCTGTCCATCTCAGTTTAAGTCCATTGAGTATGTGGTTTACATGATGTTGCATGCTTAGTGTATTGCATATTGTTGCCCTTGTTGCATTGCATTGTGCATTCATGTATTACATTGTGTTTAGAACCTTACGGTTGCCTTGCATTGAGTATGCCATCTAGTTCTCAACACTTAGCATTTTGTATGCCATGTTGTGATTTGCATTGTGCATGCCATATAGTTGCATTGTATCATATTGTTGCATGCTTATCTTGTCTTGCATTAAGTTTGCATGCATTAGCATTGTGCATGTCATTAGCCTTGTTAGGTTGTTCATGTAGTTACATGTTTGCATGCTAAGGTTGCATTACATTGCATTGAGCATGCCATGTTATGTGTTGCATTGTGTTTGGAATAGGTGTTACTCCAAACACGAGAAATGAGGGACGTTTCATACTTAAAGTGATGAAACGTACCTTAATTCCCGGTCGCCGACGCTCTTGATCATACATGATAGAGTTTTAGGCCTTATGTGTTTACTTGTGCATTCATTTTACATTGAATTGTGAAACTTTGCCTCTCGGCCATCACGCATTGAAATGCGCGATTAGTGGCCCGAGGGTCGAGAACTGCACTCCCTTGAGTTCATAACATGATAGGGAGGGTGGTTGTGCACACATATCTTGCAAATACATTGCCATGCCCTTTCTTGCTCTCTGTTGCAGAAAACTGGGATTCAGCAGCAACAACTGGCCGGCCAGCCAGAAAAACTAGCTGGCCGACCACTTTTCTGGTTTTTCAACAACCAAAAGTGGTCGGCAGGTATCTGGAGGGACCAAAAGTGGTCGGCCACCCTCCCACAAGGTTCCCAAGGCAGAGTTTCGTCTTTCTGGAGCTTGGTGTAGAGTTCTGAGAACAATTAAAAACAGAGACAAATCGGGGCATCGCATTGGATTTCGAAACGAGGCGACCGAGCATGCATCCAGTCTTCTCCCTCTGAGAGCTCCTGTTTTATTGCTTTCCTTAGCTACCTTTCTTAGATAGCTTGCTTTTGCTTTGGTTTGTACTTAAATTAGTTAATGCGTTTAGCTATTTCAAATTGTTTTGTAATATTTAGTTAACTAGGATTAGTTAATTAATTTATTGTGTAATAATTAGTTTAATTAGTTTAAATTAGCTAGTTAGTTTCTTATTCGGTCCCTCTTGCGAGAGGGCGTATTGTTGTAATAAGCGTACGTGTGTATGATGCATGTCTTCCAACTCCCATTTCTTTCTCCCTTTTACTTAACCGCTTATGATGGTTAGTTTTAGGGCATGTTTCATTTAACATACCTTATGTTCGCATGTTTGCATCCATTCATCTGTACTGCATGCACCGGGCTCGGCGCATCATACTAACTGCATTGTATTTCAATTCCTATTTGAATACATGTATCAACTTGCATTTCACATGACATTCTAGGATAGCCGAGCCTATTTTAGTCGCATTTTCGCATGTGTTGCATTAGCCATCTTAACATGAACTAGGATCACGCATGATTTCTAACTAGTTCTCTGTTTTGGCTCGGAGTGTACTGTGAGTGTTTACGCTTTAGCATACCGCATGTGTGTTAACGCTGCCACGAAAGCATGCTTGCCATGAGGCTAATTGCTTATGTGATTAACTGCCTGAATTCCTGTGGGTGAAGGTTGGATTACTTGAGTTGGGACAATTCATTGAAACCTGCATTTTAGCCTACTTGCGAGTAGAAAACTTCAAACCATTTTCCAAACAAACGGATATGCAATGTTTTGTTCCAAATTAGGTGATCTAGTCTATACATGTTTGCCGTGCGCATCACATAGTAAGATTAGCTAATTAATCAGAATAAGAGCACATGTGTTTTCAAAAACAAGTTATCATGCTTAGTACATGCCTATCTTTGATCGGGCGAGCGGGGGTGCTCATTGGATGACCTTCCCCTCTCGTACCCAAGTTCCCAAGCCGAGGCAACTTTGGTGATGACGGGCACGTGGCCTTCGGCATGAGTCAGGGGTTTCCTAAATTTCCCCAAAATAAAATATTTAGGTGGCAACTCTGTATCTGGCAAAGCAGTCCATGTTTGGCACTTCTTTATAAAAAATCAGTTTTCGAAAATGATTTGCCGGATTTGGACTCTTTGGTGATTTCTCGGTCTCACATCGCACATTGTGAGATTAGATTCAGAACCGTAACATTTGAGTCCGAACTGTGGTAGCTTAGAGAACAAAACGAGAATTTGCGTGCCCCTCTCCCAGAGGCCGCGCGCGGATATCAATGTGTTCCCGGGAGCGCGTCAACACCCATGTTTTGAAAGCATCAATTTGTACTCTACAACTATTGTTTTCTTGAATCTTAACTACTATGCTCTAAGAAAAACTCATTAATTGCCGATGATTATAGCTTTTAGAGGATAACCCATGTTTTGAAAGCATCAATTTGTATTCTACAACTATTGTTTTTGTTGAATAATGAAATAAACATTGTCCATCCAAATTTTTGAACCTCCTAAAGTGAATCAAAAATCATTTGAAAATGCCATAGTCGAATTTTCGAGCAACTAAATTGAAAATCCTAGATCTAGAGTTAGCATTTTGGGGGAAGAAGAAAAAGAGAAGGATGAGAGAAGGGCGCGGCAAGAGAGGGAAGAACAAGGAGGAGAAGGTCAACCTATGAGACTGTGTTGGTGATGGAGGAGACTCTCTCTCTCTCTCTCTCTCTCTCTCTCTCTCTCTCTCTCTTCGTATTGAGAGTGAAGCGGGTCGACGACGATGGATGGTAAGGAAGGATGGTGGCTGGGGGAGAAGTGGGGCCAATGGATCTAGGCTGGGGATGGGCGAGCAACGATAGAGAGGTTGTTGGCCAGGGCTGTGATGGCGAGAGAGGTCATTAGCCAGAGTGGGGTTAGGGTTGAAGGGTTGATGAGGTGAGAGAACAGAGACAAACATTTGGGTGTTTTTTTTTTTTTTTTTAATATCAAAACGATGTTGTTTTCTCTCCCTTAATATCAACTATTGGATCTAACTATAAAGAGAAAAGAAGAAACTCTACAGGATCCGAATGCATAAATTGCAACCTCAAATTCCCAATTTGTCACTTCCCTTGGAGTTGTTGATAGCAATGTTTTCAAAATCGGACCGGTGAGCGAACTGGAAAAGGGACCGGGTGGACGGGTCACCAGTTCAACCGTCGGGTCAAAGCGGTCGAACCGTGACGTCATAATTAATATTATATAATTAAAAAATATAATTATAAATTATAAATAAATAAAAATATATATAAATAATCAAATGAAAATAAAAATTGTTGTATAGTATTTATTAATAATATTTAATAAAGTCATAATTGATAAAAATAAAAAATAAAAAAGTCACTTATTTTAAAGAAATTAAATTTTTTAAACATTCCCTCCAAATAAATTGATTGAATGCTAGATTTAATTTTAGAAGGAAATGAAATTTTTGAGTCTCCCTCCAATCAATATGTTTCAAATAATTTGATTGAATCCCACATAAAATTTTGTACGTTCTCTTTGAAAAATCTTTTCCTATAAATAGGAATAGACTTTCATAATCTTCTCAAGCTTTCAATGAGACTCTTCCTTATGAGAGGAGACTTTTGAAATAAGAATTTTTAATCAAAATTTTAAAATATATCTATATATATAAGAAAGAAAGAGAGAAAAAGAAAGAAATAAAATTTTTTAAAAAAAAAGTAAAAACCGAAAAAAAAAAAAAAAAAAAAAAAAAGACTGGTCTGGCCCTCCCAACCCGGTCTGGGTCACCGGTTTTGCCGGTTCGACCACTGGGTCACCGACTTTTCCCGTTTTTGGCCCTACTCCAGGTTTAGGGGGTTGACCGACCGAACAAGGCAGGTTCGGTCCAACAGTTCGGCCGTTCAATGGGTCCGGTTTGTTGAAAACATTGATTGATAGTTAAAATGCCTAGTATAACTCATTTTTTTTCAACTTTAATGTAGTAGGTATATGATTATGCATTTTACCTCAACTCATATTTACTAGCTAAATATAACTAGCCTTCAAAGACTGAGCAAAATCTGTTTGACCCGTACAATCATTTCTGTCAATTTTTTTTTTTTTTTTTTTTTTTCATAAAGTGAGTAGTATTTGGATAAATATCTAAAACAAAAAGCAAGTAGAGTGGAAACACAAAAAATTGGATAAATAAAATAAAATATATAAATTATAGTAACTTTTAGATAGGTAACATACCTTATAGCACTGGAGAAACTCTAAAAAGCATTCCAAGGCTCCCTAAATGAAGTTTGTCTTCAAGAATTTTGTTAAAATAACTATGGTAATAGCTTGTTAAAGTGACTACAATAAAATGATATTAATTATAATAGTCAACAATTTTCTTATAAATGTCCCTTAGACATACTTTTATAATTCTTTTGTTGCAGCAAATGTTTTATTTTGTCATTAGGTAGATTGAAAAAATAAAAATGAATAACCTGTATAGTTTTTTAAAAATATATATATTTTTTCAAAGTGTTGGCAATATAATTTTTGAAAAAAATGTTTTTCAATGATATAAACCCACTAGGTATAATTCACAACCCCAGTGTACAAAAAATACACTAATAATATAACCCCACCAATTATAATGTAAAAACCCCTAAATTAGAATTAAAAAATATATATGTATATATATAAATTAAAAATTATGTTAGTAGAGTTATCATGTTTATAATTTTTTACACATTTTTTATTGCAGACTTTTTCTGTTATTTTTTCACCATACAAGAGTAGAATTATAGCGATTCCGGTTTTAACCCGACCCTTGTGTATCTTGGACTCGGGTTTCGTGGTTTCTTAATGTTGTTGATGTCTTTTTCCCCTCATACTTCCTTGAGTTTGGTTATTGGATTGTAATGGTTACATTTGGAACAAGTTGGTTGCTTGATTTTCAAACTTTTGTTGCTCAGAATTTTACCCTTCTGCTCGAGCGGCACTTCTTGTGCTCGAGCGAGCTTTGTGAACCCTCAGTACTTTTACAGGTCTGCAAAACTGCTGGGAGAGTATATTCTATGCTCGAGTGGTGCTTTCTGTGCTAGAGCGGTCTCGGCGCGAGCGACTTTTCTTGCGCTCGAGCATTGGGTCCGTTATCTACAAAACTACTGGGAGTGTGCATTTTGTGATCGAGTGTCACTTCTTGCACTCGAACGGAACAACTTATTGTGTTTGACGCTTGAGCGTCACTTCTTGTGCTCGAGCGGACTGTGCATATATCAGTTCGAAGTAGCACCTTTTTACATCACTTTTTTATATATTTTTCTCTCAAAACCCTAGATCTAGAGCATCTCTTTCTAAAACTCACTCTCTCTCTACATTTTCACCTGAATCCATTGGTTTTTCGATCCTAATGTCTTTGGGAAAAAGGTAGAGCATCTCAAGAGCTCCATTTTCGTCCGAACAAAACTTGGTTTCGGCGTCTTTAAAGTTTCTTCCTTATTTTGCTTGCCTTCTAAACTTGAGGTAGGGACTTTTTACACGTTTCTATGAGTTTTAACTTAGTTATTTAGTGATGTGTAAAGAATATTGAAATTTGGATTGATTTTGAACAAACCTAGAGTTTTGGTTTAAAATCAAAAGAGGGATTTTCAAATGTATGTGTTAAAAATGGTTATGGGAGTAGATGTGAGATTGTGTTGTGATAAATTTGTTGATTTTGATACTGGAATGAATTTTGGAAGAAAATGGAGTTTTACCCTAAATGTCTCAAATGATTACTTTGTATAAATAAATGAAATTGGTATTGGGAATATGAAATTGGATGGATGTTTATATAAATGATGGAGTCAGATATGAATTTCTTCTCACCTATGGAAATTTGGATAATTTATTTGTCTTTAAGATTGCATATCTATTTAGAAATATCTATTTTGGGCTATCGATGGAGGATAGCTATGATTATTATAGAAATTATATGAGGATTAGGTGAATTGAAACTAATCTTTTATTCGTTGTCATTGAATATGAATATGTCTTTAATACATTGTAAATGTATGATGTTTGGGAGAAGAAATGGGACGTACTCCATGTTTGGGAAAAGAAATGGGAAGGACTCCATTGAATTAAGTTATCCTGTGTATCCTGCATAAAAGTCCCGAAAATTGCGTGTATACATGGGTGCCGATTCCTACGGACGAAATATCCGTAAAATGGCAAAATGGAAGTATTGGTATATTGGTTTTGTTGGTTAGAGATTCATTGAGTCGTATCCGTAGTTTGGTTGTCTAAATGAAATGATCAATGACTTATGAATTGAGATATAAAGCTTGGCATAACACGGTTTTGTAAAAGAGTTATAAATGGTTTTATCATGAGTATTGGATATGCATATCATACTTATATCTTTGTTAAGATTCATATATTGTGTTAGATTATTTCTACTGGGTTTTGGCTCACCCTACTTAGGATAGAAGGTGACTATTGATCTCGGCATCTGTCTTATACCATTCCCCCATTTCAGATTTGAGTTTTACTAATTGATTTCTTTGTCTCCTTTGAATCACTCGAAAGAAAGCTGTATTCTTGTCTCCATATCTGAGCCAATTTACCCTTGACCTCTAGTGTTGATACATTTCTTCTCTTGCTAAGACTACTTCCATTTTCTCTTGGAGTTCACGCAATTTTAACAAGTTATCGTCAGAGAAAGGTCAGGCTTGAATGTCCAAAATCTCATATTTCAAAGCTATAATCTTGAGCCTATTATCACCAAATTTTGTTTTGCTCCATGCAGTTAGCCCCTTACTGCATTACTTAAGCTTTTGTGTGAGGCGAAACATAGGAGAACCAAAAGATTCTTCTAACCAATGGGACTGAATTATCTCAGAACATTCGGGGCTCGTTGTCCACATAGACTCAAATTTGAAGAGGCGGGGAACCCTCTTGTGTGGGATCTGACAGTGAAGTAGAAGTGGGCAGTGGTTTGACCCCACAAACGCCTCGTGGTGCACTTGATCATAAGGAAATAGATGCCTCCAATCCACCGTGGCTAGTACTTTAACAAGTCTTTCCCTCACATTTCTTGAGCCCATTTTTTGTCTAGGTATACAGTGCCAGCAATGTTAGGTATTATGAATTGTTTTTATGAAAATAATCATGAAAACTTTATAACCCTTGAATTACACTTAGAATAAAACACCACACACTAATCAAGGTAATCCAAAAATCATAAATTTTTCATGATCATTTTTATGACAAAATTTTCATAATCCCTAACTTTTCCCATACAGTGCTCCTTTGAACTCCAAGTCCATAAGTTCGCACTTAGATATTAGATCCTGAAAACAGTGCATTCTCATTCTGTTACACCCCGTTGAGCCTCTATTTTCCGATGCCAAATGCTGAAGGTAACGCCAAAAAAGTTTCCTCGTTGGTCAACGAGGAGGGGCATAAACAAAAGTAGCTAGCCAGCTTGGTGTATGCAAAATAAGTAGGTCCATTCTTAGTTTGGTCTTGGTCTTGGTCTTGAGCTGGGTTGTCAGTGAGTTGGTGTTGGGCTAAGAGATGGATAGGGTAGGTTTGGGCTTTGTTATGGATTATGTGGTGTTTGTCTGGGCTAGAAATAGGCTGGTGTTTGGCTGGTACTGGATTAAGTTTTAGATAGGATTGGACTGAGGTGGGGCTACAGCCCAACTTCGACATCAACTCTCACATGCATCCACTAGGTTCTAATTCTTCCATGTCGGTTTGGTCCAAAGATGAAATTTGCTGAGACACTGATGCTATGTTTGGTTGAGGAATTTAGAGATAAATTTGGAAAATGAAAGAAAAAATGTGTGTGAAACTATGTGAGATTTAGACATATTTTATTCACATTTCACCTATATTTTTCATTTTTCTTTTCAAATTCCTCCTCAAATCTCCCAATCAAGCACAGCATAAACCCCTATATGAACAGGTGTTGGCAATGTCTCCATGCCACCTTGCACACCCCTAGTAGGTGTCCTCTGAGTGGTTGCATTGAGCATCAATTGGGTTACACATTTTTTTTTAAAAAAAATTTAAAAATTAACTTCTAACCTAATTCTAAAAATAGGCTATTAGACATGATATGAAATATTTTGAAAAATAAATTTAAAAATATTAGACACTCCGGATATTTTGTCAAACACTCGTGTAAGTGTGCGTTTCACGTACCTGTAACACTCATGCCATTGTTTTTGGTGAAAATTTTTGAATTTTTTTTTTAAAATCGCTAAGATTGATCAAATAAATTTATTCACTCATTTTTTTTAGTGTATGAATAATACATAAAGTGTGATTGGTTTAAATATGTAGGCTATATTTGGTTTGTATTTGTGAAACAATTTTGAAAAATAATTTTCTAGAAAGAGTTTGTAAAATTTAAAAATTTGTTGGTTGTGTGTTTTGAAAATAATTTTGGACTTTGGAATGATTTAATTTTGGGACAATTACTAAAAAAAAAATCCTAAGGTTTAGGCCTTGCAACAAAATAAACGCTAATTTTTTAATTTTTTTAATTTAAATCTTAAACTTTTAATTTGTTTTCAATGTAAACCATTAACTCATTTCCTTTAAGTAAAATCGATGAAAGAATAGATATTTTAATCATTAAACTTAATTAAAGGTTTATTTTAGATATTTTATATATATTTAATGAGTTTAATGACTAAAATACTATTTTTTCGTAGATTTTACTTAGGCCTCGTTTGGGAACATGCTTTTTTAGTACTTTTTTGGCTTTTTAGCTAAAATGTGATGTAAAAAAAACTATTATATTTAGGATGACTTTTTGGCTTTTTACGAAAAAATGTGTAAAAAGTAGAGAGAAAAAAAAAATCTTTAACTTTTTGGTATGGATTGTTGGCTTTTTGGTTTTGTAGTGATTTTTTTAACTTTTTGGCTAAAAAAATCACTTGCCAAACGTGGCCTTAACAAAAATAAACAAATGGTTTAAATTGAAAATAAATTAAAAGATTAGAATTTAAATTGATAAAATTAAAAATTTAGGATTTATTTTGTTAAAATGCTCAATTCTGGGAATTTTTTATTTATTTTTTATTTTTTTTTTAATTCTCCCTTTAATTTATTTTTGTAGTTGAATAGATGAGTATGAGGCCCCTATTTATTTTCAGAGGTAAAATAGAAGAGGTTGATAGTGGGAGGATTATTAGTGAGGGGATTGATAATGAGGGGATTAGTAAAATTGTGTTTGTTTTGATGATAGTTGTTAGTGTAGAGATTGTTAAATTATTTTTATATAAAATAAATATAAAATAATAAAACAAAAAAAAATTATGATTTTTACTTAACAAAAAATACAAAAACATTAAATATTAATGTTTAAAAAAAAATGCCCAACAAGTGAAAAAAAATAAAAAAAAAAAAATTTAGTTGATCGGATGACTGGCTAGACGTCCTGCCGGACCTCTGGGTGGACGTCCAGTAACACCCAATCCGAATGGACTATTTTTTTAATACCATCTCCCAGTCCGGACAGCTAATACCCCTTACCAAGGCCTATTATAATCCCTTCGGACTATGAATCCAGACCTCAAAACCAAAACAAACGGGAGTTATCTTCATCGTTCATCTATCACAATCTAGAGTGGACTGTGATAGTGGAAAACAAACGGGGCCTAAGAGAAAAAGTGATTGATTGATGTGTAGTAAGAGAAAAGTGATTTTGAATTTTTTTTTTCAAAAATTTTCAATCAAACAAATTTTTGATTGTTTTTTAACAAAAATTGTCTCTAAAGAGACAAACCAAATAAGGTTCGTTCACTCTATATTTAAAAAGAAAATAGTTGGTAAAATGTCCACACCCCATTGAGTCATATGTTATTTGATGTAATATTTTATAATATTTTTTTGGTGATAATGACATGTTTAATGAAATTACTTGAGAAGATAAAAAATATATATTATATATATTGAACATGTTTTTTTTTTTCAATTGTACTCCACTGTCAAACCACCACTGAACGGCTTCTAAAAATGTCATCGACGCAGGGAAGTTCACCAGCAAAGTTACAGCCATGAGCAACAACAATGATACATGGACAAGTAGTGATACATGGACAAGTAGTGAGGTGACATATGGACGGATAAATGACATATAAGTGGATAGTAGATAGATATGTAGGGTTAAAATGGTTTTTCCAATTAAAATTATCCTTTTGGTCCAAAAGAATAAAGCATAGGCTTGTTGGCCAAAATTTTTAAAAAAAATGTTAGGGGTGTTTGGAAATTAACTATTTTAATTAATTTTTTACAAAAATTAAAAAATTAAAAAAATATGTAAAAAAAGTAAAGAGTGTAACGTGATTGAATGTCTTGGCTTGTTTGCTATTGATGTGTCCATGATAATGCCTAATTTATACTTTCTTAGACTTATTTTATATATTATTTCATCTCATTATGTTTATTTTTATGTTTTTTAGGTATTATATGGAACCTTAATGGAAAAATGCTCTTAGGTGGCTGAGATTGGAATTTGCATGGAAAGAAGTTAAATAATTAAATGGGACGAGCAATTCAGATGCCTAATTGGTATTTTGGAGCCTTTGATTGTGGAAGGTCTGTGTTTCAAGGTTTCCTAGAAAATTATTTATATTTTGCCCAACTTAGCAGACACCAATTGTGCCAATGCCGCACAGCATCGGATCATATTCAATAACTCCTCTTCCCGCCGTGAAAGCAGCCGCACGGAATTATTGTCTCCGTTTGCAAAGAGCTAAACTGGACTTTTTTAGTTATTATAGTCACAAAAAATAAAATAAATTATTTTAATTATAAAAAATAAAATATCACATTTAACTCATAATTATTACACTCTTCTCTCATAAAAAAAGTTAGAAAAATCAAAAAATCAAAAAGTCTTTTTCAAACTAAACTTTTTAGCTAGCACTACAAGAATTCACACTTTTAGCAACAAAAAAATTGGTCGCTAAAAGTCAATTTTTGGTCGGCAAAAGTTATCCGCGACCAATTTTTTGGTCGCTAGTTTGGTCGCCAATTGAGGGTCGCGGAAAGTAATTCGCGACCAAAATTGTCGTTGGTCGGGAAAAATTGCATTTGCCGACTAAATTTTTGGTCGCTAAATATTTATTTACTGCGACTAATCCATTTTGTCGCTAAAACACTTTGGTCGCGAAAAGTCGCCTTTTGCCGACCAAATTTTTTGGTCGCCAATTGTCACATTCCACGACCAAAATTTTTGGTCGCCAAATGTGACATTCTGCGACCAAAATTAGTTTGGTCGCCAATTGTGACATTTGGCGACCAAAAATTTTGGTCGCCAATTGTGACATTCTGCGACCAAAATTAGTTTGGTCGCCAAATGTGACAATTGGCGACCAAAATTTTTAGTCGCCAATTGTCACATTCTGCGACCAAAATTAGTTTCGTCGCCAAATGTGACATTTCGCGACCAAAATTTTTGGTCGCCAATTGTCACATTCTGCGACAAAAATTTTTTTGGTCGCCAATTGTGACATTTGGCGACCAAAATAATTAGTCGCCAATTGTCACATTCTACGACCAAACATGTTTGTCGCCAAAAGAAAATGTTTGCGCAACTAAAACTTTAGTCGGCAATAGACCTATTCGCGACCAAAAGGTTTGGTTGCCAAAAGTATAACTTATCTTTCCCGACTAATCAATTGGTCGCCAAAACTATAAAAACAAAACCAAATTTTGGTCGCCAACATCCAACAAAATAAACCTGTAATTTATCATAATCCATCCAATTTATTCAATATAATCTGTAAAAAGAAGAAATCATTCAAACCAACAAATAAATTGAATCATCAATATTCAACAAAATACATATATCAACCATTTCTTAACGAATTTAATTAAAGTCAAGAACTATTATCGGTTTACATCCACAAATAATTGAACCTACATATTTCATCTAGCATAAAATTTAAAACATAACAAGTACTTGTTATTATGTTTTAAATTTTTATCCATGTACATCAACCCAAAAATATCACTAGTAGTCTACCAAATATTTTCTATACACACCCATACAAAAATATAACTAGTAGTGTATCCAAAAATATAACTACTACCCTAATATTTTCCATATACATCTATACAAAAATATATAATCCTTCCCAAAATGCAAAAAGTGCCAATTTGTCCTGTACAATTTAGCTTTGTGCACGAGTTCATCCATCTGTACCAAAGAAAAAGAAAAATTATGTCAGTTAAAATTGGACAAATAATAAAAAATGTCCATGAAAAGCAAAGGTCACATTAGCAAATTAAATGACTGCCATTATCAAATTGTAAATAAAACAATAGCATTCTTATGTTTACAAAATAAATTAGATCAACCACCATTCCAGATCCAATATAGTGCCATACAGTATAAACCAAACACGGCAACTGAAATTGATCCATATTGTCAATAACTCCTATCTTCCTCAATGAACCTTTCATGTGAATTAAATTAAACTCCTATTTTGGCAACCTATATATCTAGATTGATAAATAATGAATGAATGGATGATGAATAGGTTTCATTACATGGCAATATCGGAGCAGATGCAAAGGGAGATGCTAAGTTTGTGACTATTGAGTAGTTTTATTTCTAATTGTTTTGATTTAGAGATAAGTATTAGATAAAGAAAATACTAATATATTACTTTATATTTATCATGCATGTATTGATCAGTGATATAAAAAAATGTTTAACACAAGAAATACTATATAGCAGCTCTCTAATAAATTTCATACACCAATGATTAATAGTTTGTATTTATAGTTGACTATCACCTATAAATACAAACTATGAATTGGTGTTGATAGTCACCACCATATATAGTTGACTATTAATTTGTATTCTTTCTTCTGTAACGATGTCAAGTAACATCACCACCTGAAGATCATATTCCATCAAAATAAATACAAACACTAAAATTTTCATACAATAGAATGTATGGTGTTTTCAGTACTATATTATCTTGAATAAGGCCCACAATCCATGATGATGATTTCTGCACTTTTTTTTGGGAGAGCTTCTAATGTGTAGCATTTGAAATTTAGAAATTTCACAATATTTAAAAATCAAGAAGTTTCTCAATTTCTATACAGAAAGTGTGCACTTTTGCAGTTTCTTAAACATTGTAATTTTTTTAGCGTCTCAATTTGAGAAATTGTTAAATTCGACATTTTGTCGAACAAAAATTGTGTAAATTTCTAATTTCACAATAAATTACCACCAGTTTACTCCAAACATAGTTGTCCAGATTGATTAGGATGACCATCCGCATGATTTGCATGCTTAATGATCGAAAAAAAAGCGATCTGGAGCCAAGACGTAATTGATCTGCTGCATACCACCACAAGCATGACAGATCTGGAGCAGACCACCACAGATCTGGAGCACACCACCAGAATTGATCTGCTGCATACCACCACAAGCATCACAGATCTGGAGCAGACCACCACAGATCTGGAGCACACCACCACAAGCATCCAGACAGATCTGATGCAGACCACCATAATTGCTCCAGATCAGTCCACCTTCATGACTGATGCAATACTTCACCATGCAGACCACCAAAGGAAGAGAAAAGAAGGAAAAAGAAGAAATAGAGAAGAGCTAATTCAGAGCAGTTTTGGACCCCAAACGGCTCGGTTTTGCCTACTTTGTCACACTTTTAGGTCCTACATAACTAATCATGCGTCCTATCGAAGCGTTGCTTGCTTTTAGAAGTTTGTTTGATCTAGGCCGACCTGACCGCTACGATCTCGGGTTGTTTCCAGGCTATCTATTGTCTTTACTTGTGATTTAGTAACTTTTAACTTTTCAACGTATATCCAAAATCAATGGTCTATAATGGTTATGTCATTTTGAATTTTAAATTGTTTTGAATTTGAATAAAAACATGTTCACGTGGCTCTTTTTAACATCCATTTTGTTTTCAAAGACATTAATACTTCTTAACAATTAGTCCATTGTTTGAGTGTTTAGTATGTTTCATGCATCTTTCAAACGTTTATGTGCCTTTACTTTGAACATAAATATAATCAAATATGGTTTAACACACTTACCAATTACCATGACTATCTATTGTCGAGAATTTGGTGGATTGCGATTTTCCAAAACTTGCGCCAACATGCTCGAAATCCAAAAAGTCTTCTTTGCATCTCCTCGCGTTGTCTTGTATTCTCTGCCTCTTTCATTTGTTGCTCCTCTTCTTTTTTTGTTGCTCCTCACGATTTCTCTGCTTGCTCATACGCATTATCTCCAACTCGGATGTAAGCCTTTTCAATTGCTCGTCACGTGCTTGTGATGCGAGAGAACCCAAAGATCACAAGAAGAAGGCTTTGGTCAACCCCAAATCCTCTCAAGTATCCCTTCTTCTTACCAAGAACCACTCTTGATATATCCTCTTGCCTCATCGGCGTTCCAGCCTCGATAGACTCATCCCGCACCCTTGTCATTTGCTCCTATAATTGTAAAATATAAATATTGTTAGTATAAGACAAACACAAAAGTTGCATGTATAAGTGTCCAAATGATTGGAATACTTGCGTGTAAATCACCGCATATAGGATCAATCCACTGTTTCGTCCTCTTGTTTTGATGAGTGCCCTTGTAGAAATTACAGAGATCTGGCAACAATCCACCATTTTCCTTCACCTGTGATATGCCAATCACGAAAAAGAACACTCCTTCATTAATATGGTTAATTCATGAAATAATTATTTACACCTTTGCAAGAATTGTGGACAAAGTTAATAAAATTGACTTTTAGCGACCAATTATAATTGTGGACAAAGTTAATAAAATCAACGAAATACATCTCACCGCAATACTCATCGCTGCCGGAAAAGATCGCGACCCACTTGTGTGATTGTAGGGTAGCTTGCTCCTATTATTTTTTCCGGCGTCGTAGCGACGCTACAAAAATCCACAATGTACGGGTTTATTACATATATAGTTTTTTGGCTCATGGTTACATACAAAAATCCACATTGTAAAGGCTTGTGACATATATAGTTAAACAATGATAACAGTAATAAGCAGCCTTGTGAAGGTGGTCAAATACTTTGCATTTATAGGTAAATAATTTGATCCGTCATTCTATATGATTTCACAGAGCTTGTTAATAATACATTATTATTATATAACTAAATCATAACATACCTTGTTTGCAGGATCTAACCATACTTCGTCAATCAAATACTTCCAATCCTGTAGTTTGATTCTTTTGTATGGATGAGCTGAGGGATTAGTTCCCGCATCCACAAGCTTCTCCCATTTCTTTTTCATTCTGCACTGGCAATCTTTATGTATCACGTTACACTTCTTTATCACCCCTTGTTGGGATAGTGCATTTTCCTCATAATTATCCCTATTTCAAATTTATCCTATAATCAATGCAAACCAAATATGAAACTTGCAATTATGTAATGTGAACGCTGAAAATATGTAGTTACAGTGATATGTAATTACAGTGAGGTGCAAAATTTAATGAAAAAGAACATCACTTCAT
Organism: Camellia lanceoleosa; assembly: GCA_025200525.1. NCBI lineage: Eukaryota > Viridiplantae > Streptophyta > Magnoliopsida > Ericales > Theaceae > Camellia > Camellia lanceoleosa. The sequence goes on from CM045765.1 coordinate 45,912,249, forward strand.
ATAAAAAAAAAAAAAAAAACAATAAAAATTTAATAAAAAAAAAAAAAAAAACTAAGAAAATCACTTAAAAAACAAAAAACAAAAAAATAAAAAAAAAAAAAAAAAAAAAAAAAAACACAAAAAAACAAAAAAAAAACAAAAAAAACACAATACACAAAAAAAAACACACAAAACAAAACATCACACAACACATCAAATCACCCTGACAATTTTTTCATTAATTTCGTTATCCAACAACAAACCCAAACAACCACAACAACAAGAAAACCAAAACCCCTGAGAACACAAAAACAAAAAACAACGCAAAAAATTCAAAAACAAAACTACCTGCACAAGCAAGAAAAACATGAATTTTTTTGTCTTTGTCTCATTGAATAATACATGGCTTATATACAATACTCGATATTAAGGTTTTGTCTCATTCATTTGATGATGATGATACATGATGATATTGATGAATGAAAATTACATTAGTGTCGGCTTTCTTATGTATTATGTATGTATTCGATTTCGATTCGATATTGGTAAAAATATTTTTTTTTAAAAAAAAAAAAAAATAAAAAAAAATGTGATTCTGGCACAAATAATTAATTTATAATAAAGTTTTTTTTTATTTGATCATTTGACAAGAATCACCACCAGGGCATTTGATTTTTATATATATATATCACTCAATATTCTAGTATTCGTACATTTATTACACTAATGATCGTCTCCCGATACCGTGGACACCAAGCTTCTTTGACTAAACTAAAGTGGATTGATTTCATCACACAGCTTCTTTCACTAAAGTGGACTGAATTCATCACACACACACATACACTAATATTGTATTTGTCACTAATTTTGAGTTAATTAAGATGATTGGTTTGATTACAAATGTTTATGTTTTGAGATGTGTGAATTTGTGATAGCTCAGATTCTGATACAAGTGAGCATTCAGACTTTTTGATCAGCAAAGAAAAGAGCTTTATTGATGAATTAGAAGGATTACATCAATAAAGAAGGGGAGAGGGGAGACAGAAGTTGGAGAGGAACCAACGACCATCCCATGAAGAAACAATTCAACCAAAGAGATGTATAGGAACTAATCAAACAAAGAAATCAACCAACCAGAAATAACACTACTTCAAAACAACAAATCAACCAACCAAGCAAAAACCCCATGAACACAAGCACACTGCATCATCACCTCGCATCGAAATGACACATCAAGCAACAACCCCACGGAGAAACACTAACCCATGAAGAAACAATACAACCCGAAATGTATAGACTGGAAAGCTAGCGAGTAACCGGAAAAAAGAACACAAGCACACAAGCACACTTTGCATCATCAAGCGAACACACAAGCACACCAACACACAAGCACACCGCTTCATCAACTAGCAGCGATATGAAAAGTAGCCAAAGATCATCATCATCAGTAAGACCTCTATATGACTATCCAAGACAATACACATCGAGACCCACCCAACAGAGAACCAAGAGCAGATCAACCCAGCAGACTTCACGCAGACCAAGCAAGCAAAAACCCAACCCGATTGATTACAAGGTGTATCAAGAGGTTGATCTGTCTGATGGCCACTCACTGCGATATGTTGGTCTCGTGTGTGTGCACTGGTTGTGTCTGCTGATACTTGGTGAATGCAGGTGGAGTGAAGGGTTGGCTTAGTCTCTTGGGTTGGGTCTGGGAAAAAAAAAAAAAAAAAGTGAGCATTCCATCTCACCAAAGAATAGAAGGAGAAGAGGAGAGGGAACAAGTGGCACTTCTTTGCAAGTGGAAGCACACCAAACATTGAAGTTGGGAATGCAATCTCCCAAAGTGCTACCCTCATAGCGAAGCTATTCAAGCTTGTGATGAGAAAGAAGATACAAGCCACAGAGAGCTCTTGAGCTTGTACTAGAGATGACTAGAGATTGAAGAGTCTAAAACTGAGATCACTAGGCAAGGTATTGATGGCCTTGTTGATGCCATTAACAAGCTTTCCAATTCCATCCTTGCTTTGGCTAAACAAAAGAATTAATGAACTTCCCAAAACGATCCTCATTGAAGTAAATAAAGATGTAAACAAGTATTTGAGAGAGAGAAAGAGAGAGAGATTAATCCAATTTGCTTGTACATAAATGATGAATTAATGATCTCACTTGTATTGTTTGTGGCTTCATGTTGCAGCCACTTTCATTGAACCATTTGAAGTTTTTTTTTTTTTGGGTACATTGGAGGTTGTAATTTAGGGATTCGAACGTTTGATCTTCTAACAATGTGTAACAGTTCTAGCCAACTGAAGCAGTCATTGATTGATTGAATATTTCATTTCTGTCTATTTTATAGGAAAGCTATTAGACACTAGGTGATTTGATATTGTTAATGTTGAATCCTATTGAATGCAAAACCTTCTAAGAATTAAATATAAAATGAAGATTTTTTTTTTGGGCATAGAAAATATGAAACAACAATAAGTGTAGACAAGAACTACATAAATGTGCACAAAAAAATTGATATTGTTCCAATTTATTTTAAATGTGATTATCGATACATTTAAAACAAATATGAACTACACATTAATCGGGTCCAATTGTTTAATCCTTGGCATATGCCATATGCCATATGCCTTAATGCCATATAATTGATGGCTTAGATATGGTAGTTGTTGAGGCTAAGAGTTGAACTCTGCACATAACATAATTAAAGTGATTAGTGTATTGATTATTCGTCTATCCATTGGGGTATATATATATATATAAAGGCATATGCTAAATACTGGCATTAAGAAAATAGTTTATATTAGAATTGACGTAAAAAAGTATTTTGAAAATAGTTAATAATATTAAAAATGTTCCAAAATTAAAAAAAAAGTGTTTTTGTTTTGTGTTGTTTTTTGTCTTCTTCTTCTTCTTGTGTTCCGATGACTCTTATTAGCAAAATCCTAAAAAAAAAAAATTCTTGACAAAGGCCATGACCAACACAATTTGATTTGTGGGAAAGATTTTATGAAGAATCATCCACTAAAATAATATAGCAATGATATTTTGCGATTAAAAATATTTTACGATTTTTTTTAATTTTAAAATGATATACTGAACTTAGTCATATTCTTTTGCATAGTAAGTATATATTTTTATTTGTCTACTATTATTAATTACTCACGTAATCCATCTATGCTTGATGCTGTGGCCTTAGGCTCTAGTGGCTCAAATTTGTGCTTGTAGTCACATTTGTGTCTAAAACGTAATCCCACGTCGTTTGTGACTTCAAATTCCCACAAAAGACTTTCATCTTGATTTGATGCCAATAGACCGATCATCTACATAGCATAGTAATTAAAGTGAAGTTCACAATCTATAGATTGCAAGTCACAGATTCAATATTTTCACCAAACTAGAGACTCCCTTTCACACTTAACGCAAATTAACAGCCACAAAAGTTAAAACTTAAGCCCATGATCCTTTTAACCACAAAATAATGTGAAATATATTACGAACTAGTTTAGCACAAGGACTGATATCAGATAAACAGATCGAAGAAGCCAAATAGACTAAGAGATAGTTCAATCAAGACTAACCGACCACGTAACACGGATCACCAGATAGTTCAACAACAGATCAATTATGACCTTTCACTAGCAAACAAAACAAAAACTAAAACTGTAGCATAACAGAGTGCTTCCGCCTCCAAATTTCAATGGGCTCATCACAACTCGGTGCATCGGTTCTCCACAAAGACAATAAAGCGGCTTATATTACAGATGAAATAAAGGATTGAGAAATTAAAGTCGTTTAGGTGTGGATTCAACCACAGTGTATGCTAGTCTAAATATCATACTTTATATACTAAGGGTAGAGCAGTCCAGAAAAGTTATTTTCTTGAACGCTAAATCGATAATTTAGAGCACAGATAACACAGACCTTCTAATCAGTCACAAGAAGTTGAGTTTTGTATACATGTACAAGCGCTAAGTCATGTTTGGACATTATATTCATATGTCATTTTCTCCTTTTTTGGATTTATTTTCTTGAATATAATCATTAGACTAATTATGTCTGAATCAAGAGATTTAAGCTCGTGAACAAGCCTAGGTCACCTTAGAGCGAAAATAAGTTAGGCCCAGCTGTATACACTGATAGACATATTCATATGAACTCACAACCGATGTGTAACACGATTCATTGTTAGTATATGGTGATTCATTCTTACTCTTATTCATTCTTACACATCAACTGATGTGCTGTAGTGCCTAATTTATTATTTTAAATAAAGTACTCAGTAAGATAACTTTTAAAATATTATTATCATATGATTCTCCTAGAGCATCAATGAAACACGATTCATTAATAATTGTAATCCCCTCTTCCCCTTTGATATACATAACATTAGGCATTAATTTAGTATAAATCTATATCATTCTATACGAAATTACAAAATTAAATAAATCTATACCATTCTATATATATATATATATAACATTTAATAACTATAGGTATTCCAAACATTGAATCTAACTATCTTCCTAAACATTGAATCTAACTTGTCTTCCCGAACATTGAATCTAAACTATAGTAATATTAATTGGGACATTAATGTGAAAAAAGCAAAGAACCTATAAATAGAAATACCTGCACAATATTGCAACCTCTAACGGTACATACATGAAAAATGATCAAAAGTGCACTATGCATGAAACGAAAGTGCACTATGCATGATCAAAACTGTTGTGAAACGAGATATGCAGAGTTTTACAATGCATGACAAGCTTTCATAACCAACAAAGAAAACATATTCCCATCCTACATGCACATGAAAAGTGCACTTCTTCCACAATCCACACAGACTATGAAAGAAATTAAATCATACCCGGACAGCTTGTACAACAGCCCCTTTCGTCGCAGGATCAGCAACAGTCCAACTTTTAACGCCTTGAATGGGGCACATCCTCCTAATCTGAATGCCAATCTCATTAGCTCCTGGGGTCGCTAGCACACCTTCGAATGCATTGAATGTCTCAGTGATTGGAATGTGGAGCTTGTTCCCATTATTGTTGGCAACTCTTTTTGCTGTTGCTTTTCCAACTGTTGGTCCCCGCACTCGCCTTGATGAAGATGCACCTACATATTTGATAATGTTATTAGTGTATTTACTAATGTAAAAATATAAACAATGGATACATTGAAGGTAGATGAAACATATTTAATTACCTGCGCCACTTGTTTGACTTTGAGGAGACGGTGCTTGCGTTTCAGACAGAGATGCTTCACAAATCTCAAATCCATGTGGTGCATTAGTTTGAGACGGCGATGGTGCAATAGTCTCAGATCCTGACAACACATTAATTTGAGACAGAGATGGTCCAATAGGCTCAAATCCATCTGTTGCAAGACCTTCAGGATGAGGTGTACATGTATCGGTCGAGGGTGAGTAAGGCTCAAGTAATGCCCTCTTCGGTGGTGGTAAACGGCGCATCTTCTTTGCAGGAGCCATTCTATTACATTTTAACATAATCAAACGAAAAGTGCACAATGAGCACATGGATAAGCACAAATTTTTAATGTGAACACATACATATACGTCAACAGTAATAGAAATTCAAATAAAATAACTAAGAAATGAACATCCATGAAAATCTTAATTTCATACATATATATTAATCCATCTACATAAATTTGCAAGTGATATTGATGACATATGGGATCTTTTCTTCTTTGATTGGCAAAAAGAAGACTTTATTGATGAAATATATGAATAAGTACATCCAGAAATATTAGGCACTACAGCACTGCCATGAAAAAAAACCAGATGAGGCACTACAGCAGCCCTTCCAAGCACCAAAACAGATCACCAAAACAGAACAGGCAGAGAAGACAACCACTGCCTTCAACTACAGCACCCCTACATCCACTCCAAGCACCAAGATTGTTTAAGCCAACACAAAGAACAAAAGCAGATACTTCACAAAGAGACATGACAACAGACACAGCATGACACAGACACACACAGCAGACACACTGAGGAACAGGCACGACAGCAGACACACAACACAGAACACACTCTAAATCAAATGCACCAGAACAGAACAACAACCTGAGCAGCAGTTCACAGGTTAATATTAGACCAAACTCTCGAACTAAACGGACAAAGACAAGAACATATATAACAAAAAGTGTTGTAGTATGTCCTCAAACAGTATGTAAAATACATGATAATGATATGTCATGATTTATATAGTCAAACAATGTCAAATTCGTCTTCTTCTTGCTCATCATCGTCCTCAATGAAGTCATCTTCGTCGGTATCACAAATGAAAGCATCAGCAACACCCTCGACTTGTGTTTGACTATGAGATTGTGAAACCATTGTATTTGGAATAATTTCACCTTCAATATCATCTCTACACAAAACCCCTTGATCGCCACCGCCTTCAACTTGCATACCGTTTCCGTCCACAATTGGTACAACCTCGGTGGTTTCATTTTGTTGGAACACACTATTTAGAGCATCATCAGGTAAACCATCCATCTCTGGCACATTCCATATTCCTCGATGGTGGAATCGTTCTACAACTTTCCAATTCCCACCTAATTTGGTATCATTAATGTAGAATACTTGTTCTACTTGAGCTGGGAATACAAAGGGGTCATGTTCATACCATCGACTTTTTACATCGACACTTGTGACATGTGTATCCGTGACACAAGTCTTCTTGTTACCGGTGTTATACCATTCACATTGGTACAAAACAACTCGATGTCTAAACAAATATGTCATTTCCCACACTTTCCTCAAGTAACCATAAAAATGCATTGGATGACCCTCATGCTCCCCTTCTACAACTAGCCCACTATTTTGAGTTTTACGACGGTTATCACGGTCGATGGTATGAAATCGAACACCATTAGAAATGCATCCCGAATATGTGTTGACTATTGCACTAGGACCGTTGGCCAACGACCACAATTCATCCGTTGCTTCCGGCGACCCTTGATTCCGCAACTGATTTATCTACATAAGCAATACGTGTTATGTTACTTTGTTCAAGTTAGTTATAGCATAATGTGGTCAAATGTTGGATAGATAGGTATGTCTTACACGTTTTTTGAACCACTTGGGAAATTCATCACGTTGCCTCTCTGTGGTGTCACATGTACTTCCATTTTGCAAAATGTTCTTGTGTTCCCTATAGGAATAGTAGAGAAGTAAGACATATGATGATGAATAATCATACAAAACATAAATGGCGCTTTTAACTTTTTTGAGGCCTGAAAACATACTCTAGATATTGTTCCACGTCAAAGCTATTGTATAAGACAAACCACTGAGCCATCTCTCGTTCGTGGATAGGCACATCTGGTGCCCTACTGATTAGACCAAATGGACGAACTTTTTGAGAGAAGATGGCTAACCCGAAGCCGTGATCACCACCGTCATCATTCCTTTCTTCTCGATTAAACATTGTTTCAAATCCATCAAGATACATCGAGCAGAAAGTTGTACACTCTTTGGAAATGTACGCCTCCGCAATTGATCCTTCAGGATGAGCTTTATTGGCAACAAATCCTTTTAGCATTCCAAGTAGCCTACAAGAGAAATTTTTTTTACTATGTCCATACTACATTGCCAATATATAGACTACCATTAAAGGTTGATGACAGTGATATGGTAAGAGCATAAATAATTACCGTTCAATTGGGTACATCCATCGATATTGCACTGGCCCTCCCAGTATTGCCTCGCGCGGCAAATGAACAACCAAGTGAACCATGACATCAAAGAAAGCTGGAGGAAAAATCTTCTCAAGCTTGCAAAGTACAAGTATGATTTGATCCTCCAGCTTCTGTAAATCTGTCACCTTCAACGTCTTTGAACACAGTTGTTGGAAGAAATTTCCTAACTCAAACAAGGTCGTACCAATTTCATTGTTAAGATACCCGCGCATCCCAACCGGAAGTAGTCGGTGTACAAGCACATGACAATCATGACTTTTGAGGCCTGAGATTTTGCCACTATCTGTATTCACGCAATTGGAGATGTTTGCTGCATAACCATCGGGATACTTGATTGATTTCAAAAAAGCACCAAAGCCTTGTCTTTCTTTCGTGGATAATGTGTACACAGCTGGAGGCTTCAGAAATGACCCATCACCACAACTCTGTAGGTGTAACTCCTTTCGAATTTTTAAATTTGCTAAATCAATCCGTGCTTTTTCTGTGTCCTTGTTCTTCCCATCCACATTTAATAATGTCCCCATCAAATTGTCACAAATGTTCTTCTCTATGTGCATGACATCAAGGTTGTGTCGAAGCTTAAGCGTCTTCCAGTAAGGCAATTCAAACATAATGCTTCTCTTTGCCCAATTCAACACTGGATTTTCGTCCCTTTGTCTTTTCTTGTTATTTGGATGTTTTCCAAACGGCTTGTATGTCCCAGTCTGAATTTGCTCTAATATTTGCTCCCCTGATAACTCCAACGGTCTGCACCTAACCTCACTTTGTCCGTTAAACAGCTTGCTCCTTCGCCATCTGTGGTTCTCGGGCAAGTAACGACGAGCACCCATGTACCCTATCTTACTTGTTAACCTTTGTGATGATGCGTCCTCATTACAAGTGGGACAAGCCAAATAACCTTTAGTAGTCCACCCGGACATGTTCCCATATGCAGGGAAGTCGTTGATGGTCCACATCAGTGCAGCATGCATTCTAAATGACTCTTCGTTTTTCGCATCATAAGTTCGCACCCCATCCCCCCATAACTCCTTCAACTCCTCAATCAATGGCCGTAAGTAAACATCGATATCTCTTCCAGGAGCCGATCGTCCAGGAATAAGCAATGACATCATAGAGAAAGGCTCTTTCATACACTTCCATGGTGGGAGGTTGTAAGGCATTAGGATAACGGGCCACATACTGTATGATGTGCTCATATTTCCGAATGGATTGAAACCATCGGTGGCGAGCCCTAGCCTTACATTTCGTGGATCCATGGCGAACATAGGATGTTGCCGATCAAAGTCTTTCCATGCCTCAGCATCAGCTGGATGCCTCAAGATTCCATCATCTACACGTTTCTCCTTGTGCCATCTCATATCTGTAGCGGTCTTCTTGGACATATACAATCTCTTCAATCTTGGTGTCAATGGAAAGTACCTCAATATCTTGTGAGGGATCTTCTTACCCTTTCCGTTGTCCAACTTGTATCTAGGCTCTTCACACTTGGGGCAATTAGCAAGATTTGCATGCTCCTTCCAAAATAGTGCACAATCATACCTACAAGCATGAATGGGAACGTAGCCCAAACCCAAGTCACGTAAGAATCTTTTCGCAAAGATATATGGTCCATGGAACAGTCTCATCACACTCGGGTAGAGTGGCCTTGAAAACTTTCATAACCATATCAAATGACTTATTGCTCCACTTGTTATACACCTTAATGTGAAGCATCTTAATAATAAATGACAACACAGTGAACCTTGTGCATTCCGGGTATAGTTTACGTTGAGCATCTTCAAATAACTTATCAAAGTTTCGCCCATTCACACTCTCAAAAGTAGCAGGTAATTCATCCCCTTCATCATCCATTGCAAAACCCCTACAAACCTCTTCCAACATAGTAGGCAAATCATCCCCGTCATCCTGATCTTCCCCTACAATTTCACTATATATGTCATGGTGACCATCATTCGGTATGAGAGGTTCAACCACGGGAACAAGTTCCCCATGGTGCACCCAGGTCTTGTAAGAAAGAGATATCCCTCTTCGAATCAAATGAATCCTAACAACGTGGATCGTATGTTTTTTGTCGTTCAAGCAATCAATACACGGACAATGAAGCTTATCCTCCAAGCCTACATTTCTCATCGCAAATTCAATAAATGAATTCACCCCTTCTTGATACTCCCTACTACTTAATCTATTTTTGATTGTCATCCAACCCTTGTCTATTTGAGCCATCTGAAAGGTTAAAGACAACCATTACAGTAATTAATCTACATAATATTATAGAAAGTGTTAGAAACTACAAAATGAAATTTGCTAACAGTAACGGGAAGGAGAGATTCACAAAAATGAAAATAAAATAAACTAAATTAAGCAACCTACAAGCATGCAATGCTTGCTACATTAAGAATTGTTCAAATAGGGTTCTACAATTCCACACCAAATTCAACAATTTTTTTCAAGATTTGTGTAAGTATAGGTAATATATATGACTTCAAGCTCCATCAATTCTAGATATGAGTTGTATGACTTGTCAAAAGAACTTGATGAAAATTCCATGTATCTAATATATTCTTTTGTTGTAATAACAGTATCACTATATTATTATTTTAAAATTATGCATAAAACCACATCTTATGCATGAAATGTTCTATGACATCTTCTAAACACCATCTTACCCAAAAAAAATTTAATTATAATAGAAAAATAAGAATATTTTGCCATGTCTCACTCGTTGTGTATTTATACATGGGAATTGGATGAAACAGGTCACACACTAGACACCTATACCCAAATCCACCTAACATAGCTTATAACCAACAGCCGCTAACTTTTTCAATTTTTTCCTTTTTCTTTTAAGGGTAAATGCCAATTTTCACCCAAATTATAGGTTTGATCCCGCATCTTTTAATTGCAACAATTAAGTCCTTAGACTTCAACCCGGGTTTCAATGTGGTGCTCCCATCACTCCAACATTTGAAATTTGAGTAAAAATTGAAACAAAAGGAACCAAAATGGAATTTGAGTGAAAGTTGGAGGGTGAAAAATGTAATTTGTCATACAAAATGCCCCTAAAATGTGCTCGCGTGAGCACTTTCCATCTAATTTTTTAACAATAAGTGACGGGAGGACCATATTGAAACACGAGTTGAAATCTATAGACTTAATTGTCGCAATTAAATGATGAGTCAAAGTGAATATTCGGATCGTGTAATTTACCCTTGTTTTAATCAAGTATAACCACTGCCTATCATAACATTGCAAACCAATCAAATAGCTTAAAACAAACTAATAGCATCAATTAGGCCAAAGAAAAAGTTACGGGTTTCACCATCCTAATACGCTATCAGTAGCACACAGATGCACAGGAGATAGTATAAGAGGATTCGATGATGACCGTGACCAACAATCAAAATAAGTCACCACTTAACAGCTCAAAGCATAAGAAAGGAGCCTTACTACCCTCCTTTATATGCCACTTTAAAGCAGTAAACCTAGACTAGTAATGAAAATATTTTGAGAGAAGCAAAACAACATCTTCAAGCTTGATATTATGATAATTCCACTACCTAATAGGCCAACTAGTCATTAGGAAAAACACATGACAATTTAGAGTCTCCAGGTCAAGAAAACCTTGAACACCAATGAGAAAATACTAAATTTTATGACAAAGACATGACAAATCAACAACCTTACTCACCAAAATGCAAGTAATGAATGAAATACATCATCCATCAGCCAGTTCTTAAAAAGCCAACCCTACTAATTTTAAGAATGATACTATGATAAACCTAACTCATTTGCATGGTGCTTTGTCAATGAAACTAATATGAGAGTATTGGTGGCATACATTATGGCATTTTGACTAAGACAGAGAGAAGAGTGGAACGAAATATATATATATTAAAAAACAACGCCCAATTAGTACACATTAACGTGTGTTTGGGAGGAGAAAGATTGAGTACACACTACACCTTTAGCATAACGTAAAAAGTGGTGGCCCCAAGACTTGAACCCATAACCTCAAGGTTATTAGGCCAAGTCTTAACCATTAAACCAATAGTCACCCCCTTTTTTAACCATATATATATATATATTAATAAAAAAAATGAAGTTGAAAAGGATAATATACCAAACTCTCGAGGATATTACCAAAAGTGGTTGATCACTCAAACATCATGCAAGGCAATAAATCCATGTTATGCAGTCAAGGGAAGGCTAAAATGTAGTTAAATAAGTAAAATAGTGGAACAATTTCTCAGAAAATCAATGTGTTTGGCTAGTACATATTAAATTTTGAACTCACTGTCTCCTAATTTACCTTTACAGCGAAAGATTCATACCTTTAAAGTTATGGAAGTTAGGATTCCGACATCACAAAAAACATTTACTTAATCCTTACCGTATATAAATAAGAATTTAATGTATCCCTATTTTTCAGGAAATCCTTATGACCACAAAAATTTTAAAAATTCATGTGCATTTGAGAGCACATGGATCTGATATCCATGGTTTCTCAAAGATAAATTAGATTGGTTGTCATGGTGTGATCCATCACACAAAATTATACCATTACAATCCCATTCCATAATCCTATACTGTGCACATGAGTAAATTCTTGCTTCAAGATCAAGTATTTAGAAACTATTAATCAATTGGAAGCAATGTAACTATGGTTGGTGATTTAAGAACTATAGGATTTATAATGTATTTACTTCATTACACGCTGTCATCATGAATGACAATGCTAAAAAACTTTAGGCCTCAACGCCTAAGCCACTGAAGCAGCGCTTTAGGCCCCAATTTGAAAGAGGCCCCATACTTTCCTTGTCCAAATGAACAGTACAATTGCAACCAAAAATAAAGCGTAATAACCAACACCCGCGCAAAGAACAAAAAAAAAAAAAAACTCCTTTTTAATAGGCTGAACCAAAAAATAATTTATTGTCCAAAGGCCTTATGGCAAGACCCAACAAAAGAAAACCTCAACAAAAAAAAAAAATTTTAAAATATTTATTCAAATGCCCAGCTAAAAAAACCCATTAACTAAAGGCTTCTAATAATAAAGCCTGTTATAAACCCCAAGAATTTTAGCTACAAGAATCAAAGAGGAAAGTGAATTTCACATAAAATAATTTACAATATAAAAAAATTATAAATGTTATTTAAATTGTAAAAAACTTCTAATTGAAGGTTTCGCCTTGGGTTGTAACTAAGTTCAAGAGAGTGATACAGAGGATTTATACCTGAAATTGTTTGTAGGGAGAGTTGAAGATGCTCCGACAAATCGCGAAGGTGAGGGCCCTGGTAGGTGAGACATTGTAGAACAAGGCGAGTATGAGAAATCAATGAGAAAAAGCGAGACACAGAGCTATAAACAGAGAGAACCTATTATAAGTTGAAAAAAAATACCTAGATGAATCAGAAATGGCGAAGACGAATCAGAAATGGCGAAGACGGACGGCGGCGCAGACGGTAAGGTGAGGTGATTCGCGGGACTGAGCTTTGATCGAATTTGACTGAGATAAGAAAGAGGCGCGACTGAGGTAAGAAAGAGGCGCGTATTTATGATTTATTCATCCAATTTGAATTAGTAAAGTTATCCCCTACCAACCAGTTGGTCGGCTAATCATTGTATGCGAATTTAGATAACAAAACGACGTCGTTTTGCTATCAGCGACCAAATTATGTTAGTCGCTGAAAGATCAAACAGCTTCCGCCCAGATTTTATTATCCCGCCCAGATTTTTGGCGACAAAAATTGTAATTTGGTCGCAAAAAAGTACTTATTTGCAACCAAAAAAATTTGGTCGGTAAAAAACAAATTTTTTAGCTACCATATTTTAATTTGGTCGGCAAATGACATTTTTTTGCGACCAAACTTTTTTTGGTCGGCAAAAGTGGTCGGCAAAGGTGTAAATTCTTGTAGTGTAGGCTAAAATAACTAAAAGAATCAAAAAGTTAAAAAGCCAACCTACTTCTCAAACGGCGACTAAATTGTATTTTTATTATTTAATAATAGTTTATTATTATTAGTATTAGGTTTAGGTGTAGGTTTAAATTTTCTCTTCTGTATGAAGACGTGTAACATCTATTGGCCCTGTTTGGTAGGACTTATTTCTAACTTATTTCAGCTTTTAATTTAATTTAAACTATTTTGATATGTTTGGTTCAGCTTAACAATACAGCTTATACCTTTTTGTAAGTCAAAAATCAACTTATTCTTTGAGTGGAGGAGGAGAAACTTAATTTATAAGTCAAAAATCAACTTATGTTCATAATTATAAGTTATAAATTGTTAAGATATAAGTTATAATCACTTTCTCACAGTTCTACCAAACGGGACAGGGGAAAACTTTTGGAGAGAAAGTTCAAGTTTTTTTGTAAGTTTTATTTTAATGGTTAATATTTTTATTCTTTTAATTTTTTATTTAATGATGTATAACCAAATTATTAATTAAAGTTAAAGATGAAACCTCATACTTTATAATAATTAAAAACAAGGAACAAAAATGAAAAAAAATTAAACATCATTTTTTCTTGAACAAAACAAAATAATATAGAGAAGATGAATAAATCTTAATTTTATTAGGCAGGATTCGACAAAGATTCTACATAATTTTATTATTATTATTTTTTTCATTTCCTTTGCATCTTCTGTCTCTTGCCTAAAGTAAAAAAATACCACAAAGTCGATGAATACAACAAAGTTGATCCTCCATCGGCAACAATCCAGAGAAGAAACAGAAAAAGAAAAGAAACAGATCTGGAAGGAGAAATGAGTGAAGGTTGTAAGTATTTTTACAATATATGGCTTAATGTGGCTAACGCATGATTATACTAGATTCATCTCATTAAGTAAGATACATGTACATCAATTAGATGGTGACTAATTATTTATGAATGCATATATATACAATGTATAAACGACTAATGCTAATACACATTGAATGTGATGGATTCATTATGAATGAATCTTAGAGATGCACATTCAATGTGATAGATTCATTATGAATGAATCTTAGAGATGCATTATGTATCTATTATGAATATGTAAGATACATTAATCTTATCTAATGAATTCATTAATATAAAAGATGCATTATGTATTATGAATGTATAAGATACATTAATCTATTTAATGAAGTTCATTGAATGAATGATTCTTTGATAGGAAGAATATTAATATAAATAGTGTAAGGTCTCAAGCCATACTCTCCATAAAAAACTTAAGTTGTCACTACAAGAAGGCTCCCATCGCCTAGAGAGAGAAAAGTGGTTTGAAGATCTTAGACAAGTCAAGAACTTAAAGATCAAGGTTTTCCATTCAAGGTTTCTCTTTCTTGCAAGAGGATTTCATACTATCATGGATCAAGGTATGTATTTACTTAAGTTGTATTGTAGAAATTCATATCATTTTCATGTATAGAATTGAATCCTTAATGGTCTTTAATTTATGTTCCGCAAAGTTTTCAATCAATTGGTATCAGAGCAAGATTCTCAATTCTGATGCATGAAACGTATAAGTATGAATTTCATTTTATGATGATGTTTGGTGTAACAAGTGCAAAACCTTGATTTACACTTGTCCAATTTTATTTTTATTTTTGGCCAATCTTTTATTCTATTGATATTAAAATAAAAAATTGAAAATTATTGAACAATTGGTAATTAAGATAATGTTTTATGCACTTATAATGTTTTGTTACACACCTTATGAGTTGAAACATTGTTGATCAGCTCAACAGAGGTTCAACACTATGTATGTTTGAACAACCGAGATGATTAATATAATAAATATAGCAATAAGTTTTTTCTGCCCAACGGTGATAAACTTCTCACATGCTTTAGTTAATAAAATAAAATAAGAGACATTTGAATTTTTCTACCCAACGGTGATAAACTCCTTACGGTCTTAATTATTATTTTATTTTATTTTATGTTGTTTATTTTTATTAGTCATCTCATTTATTTTTATGAATTGTTAAAATATATTGTTATTCGGCCCAACGAAAGGATAACTTGATTTCGTATTTAACTAATTATGTTTTATAGTTAGATATATTTAACTTGTAGTGTTATTTTTATGAGAAGTGAAAAGTAGTTTTCTTGATTATATTATGTAATGGATATTGGGGGTGTTTGGTGCAGCTTTTTTGAGCCAGCTTATGACTTTTGGCTTTTAAAAAGTTATTTTGGACTGTTTGGTTAAACTTATTTCAAACAGCTTCTGATTCTAACAACTTATTTTAAGTCAAAAAAGTTGATTTTGAGAAGCTGCTCACCCCTTGCTTCTGATTATCAGCTTCTGCTATGGACATGTTAATTCATGGTTATACTCTTAGATTTTTTTATTTTTTATTTTTTTAAAAATAGAAAAAGACCCAAATGGACTATAAAATATTATTATTTTTTATGAAAAATGTAGACAAAGAGTGAATAATAAAAAATAAAAATTAATTGAAAAAGCTACTTCACAGCTTATTTAACAAACACTACAAATCTATAATCCAGATTAAAGTCATAATCTATAATCTGTTAAGTTATAATCTATAATCTGTTTTAACAGCTACACCAAACAGCACCATTATGTGTTTGCAGCATTGAATCCTACTTCCATTAATAGTTACTTATTTGGTATTGAAGCTTTGAGTGGAACTAATTTTAAGAAATGGAAACAAATTGGAATTGTTTTGGGAATTATGGAGTTAGACTATGCATTAAGAGAGCCAGCTCCTACGAAGCCTAATGATACAAGTTCTAAGGAACACATGGCTTTATATGAAAAATGGGAACACTCTAATCGCTTAAGTCTAATGATTATGAAAGGCTCAATTACGCCTGCAATTCAAGGAGCAATTCCTGTTTCCAAAAGTGCAGTGAGCTATATGAAATCTATTGAAGAACAATTCATTGGAACTTCCAAATCCCTTACTAGTACTCTCATGATTAAAGTGATGACAATGAAATATGATGGTTTGAGTGGTGTTCGTGAACATATCTTAAAGATGAATGACATGGCCTCTCAATTAAAGGGAATGGACATGGAAATTTCTGAAAGTTTTCTTGTTCATTTCATTATGACTTCTCTTCCTGCGCAATTTGGTCCTTTTAAGATCAATTATAATATGTAAAAAGATAAGTGGAAGATGAGCGAGTTAATTGCCATGTGTGTTCAAGAAGAAGAGAGGCTTAAAGCTGAAAAGCCTGATATGGCTCACCTTACCACCTTGGGTCCAACCAAAAAGATTTTCAAAAAAGGCAAAAGTAAGAAGAAGAAGAATGCAAATGATGAAACTCACAAGGCTAATGAAGAAAATAAGATTCGATGCCATTTCTGTCGAAAGAAAGGTCACATAAGAAATGACTGTCTAGGTTTTAAAAGTTGGTTGGATAAGAAAGGTAACACTCAATGCTTTGTGTCTTATAAATCCCTTTTGGTAGATGTTTCACCAAATTCTTGATGGATTGACACTGGTGCAAGTATTCACATAACAAATTCCTTGCAGGGATACCTTACAAGTCGGAAACTAAATAAAGGAGAACGAACCATTACGGTTGGGAATGGAATAGAAGTGGACGCTGAGGCTATTGGCACCCTCCGTCTAATTTTAGACTCTGGTTTCATTTTAGATTTAGTAAACACAGTTTATGTTCTTGTTTTTACTAGAAACTTAATTTTTGTTTCACAACTTGATTTCTGTGGTTATGAATTTAAGTTTGGAAATAATAGAGTCTCTTTATTTCATAATTCTCATATGATTGGTTCTAATACTTTATATGGTAATCTTTATTCATTGAATTTAGATTCCACTTATGCACAATCTCTTTTATCCTTCAATGTAAATGACTTGGTAAATAAAAAGAGAAAGCGAGTAAATGAAAATTCATCCATGTTGTGGCATAAGCACTTGGGCCACATATCAAGAGAAAGGATGGAACGTCTCATTAAAGATGGAATTTTAAGTTCACTTGATTTTTCTGATTTTAGCACTTGTGTGAATTGCATTAAAGGAAAATACACAAAGACAAAGAAAAAGGGTGATACTAGGACTACTAAATTATTAGACACAATTCATACTAATATATGTAGTCCTTTTACTGTCCTAACTATTTCTAGACATAAATATTTTATTACTTTTATTGATGACTTTTCTGGGTATACTTATGTGTATCTTATTCGTGAAAAATCAGAAGCACTGGACATGTTCAAACTCTATAAAGCTGAAGTTGCAAATTAACTTGACAAACGGATTAAAAGTGTAAGATCTGATA
Source organism: Camellia lanceoleosa (assembly GCA_025200525.1). Classification (NCBI taxonomy): domain Eukaryota; kingdom Viridiplantae; phylum Streptophyta; class Magnoliopsida; order Ericales; family Theaceae; genus Camellia; species Camellia lanceoleosa. The sequence goes on from CM045765.1 coordinate 45,930,230, forward strand.
GAGGTGGTGAATATTATGGTAGATTCACTGAGTTGGGTCAAAAGCCAAGTGCTTTTGCTTTATTTTTGGCTGAGAATGGTATTGTTGCTAACTATACAATGCCTGGTACACCTGAGCAAAATGGTGTAGCTGAGCGACGAAACCGTACTCTTTTGGACATAATGAGAAGCATGATGAATAACTCTTCTTTGCCGGATTACTTGTGGGGTGAAACTTTAAAAACTGTTGTACATGTTCTTAATACGGTTCCTAGTAAGGCTGTGCCTATAACTCCTTATGAGTTGTAGGTTGGTAGGAAACCTAATTTGAATTATTTACATGTATGTGGTTGTCCTGCTGAAGCAAAAATTTTCAACCCACAAATAAAGAAATTAGACCTTAGAACTATAAGTTATTATTTCATTGGATATCCTGAGAGATCAAAGGGTTTTAGATTCTATTGTCCTACTCATAGCACTAGAATTGTTGAAACTAGAAATGCCGTGTTCTTAGAGGATGAAAACATTAGTGGGAGTATGAATCTCAAAAATATTTCTTCAGAGGAAAATCGTGATTTTACGTCTTCCACGATTATCCAAGAAAATGTTGTACCTGAACCTATTGGTACACAAGAGATTTCTCACATTGAAAAAGAAGTTGTCCTAGTTACAGAACAACCTTTTACGCAGATCACAAAGAGAAAAGAAACCAGCCATATCAGATGACTATGAGGTTTACCTAAATGAGTGTGATATAGGTTTGGAGAACGATCCTGTTTCTTATGCCCAAGCCATGAAAAATGGAAATGCAACTCAATGGTTAAATGCCATGAAAGATGAGTTAAAATCCATGAAAGACAACAATGTCTGGGATCTTGTAGAATTGCCTAAGGGAGCCAAAACTGTTGGATGCAAATGAGTTTTTAAAACCAAGCATGATCCTAAAGGCAATGTCGAACGATACAAGGCCAGATTAGTTGCTAAAGGATACACTAAAAAAGAAGGAATAGACTATAAGGAAACTTTCTCTCCTGTTTCTAATAAAGATTCCTTGAGAATAGTCATAGCCTTAGTAGCTTATTATGATTTAGAGTTACATCAAATGGACGTTAAAACAGCCTTTTTGAATAGTGACTTGTATGAAGTGGTCTACATGGACCAACCTGAAGGTTTTCAGGATGAAAGAAAGGAAATATGGTTTGTAGGCTTAAGAAGTCCATATATGGTCTAAAGCAGGCATCTCGACAATGGTATTTTAAATTTCATGAAGTTCTCACCAAATTTGATTTTAAGGATAATGTAGTTGATCAATGTGTCTACCTTAAAATTAGTGGGAGCAATATCTGCATTATAGTTTTGTATGTTGATGATATATTGCTTGCTAGAAATAATTTGGGAATGATACATGAGACAAAGAAATTCCTTACGAGAAAGTTTGAAATGAAAGATCTTGGTGAAGCCTCTTTTGTCATTGGCATAGAAATTCACTGAGATAGATCTCGTGGTATTTTAGGATTGTCCCAAAGAGCCTATATCGAAAAGGTTCTTAAAAGGTACAACATGCAGAACTGTTCAAGTAGTGTTGCCCCTATAGTTAAGGGTGATAAATTTAGTGAATTTCAGTGTCCCAAAAATAGTTTAGAAAGGGAACAAATGAAAGAAATTCCTTATGCCTCTACAGTTGGGAACATTATGTATGCTCAAGTTTGTACACGTCCTGACATAGCATTTGTAGTTGGTATGCTGGGTCGATACCAAAGCAATCCCGGACTTGATCATTGGAAAGCAGTTAAGAAAATGTTGCGATATTTACAAGGCACTAAGGATTACATGCTCACTTATCAAAGAACAGACAACCTTGAAGTGGTTGGTTATTCAGATGTTGATTATGCTAGATGTAAAGACACTCGAAAGTCCACTTCTAGATACATTTTTATACTTGCTAATGGATCTATTTCATGGAAGAGTCATAAGCAAACTCTGACAGCTTCTTCCACTATGGAAGCCGTGTTCATTGCATGCTATGAAGCCACATGTCATGCAGTATGGCTAAAGAATTTCATATCTGGATTACAACTTGTCGATTCAATTTCGAAGCCCTTACAGATTTACTGTGATAATGATGCTGCTGTGCGGTTCTCCAATAATAATAAAACTTCAGGAGGATCAAAGCATATTGATATCAAGTATCTAGTTGTTAAAGAAAGGGTTTTGAATCAGACTGTTTCCATCTCTCATATTGGTACTACACTCATGTTAGCAGATCCTTTAATTAAAGGTCTCACATCTAAGCTTTTTTAAGAACATGTTGCGCACATGGGCTTAGTAGAAAGTTTCTCATGTTTAGATTTGAAATGAGTGTATTATGTTCGTGATAAATGTTATGTTATAATCATCTTCTGTTAATAATGATTATGTTTGTTGTTTTCATTCTTCATACTTGTGCACAATTTAGAAGAAGATGTAAACAACGGGACCGTTATAGATGAATTAGCATTAATCACCATTATGTTGCTAATGTCATCTCTGTGTTTTAAGATTCGCTTATTCATATTGGTGGAAAATATTAATACTATAACCATTGTACAGTCTTGATCAATGTATAAATCACTGACTATAATGATTTGGTGCTAATAATTTCATTGAATAGAATCTAATGGTGATGGTGCAATCTTCTAGTGGGAGAACGTTGGCCATATTATGATAATCTAGTGACATAATATAATCATGCAAGCCAAGTGGGAGATTGTAATAATTTTTACAATATATGGTTTAATATGGCTTATGCATGATTATACTAGATTCATCTCATTAAGTAAGATACATGTACATTAATTAGATGGTGACTAATTATTGATGAATGCACCTATATATACAATGTATAAAAGACTAATACTAATGCACATTGAATGTGATGGATTCATTATGAATGAATCTTAGAGATGCATATTCAATGTGATGGATTCATTATGAATGAATCTTAGAGATGCATTATGTATCTATTATGAATATGTAAGATACATTAATGTTATCTAATGAATTCATTAATATAGAAGATGCATTATGTATCATGAATGTATAAGATACATTAATTTATTTAATGAAGTTCATTGAATGAATGGTTCTTTGATGGGAAGAACATTGGCATAAATAGTGTAAGGTCTCAAACCATATTCTTCATAAAAAACTTAAGTTGTCACCACAAGAAGGCTCCCATCGCCTAGAGAGAGAGAGAGAAGTGGTTTGAAGATCTTAGACATAAAGATCAAGGTTTTCTATTCAAGGTTTCTCTTTCTTGCAAGAGGATTTCATACTATCATGGATCAAGGTATGCATTTACTTAAGTTGTATTGTAGAAATTCATATAGTTTTCATGTATAGAATTGAATCCTTAATGGTTTTTAGTTTATGTTCCGCAAAATTTTTTATCAGTGTTGCGTTGGACGAAGCTGGAATTTTAGAATTATGATTTGAGTTTGAAATTGTGATTTAAGTGTAAAGTTGTGAGTTAAATTTTGAAAAAAAAAATTTGTTTGATTATAAGTTTTGAAAATAGTTGTTGAATTTTGAAATTTGAAAAAAAAAAAAATCGAGTTTTGAAAAAGGTTTTGAATTGTATTTTGAGTTTTAAGTGCTCGTTTGACTAATATTTTGGGACTAAAAAAACACAAAAAGAAAAAATAAATTATACAAGTCAATAAGACAAAATATTACTTTTTATCCATAATCATTAAACGTTTTCTCTCACAAAAGTCAAAAAAGTTCTAACAATAAAAAAAAATTCTAACGAGAATAAAAAAGCCAAGCAAAAAAAGTCTTACGCTAAAAAAGTTGACTATATTAGTTAATGTCAAACGATCCCTAAGTTTTTGAATTTTGAGTTTTATTTTGAAAATTTTTATATTTATTTTTTAAAAATATTTAAAAGTGTGTAAAAAAAATTTAATTTTTTATTTTAAATATATAATTTTTAAAAATATTTTATTTTATTTTTTTGATATTTTAAACTTAAAACACAACTCTATACTCAAATCGTAATCTAACACACAACTCAAAACTCAATTCAAAAATTATTTTCAAAACTCATAACCAAACACATAATTCAAAACTCAATTCAAAAACTTTTTCAAAACTTATAATCAAACTCTTTTAAAAATTCTATTAAAAAAATTATCTTTTATTTTGTCCTTTAAAATTATTTTTTATTTATATTTTTTTGAAAAAATATTTTGTTTATTTTTATTTTTGAATAAAAATATGTTCTTATTTTTTTATTTTTTCAAAAAATATTTTTGTGTTATTATTGGCCAAATAATTTGTTATGATTTAGATATATATGGTGATCCAAATTGTTTTCAAAATTAAAAAATATATATTTGAAAAAAAGTAAAAAAAAATTTAAAATATTAAAAAATTAAAATATTTAAAAATATATTTATAAAATAAAATAAAAAATATTTAAAATAAAATTTATATTTTTAACATAAAAAATATTTTTTTTTGAAATTTTAAATATTTACAAAATATATTTAAAATATAAAATATTTATCTTAAAAAAATAAAATTAAGAAATGGCTTATATTTTATTTTTTATCCCTCTCTCTCTCTCTCTCATAAATGCCTCCTCTCTCTCTCTCTCTCTCTCTCATAAATGTTATGGGTCTGAGAGCTGTGGGGGATCTGCAGCATTTCTGGTCCACAAATATACAATGAATGTAGCCCAGGTTACGAAAGTCTTCACGTGAGGTCTGTCTTGTTGCATTGGGCGCCTCAATTAGCCTTATCAAATACAGCAGGAGGTGTTACATATATCAGTTAGGTGTCGTTTGGAAAATGGGTTAAATTTTTAATTTTTTAATTTTTTTTGATTATTTTAATTTAGGATTAAAACGTATGGTTTGGAAAAGATTTTTGATTTTTTAAATTTTTTTTGTAAGAGAAATAATATAATAATTATAGTTGGATGTGATATTTTGTCTTATTAGGTTAAAAAATCTATTTTATTTTTTGTGGCTATTTTAGTCAAAAAGCCCTAAAAGCATCTTCCCAAACAGAGGCTTAGTATATTAATTAGTATACTAATATTAGTTATAATATTATTATTAACTTCACTTATTAATTATATTACAAATCTTAAAAATCTCTTAAATTATGTTACATTATCAATTAATATATTAATTAGCATATTAATTGATACATATAACATTATTCATTAAACACAGGGCAAATAAGTCAATTGAGTAATTTCACAAAGGATAAAGAGCACGATTCATGGGAATATCTATTTACATACACCACTCTCTCTTTATACACATTCTTCTTAGTTCACACACCAAAATAAATAAATAAATAAATAATATATATATTTACTCATTACACATACCATTATTCCAATTATACACACAACTTTTCAACCCACTCAATACACCCACCTTCCCTTACCTTTGTCATTCTCCAAACCCTAACCTTAAACCAGCCACCGTCGGTGACACCCCACCGTTTCCTCCACCCATCATCGCAGCCCATACACCTGTCCAACCCCTCTGCCGACCACCCTTCGTCCCTACTACTACCACCATCGCAGTGGCAACCCACTATCGTGACACACCTGCCGTTCGTTAAACTAGGGTCGAAAATCACATGTCAATTCGACCATCAACATCCGAACAAAACACATCGGTTTGACCTTCAACATCCGAACGAAACACATTGGCTTGACACTGTACTTCTAAATCAATGTGTTTGGTTCGAAGGGGGCATAAAGTAGAGGCGGCGGCGATTCACTTGGCGGCCGCAGAGAGAGAGAGGGAGTTGCAGATGACAGGGAGGGGGCTTCGACGGGAGAAAAGAGGGATTGAAGAGTGTGAGCGACGAGCGATGGGATGCGGAGAGGCTTCGATTCGAAAGCGGAGGCAATGAGGGGGTGATTAGGGTTAGGGTTTTGGTTGAAGAAAAAATAGATATTTTGGTAATTTTATTTTAGGACAAAAATTTAATAAAAAAAATATCATTAAGGGGTTGTTTGGGATGACCTAAATAAGTACACTTTTTGTCTTTTTACGAAAGATGTGTAGAAAAGTAGAGATGTGATGTGATGAAAAAAATATAAAAAGATAAAAAGATGGATTATTTTTTATAGGCCAACCTTGGCCTAAGTATGTGGGAAGAGAGGAAATAGTGTGTGCAAATAAAAGCTCACACGGTTCAATACTTCACTGCTTTATAGTTTATCAAAACTTTTATAAAATATTTTATATAAGTGTAAAATACACACAAAATCTACATTGTATGAGTGTCATAATATTTAGTAAAATTTTTAAGATCTCTACTATTAATATAGATATAGATATGATAAAGGATTGTTTGGGATGTTTTAAACAAGTGCACTTTTTGACTTTTTATAAAAAGGTGTGTAAAAAAGTAGAGAGGAGATGTTGATTGATGTGACTCAAAAAAGATAAAAAGATAAAAAGGTGAATAATGTTTAAGAGCTCGAATTTGGCCCCCCCTAATCCCCTTAATCCCTAAAACGACGTCGTTTTGGGGATTTTTTTTTTTCCCCTCAATTTTCGATCTGAAACAGGGAGAGGGAGAGGGAGAGAAGTAGAAGCAGAGGGGAAGAGAGAAAGAGAGAGAGAGAGAGAGAGAGAGAAAGAGAGAGAAGACGATCGTCGATTGCCGATGCCCAGCCGACGGTGGATGCGACGGTGGATGTCGATCGCAGAAGTCGGAGTCGGAGTCGGAGTCGCCGCCGTTGCTGGGTTCAAACTCCATTAACGAAATGGTGCCTCTGTTTCGCCACCGTCGGAGTCGCCTCCGCCGCCTCTGCCTCTTAAATGTGCCCTCCTTCCTTCTCTTCTCTTTCGCTTCCGATCGCCTCTGCTTTGCCTCCGTCTCTTTCTCGATCTCCTTCTCTTTTGGATTCGGGGGATTCGGGGGCATCCGAATTTGAGCGACGTAGCAAGACTCTAAAAAGATAGACTAAATTAGTGTATGCCAAACCACCCCTAAGATTGCGAAAAGATTCTGTTACCATCTCTACTATTGAAGTTGTAGGGATTTAATTGGAATAATATGGAGCAAATTTGAAGCATATAAAAATCTACAACCGTGCTAGGGAGCTCGAAAACGAGCTCCCCCAAATCCCCTTAATCTTGATTTTTTTTTTTTTAGAAGCAGAGGAGGAAGGAGAAGGAGGAGGAGGAGGAGGAGTGGACTAGAGGGGGCCATAACAGTGGGAGGAGGCGGAGGCGAGGCCGGAGGCGACGCTGAGCCGCTTGACGATCGGAGTTGGCGACACGACGACGGGTCAAGCGACGGCGGCGACGTGCTGGGCGACGATCTCTTCTCTCTTTCCCTCTTCTTCTCTCTTTCTCTCCTCCGAAATAAGCAGAGACGAACATGGAAGAAGAAAAAAGAAAAGAAAAAAAAAAAATCCCCAAAACGACGTCGTTTTGGGAATTAGGGGGATTAGGGGATTAGGGGGTTTTGGGGATTAGGGGGATTAGGATGGGCCAAATTCGAACTCTCAAACATTATTAAAAAATCTAATAGAATAAGGAGTTGAAACCCTGTGTCCTTGTTCGTTGTACTGAAGAGTGCTGTTTAGATTCATAAAATTTATTATAAAATTTATTTTAATAATTTAAATTATTTATTTTATTAGACATTGTGTGTTTTATTTATAAAAAATAAATTGATTCAATCATCATAACTTATATAATTTATTGCATTTATTATCAAAAAATATAGACAATAATTATATTTTTAAAAATGTATCATTTATTTTTTTGTGATAAACACAATGAATTAAATAAATTACAATTATTAAATCGATTTAATTTTTTATATAAATAAAAAAATATAAAATACTTCATAAAATTAATAATTCAAATCATAATATGCTATATGAAACCAAATAGCGTCCTCCCATCTGAATTAAGATAATGGTCCCGTTTGGTAGAGTTGTGGGAAAGTGATTATAACTTATAGTTTAATAGCTTATAATTTATAAATGTGAACATAAGTTGATTTTTGACTCATAAATTAAGCTTCTCCTCTCCTACTCAAAGAATAAGTTAATTTTTGACTTATAAAAAGCTATAAGCTGTATTGTTAAGCTGAACCAAACACATCAAAATAGCTTAAATTAAGTTAAAAGCTGAAATAAACTGGAAATAAGCCCTACCAAACAGGGCCTAAACGGTAGAAGTGAGTGGGTGAGATTCTTTCATTAACATATCATTTCAATTACAATAATGCTACAGACCACTAAATTCTTACCACTAACATCACCATTAATGATGTGGAAAGCAAAAAAAAAAAAAAAACAAAAAAAAACAAAACAAAACAAAGACAAAAAATACATGTGACAGTGGGTGAGACCCACTGCCATATAATTAGAGCAACTTAGTGGTCTGCATTATTTTTCTTTCAATTATTTAGGAAGAGAACAGTGTCGCTGGTACAATTATTGAACTGGATGGCATTATTCCGACTCATGTACGTTCACTATTCTAAAAAGTCAAAGATTCTCTTTTCTTTACTTTACATCTTTGTTTTTACTTACTTTTTAACCAAATAACCAAATAAATTAATTCTCGTTGCAATCATCTAAACTATTTATTTATTTATTGGGTAAATTATAAATATATTTTTAAAATATAAATTACTCTTTTATAGTTTAAAGAATTATAAATATTTCTTTATTAAAATTTTTTAATTAACAAAATTAACTAAAAGAAATAAATTCATAATTACTCTCTTATACAATAATAAAATTATCTAAATTATTAATTAAAATATATTTTTAACATCATTAAAATTGTTAATTGAGTTGATGATTTATTAATAGAAGAAACGATTTCTTATAAAATTAAAAATCTTAAGAGATGGAATGTATTTTTCAAAATCACTGAGAAGATTTGTATTTTAATCAAACCTCAAAGGTATATTTGTAATTTACCCTTATTTATTTATTATTTTGTATAGATCATGCACACATAAAAAAAAATTATAACAAAATAATAATAAAAAAAAAGATCAAAGGAAAAATGAGAACAATTTAATATCCATAATTATTTAATTTTATAATATTTTTTTTATAACATGATTTTAAAAATAAATCATATAATTTTTAAAGAGAAAATATGATAAAATTTATAAATTTCTTATCCTAAGAGAGTGCATAGTAGCATTTCCTTATAATTACAGTTACAGACTTGGAATTGAAAATTTAAACCAGCCAACCATTCAAATTAAATAACAAACTTTTCGAAATAATTCATGGTGGTACAAATGCATAGTACATTAACCCTTCTTAATTTGTAAATTCAACAATATGTTCTCATTGATTATGCATACTTCATTATCGAAATGAGATCACCCCAACATGTCTTGTAGTTTCCGAATGAAACCATTAATATAAGAACTATCAAGATTTTTGCTTGACAAGAACTCTCTCCATTTGCTATGATTAGCCTTTACCTTCTTCCCCACATCACTATCAACCTCCATTACCAATCTTACTGCCTTGTAAACACCTTCTCTGGTAAACAACCCATCTTCCTCACCTCTCTCCACTTCTACTCCAACTTCCAAGTCCCCGCCCATCAATCTTGAATTGATAATCTGATCTCCATATTGTGGCATTAGCACCAATGCACACTCACACACTAAAGCCTCCAATAGAGAACCATAACCACAATGAGTCACATTGCACCCCACAGAAGGGTGTGCTAGAATCAATGGTTGTTGAACCCAACCTCCGTGAACTACCCCTCTTCCTTTAGTCCTCTCTTGAAACCCGTCCGGCAATGCCTCCTCAATTTTCTCCACCCCTAGTGGCGGTTTTAGGGCGGCAAAAAAGGGCATACCGGTGAGCTCCAAACCCAGAACTAATTCTTGAAACTGCTCTTTTTCAAGTACACATTCGCTTCCAAATGAACAGAAAATCACTGTTTTTGCATCAAAACCTCCCAACCACTTTTCCCATCGTTCTTCTAGGGTTAAATTTGACTGCACCGGAACCATCGGCCCGGCCAGGATGACTGGCTTTCCATACTGCTTTCCAACGTAATCACAGAAATGCCCTTCAATCTCTGCACAAGTTTTGAAACTGATGGCATCACAGTCACTTCGGCATATTATAATGCGTTCCATGAATGATATGCCAGTAGTACCAGATCGAACTAGCCTTAGACCAGCCATGGCACGAGCTTCGTGTGAACTTAGTCTAATGGAAGAAGAAGGTGGGAAACCAAGTGGTGGTTGAATCAGATCAATTTCTGTCAACTCATAGTTTTCGTGGAGTTTTTTCCCGGGTTTGAGCGTGTAAGCGACCATTGCTGGGCTAACGACGTAATAAAGTATGGATTTGATGCCTAAACCGCGAGCCATGGCTGGTACCCAGTAAGCCAAATCATAGAATATAAAGTGGGGTTTGAGATCTTTCAGAGAAGCTTCAATGGAGGGTTGTGTTAGATCCATGGCAGTCATGAGGAGAGAGTGCAATGGATAAGAAAGATCTGTTGTTGTTTCAGCACCATGAGGGAGGCCATGAACATGTGGAACTGTGACTGGAATGAAGGTGATGAGGTCTGGGAGGAGATTGAAATGCTCAAGCTTGGGTTTTGTGTTGGTGGGTATGAAGAAATAGATTCTATGGCCTTTCTGTGCAAGTTTGTTGGAGATGTGAAGAAAAGGGGTTAGGTGTCCCATGGCAAACCATGGGAACATGGCTACCTGCAAGTTTTTGGCAGCCATAGCTTGCTGCTGACGGATTACACAACTTGGGGTTTTATAGAAAGGATAGGATTTTGTGGGTTTAAATACTTCAATTCTTCTATTTTAAAGGGGATAAAGTTTTAGGTGGTGTTTGGTTTAACTTTTTAAACTTAATTTCACTCTTACATTTTATTACTATATTTGGTTCCAAATTAATTTTAAAATATATTTTCAAAACATATTTAGTAAACTAAACAGTTTTTAAATTTTTTATTTATCCGACCGTCCACCCAAATATCCTTTCGGATGTTCGTCTAGTCGTTCGGTTGATTGACCGAAATAGTACATTTTTTTTTTTTTTTGCAATTGTCAATCGCCATTTAGAAAACAAAAAATTATATTTGTTTTTGATATTTTTTAAATATAGAAATTATTTTTGTAAACCAAAATAACAAATTATTTTTTGAATTGAATTTTAAAATGAGTTTGATTATGAGTTTTCAATAGAATTTTGAGTTTTGTGTTTGGTTATGAATTATAAGTTTTTCAATTAAGTTTCGAAATTTTTTTTTTTCAAAATTCATAACTAAATAACTTTTCTCATTTCATATGTCAAATCAAAAATTTAAAACTCAATTCAAATCTCTTTTTAAAATTGATAACCAAACAAATTTTCTTTTTTTAAATCATAATTCCAAAACTCACTACAAAAAATTAAGATTTTGGAGTTCAAAATTTAAGGACAAAATTATTTTTTAGGGACCAAATAGTTTTGTTTCGAAAAGTGCCGTTATTATATTTTTAGTTACAAAAATTAGATATTAGTAATGAATTATTATCCTTTCGGGATCAAGTTTTGTCTCAAAAAATAATTTATTTTGAGATCAAATTATTTTGTCTAAAAGTCTATTTATTAGTGACATTTTTAAAATTTTGTCGCTAAAAGCCTTATTTTGGACTTTTTGGAACGGTCTTTTAGTTACTATCCTTATGACGATATAAATTGGTCCCTAAATGTCTTTTGCAACAAAATTTTCATTTTAGAAACCAAAACATTTGGTATCTAAAACTCTTATTTATTGTAGTGACTCACAAACTCAAAATACAACTCTATTATTAAATCCTAAGTTTAAAATTCTATCAAACGCAACCTTAGTTTTTATTAAATTAATAAACCAAAAAAAAAAAATAATAAAAGTGATAATTCTTACAATTTAAACTAAAGGTTGGTCATTCTTTCGGTTTAAGATCTGAATTGGAGGGTGTTGTTTAGGCTTATGGGTTTATCATGAGTTCCGTTTTGATGATTTGAACTGTTTATTTTGTGAGAATATTTCGTATATATTATTCACAAAAAATTAGATCGATCTAATAATCTTTATCTATTAAATGTATCGCATTTGTTTACAAAAAAAATAGACCGTAGTGTATTTTTTTAAAATATGCAATCTTTTTGTGTGTGTGTGTGTGTGTGTGTGTGTGTGTGTGTGTGTGTGTGATAAACATAATAAATTGAATAGATTATGATTATCAGATCGACATAATTTTTTTTTTGACACATAAAATTATACAAAATAAAAAATTATATCATCAAAACATAACCTATAATGAACCTTATAGACTTAGACAGTACTCTCCAGTAGGGGTGTGCACGGGTCAGTTTGATTTGGATTTATCCTCAGCCCGGCAACTGAACCGAATGTATCAAATTGAAGAATTGTCACTTGATGCCGACCCACAAGCCATTCAAAATCGACTGAGGCAAAACCTTTAGTTCAAAAGGCAATCACCATCGTTCATAGCCACCATCGACATACATCATTGCCATATTCATTGAGTACTACCATCACCATCGTCGGTGTTGAATAGCATCATCACGACTGTCAATCAGCACTGTTACAATTGATTTCCAGCAATAGAGGTAGATTAAAAGAGAAAAATGTTTCAGGAAGGAAGATTAAAGATAAATGTTTGTCTTTATAGAGAGAGAAATCAAAGGGGGTGATATGGGAAGAGAGAGACATACCGTAAATGAGAGAGTAGTTAAGAGAACAGAAAAATACATGTGTTTGTATTTTATTGGTTGGATCGATTTAGTCTTAGTCAACCCTTTCTTTATCATACTCGTCCCCGATTGATTTGAATTTTTTTAAACAATTTTACAATCGCGGCTTGTAGACACTCCAGTTTGACTGGCCCTAAGACTTGGACGTTTTTTTTTTATTACCCAATGATGACAATTAGAATGTGTTTCTCGTAGAATCCTCAGTAAGAGAGATATAATTTGAACTTGAATCCCAGCCTTTGCTATTATGGCCAAATTGTTTTAAACTACTAAATATTTCTTGAGTTTAGTATTTTGAAACTTTGCATAATTTTATGTGTTTGTTCATATATTTTTTGATATTTTTATATAAATTGATATAAATTATATATTTTATGTATATTATATTATATATATTATAAAATAAAATAATAAACAAATTGTTTGATGTCGGTCAGCCCTCGACTGCCGACATCAAACCTCAGGATTATATATGTTATTATATATATATATATATATTATATATTCTAATAGTATTATATATCAAGCATATATTATTATATTCTATTATATATTATTATATTCTATATTTTTGGCTATATGAAGAGGGGAATGTGGTAATCACCAGGGGGAAGTTTTTTTTTTATTATAAGAGAGGTTTTTTTTTTTTTTTGGATGATAAGAGAGGTATCAAGTGAGTTAGAGAGAAAAGAGATTAATTTTGTTTACATTTCAATTTTGAGTCAAAATACTTCCAAACTTCCATAGCTACTGAGGATTTGAGAATACACTTCCTACACTTGAGGGTGATCAAGAGGGAGTTTGTAAATTAAGGAGTTCATCATTTCCTTCGAAGAAGCATGAGGGTGTTGGAATCAAGTTTGTTAATTAAGAGCTTATCTCCCTTTTAAAGGTACAATTTTTTCTTACTCTTGTCCTCTCTTTTTCTTGTTTTATACACTGTTTTGAGGCTGTTTTTGGTCTATTTTCAGAGGCAAAAATATGGTTTAGAAGTCCCAAAAGTGGAAGGGTTAGCCACTATTCCTTAAACTTGTTCACTAGCTTTAATTTATTCATAGTTGTTCACTTTTGTTAGCTTAATTTCAGCACTATTTTATGCTATTTAGGGGGGTTGTTTAATTTATTTCAATAATTTTGTTTTAAATATTATGTTGTGTTATATTAACCAATTAATCAATTCTGCATAATCATCTTTGCAACTTCCCTCCATTATTTGATTATTTTGATTAAAGAGTTGTGAAAAATTAAGATTGTGATTCAAGTACAAGAAAGAAATTTTTCTCATGCTTAATGGTTTAATCTCTTCGGAGGTTCACTATCAAAGGCATAAAAACTTTCTTATAATAAAGCACAATCATTTATTTTTCAGTTCTCTTTATCATCAGTGTGTTTACTTTTAAGGGATTAATTGACCCTTGGAAATCACTAAGGAAAGTGTCATTGTCACTTATTATCAAGTTTGGATTTCAAGTCATTATTACTCTTTTGAGTTTAACTAGTCCTTGTTGCGCATCGTGAGTTTGACTTGAAACCTCTTATCGCTTGTAAATGAGTTTGACTCTTCTTTTGTAATTTCTCCCGAAGAATTTATCATCAGTGTGTTTACTTTTATGGGATTAATTGACCCTTGAAAATCACCAAGGAAAGTGTCATTATCACTTATTATCAAGTTTGGATTTCAAGTCATTATCACTCACGGTGGGTTTTCCTAAGTCATCATCACTCTTTTGAATTTGGCTAGTCCTTGTTGCGCATCTTGAGTTTGACTTGAAATCCCTTATCGCTTATAAATGAGTTTGACTCTTCCTTTGTAATTTCCTCAAATAAAATAAGGTTTATTTCCTCGGGTTAAGTCGATACTTATTTTCCTTTATTTCATTTCGAACTTAGTGGATGTAAATATCACCGTGGACTTAATGGATTAAAGAAAAGGGAAGATAATATAAAAGAGGCTAATAAAATTGAGCTTAAAATGAATCAACCAACATAAAGAACCAATATGGTTGATTGAATTCGGTCGGACGTTATACCGAGTTTATTGTGTCAAGGCTTGTCTTACATTAGTCCATAATGTTTTGATGAATCTTGAAGCGTCTCTACTTCCCTTCTTGAATTTGCTTCATGATAGGAGGGAGGGGTGGTCATTATGCATTACATTTATTGATCTTTGTCCTATCGTGTCCAAAATCATCTTGCAAACCAACTTGCAACCATAGATGGTTTGGGAACCGAGTTCGTTCCTCTCTTGAGTATTTTCCATGATAGAGAAGAGTAGAAAAGACAAATATGGCTAGGAATACCCTGTCTGCATGTTTGCACTGTTTCACCTCAGGTACAAAAAAAAAGAAAAAAGAAAAAAAAGAGATTTCTGCAAAGAAAACGAGGTATGCTTGGATTTATTTGGGGCTCGACTAAGTCTTGTTTTGAGTCGGCAAGGCTCCAATAAATATACACTTTTGGTTGAAAGCAATGATAAGGTGAAACAGAACAAATCTCAACAAGGCAGACAGAGTAATTCCTGAGGAGCATCGTGCAATCATTACATATTATTTGTTGTAATAAATTAGACAGTCCCTTTTCATTATTATTCATTCGGATTTGTAATATTTATTTATTCGGACACTTGGACATTCGGACCCTCTTTCGCGAGGACAAATATGTAATAATGTGTATGTCTTCCAACCCCACGTCTTTCTTCATTTTATTTACCAGCTTATGATGGTTAGTTTAAGGACATCATGTTTAATTTAGCATACTCATGTTTGCATCCATTTGTATTACATGCATAAAAGTTCGGCTCATCATATTATTCAAATGTCAAATTCAAACTCTTTACTTGAATACGTGCGCTATCACATGCCTTGAATTGACTCGCATGCCATTCTAGTAGCCGAGCTTATTAATTGCATATTGTATGTGTTGCATTAGCCATATTACATAGTTGGATCATGCATTTTTCTAACTAGTTCCTTTTTTGGCTTGGAGTACGAGGTAAGTTTTTATGCTTTAGCATATTGCATAAGTGTGATTGCTGTCGTATCAAACATACTACCATGAGGCTAAATGCTTAATTGTTAAACTGCTTGAATGCCTGTGGATGAAGGCTATTCACTGAAATTGGGATACTTTGATTAAATGTATATATATGAGATCACTTTTTCAAGTGGTACATATTCAAAACACTTTTTCAAAACAAACATGAAATCAAACGTTCCAACTTCTAGTAAAATTAGTCTATACTTGTATGTTAAAAATAAAATAAGAATATATACTGTACATAAGAATCACATCATAATTAGTAGAGGCCGATTTTTGATCGGGTGAGTGGGGTGCTTATTATTGACCTTCCCCTCTTATACCTAAGTTCCCGAACCAAGTCACTTTGGTGATGAAGGACTGATGGCCTTTGGCACGAGTCACGGGTTTCCTAAATTTCTCAAAATAAATATTTAGGTGGCGACTCTGATATTTGGCAAAGCAGTTCATTTTTGGCATTTGATTCAAAACATCGATTTTTCAAAAGCAATTGTCGGATTTGGACTCTTTTCGTGTTTCCACTGTTTTACATTGCACTTGTGAAATCAAATTCAGAACCAACACAAGTGGAGTTCGAACTGTAGGGGCTATTTCATTCTTCCGAAAGGGAGTGCGGAAAGCCGAGCTACAGTTTCTGGCGACTCTGCTGGGGAATTTAGAGAACTTGACTTGAAGTTTATGATGTGACTTTTTATCTACACTTATATGTTCTTTGCATTGCATTTGCATTGGTGCGCCTAAGTCACTGTGTTTGCCATCTGCTATTCCTGAACGGTTTGCCGGAGGCTCGCCCAAAAAGCTTGCCAAAAGGCTGACCGGTTGCGGGCTCTGCCATGATGGGAACACAATCCTTGGATCTGGACTACCATTGTACCGTTTGATCCTCCTTTCACTTCTCGGTGTTAGGTGTGAGAGGTATATTAGGTAGTCTTGCTGAGGTACCCTTTGTGACCAATCAACCTAGTTGCATATAGTGAAGCTATAGTGACTTTTCCAAACTAGGATAGGATGCTCACCCAAAATTTAGGGTTGTATGAAACCGCTTTTTTTGAAATAGTGAAACCTAGTTCTTGACAAAATTAGGACAGGGTAACCTTATCCCCTCATAGGGGTGTTTTGGCTCTCACTTAACCGGTATGTGCTTTATAGTGAAACTGTATAGGAATGTGCGTATCAGTTGCAAGTTTGGTCTCTGTTTTGGGTGGCAGAATTCAGTGTTGGGTACAGTCCTACAGCTTTGATTACATCTGTGTTGATAACATTTGAGCTGAGGTTCTGTGCGATTTCTGATTACTGCTTTCTTTTTTCTTTTCTTTTTTTGCTTTATTCCTTTTGCTAGGTAGTTTAACACCATAGTTTCAAAAAGTTAGGATATCCCTCAAGTATTTTGGACCAGTGTCAGAAGGCTTTATAGAGCCAGAGATCTTGTTAGGGGACAACCAGTGTTTGTTTCACTCCCACCGGATACAAGACAAAGAAGAGTCAAGCAGAGTTCACCGGTTTGGTTTGTTCAGCAGTCACCCCTTATCTCATCTCAGATCCAGGGGCAATCTTCTACATCTAGGCCAAGAAGAAATCACCGCCTATTCAAATGACTCAAGATTGCGATCAAGATGGAGGACATGATCCGTCATCTCCAACAAACAATTGAAACCATGCAAAGAAGATGTCGCCAAGCTAAAGTTGCAACCCACCAAGTCAAGTGATAAACCAACAAATAACAACAAACACAAATGGCAGCTTCTGCATCTCATGCATCTCTTGCGGGCATCCCAATACCTGCAGCTCCAATCCATACTGCTAATGTCCAGGCTGAGAATCAGTGCATTCCAGTAGATCCAATCCTACCGCAAGCCTCTAAGGCACCTATGTACCAAACCGAGGCTCCGTTTGAATTTGAAGTTGACTCAGCTATGCTTAAAATCAACAAGCTAGAGAAGTTTTTCAAGAAAGCGCAGGGTGTTACCTCAATCCCTAACATCGAAGATGAGTATACCGCCTCAGCAGTAACCTTGCCAGATCGGTTCAAGATGCCACATATTGATCGATTTAATGGCTCCGGAGATCCCATGGTTCATTTGTGTCTATTCTCAGACATCTTGAGGCCAATGGGCCTGACCAGGCTTCAAAAGTTATCTCTCTTCGGCCAGACCTTGTCGGGAATAGCAACCATCTAGTATGTAAAGTTGGAGGATTCTGTTAAATAGAATTGGGAGGAAATGGCCGAAGCCTTCATCGTACAATACTCATACAACACACAAATCGAGATCACAACTCGTGACCTTGAGGCAACGCACCAGAAGCCAAAAGAAGGCTTCTTAGACTTTGTGACAAGGTGGAGGGCTAAGGCTTCAATAATGACCACAAGGCCTTTAGAGAAAGACCAGATAAGGATGGTAGTCCGTAATCTCCAAGGCAAGCTGTTACAAAAGATAATTGTCATCCCGATATCTACATTTTCAGAACTTCATGAAATAGGCGTTCAAATTGAAGATGCTATGGAAACAGGGGTTGGTTACAGATGAGAGAGAGCAGGTCAAGAGGCCTTTTGTTCGCAGTTCCAATGCTGCCAGTGGTAGCACAACTGCAAGACCAGATGTAAGTGTTGTCACCACAACTAATACCGTTGATTCCTTTGCTAATACAATTCCACCACCGTCAGCCAACCCTGTCCAATCCTAGAGGACATTCACCCAACTCTACATGACCCTATCTCAAGCCATGAAGGTGCTGATCAAAAAGGGACACCTCAAACCATTAAAGTCTCTCCCACTGCCTGATCCTCTTCCAACCAAACACAACCCAGCCAAATATTGTGCATTTCACCAACAACATGGTCATGATACTGACCAATGTTTTCGACTGCATCATGAGATTCAAGACCTCATTGACAACAAGGTGATCGCATCACCCGAGAAACCAAATACAATTACCAACCCACTGCCAACTCATAATCAAGTCCCTCCACCTCGAAACCTAAATCTGATCCATACACTGGCCGTCCCATATGACCCCAGCATATATATTACCCCCTTCTATCTACCAAAACCAACGTTGTTCATTCCAGAAAGCATAGATCTGTGCATGATAAACACGTCCAACCATCTATCCAACCACCATCCTAAACCTGTGGTGACACTTATAGTAGATAGGAAGTCGACCTTGGAAGAAGGTACGAGTTTGCTACCGAAGAGTTCCGAGGACTTGTCCGGGGGAATGTATGATCCAAGCTGCTATATCGTACCGATTGTTCAAATCAAACCAAAATTAGTATTGCCAATGGCAGTGGAGGTAAATGTGGTTAGAGCGGATGGCCCAAACCAAGATTTGGATGATTTGGCAGAGTTAGAGGAGGATTTAGACAACCTATAGTTCTTTGATGAACAATATCAAAAAGATGTGCGGATTGCCTAGTTTGATTTGCATGGATTAATGGACAATTCTAGATGGCTTAGTGAGCCAGACAAGGAAGAGGAAACCAAAACAAAACCAAAGGAAAAGGAAGCAAGAACTACTGTGGTGGCCGGAATAGTCAATGAAAAGGGGAAATTACCGGCAAACACCAGTGTGGAAACTTCAGAACTGGGCATTGTAAGTATTGTGGACATAGAACAGGAAGCTACATTGAAGCAGTTTGCATAAGAAGGAAATGAAGACAACCTAAAAACCGTAATGACTCAAAACCCCACGGGGGATGTTAGTGATGTAAGGGTAATCCGAACGGAGCCGAACAACTGTTTGTCCATTGTCGAAGGAGTCTGGTGGGATGACGACAACTTACATTTGGCTCACACCGATAAAGATTGGGGTAACGACCTTCCCGACAATACCTGGTACGTGGAAGAGATCGACCACATGACAAGGAGCAGGCGGTATTTCAAGCCGCTGCACTTAGATCAGGCTGAGGCATCTGGGAAGGATAAAGAGATTGAGAGGCAAAAAGAGAAGCAATCGGAAGAAGAGGCTGTGCTGAAGCAGTTGAAGAAGATGCAAGTCAATATTTCGATTCGGGGTTTGCTTATGGCCTCCCAGGTGCATCGACAGGCAGTACTATCAGCAATGGACAAGACCAAGTTGTCCATTGACACTACCCCTGAACAACTTGTGGGATTGGTTTTCCCAGGCGGTGCTAGCCCAACCTTAACCTTCTCTGACAAGGAACTACCACCAGAAGGCTCAACACACAACAAACCCTTGTACATATCTGTTGAGTGCAGAGGGAAATGGGTGCCAGTGGTGTTGATAGACACCGGTTTAGCGATCAATGTCTGTCCTTCCCGTACAGCTTATGCCATCGGTCTTAAACTGACCAATTTTACGCCTACTGCCCAGGTAATTTGGGCATATGACAATACAAGCAGGGAAGTTATGGGCACGGTACAGATCAGAGTTCAAGTGGGCCCAACTCAACAGGATGTCGAGTTCCATGTTCTAGATGTCCCGGCCACTTTCAATTTACTACTAGGAAGACCCTGGTTGCACTTGGTAAAAGCAGTCTCTTCTACTCTCTATCAAATGCTGAAATACCCTTAGGGGAAATGGGTGGCGATTGTCTTCGGGAATTCGTCTATCCATCCCCTGCCAGAAATAACTACACCAGTGCTAGAGATCGTTCATGGCGAGGAAGATCTATTTCTCTCGGGGTTCACTTTGGCTGAGGCGCGGGTAGTGCAGAATATCTTGGCCGCTGACGAGGGCATGTATGCCAGTGCCCAATCAATCTATGTTATGAATAAACTCCAGTATGTGCCAGGAATGGGACTTGGAAGAAGTGGCCGGAAGGGCATTGCAGAATTGGCCGATGTGCCACATAATCCACATGCCTTTAGTTTAGGCTATGTGCCCACCAAAGAGGACTAGATCAGGAAAAGAGAAGAAGTCAGAGGTAGAGCTAGGGCCAAGCAGGCCGGGAAACACTATGAGCTTGTCCACAGGCCGATTCAGGGGACACTGAATGGCCGTTTTGTTCGGGAGGGAGAAGATTTCCCTTTTTGCGACTTTCCCGAGCCCTGGGTGAATTTCACTAATCAGCGTGTTCCCGGTTTCGAAATCTTCTTTGACCTACAATTGCAAGACAGTGGTGCTAAGGAAAAGATTGGACCAAGTACTGAAGTTGACAAAAGCATGGAAAGTGACTCGAACAACAGCGAGCATGGAATATGGGCAGCACTGGTATGTCTTTTAACAGATCTTATGATCGACCTAGAAAACTTGAGGGATGACCTTACTGTTTCTGTGATCGGGGAAAAGCCAGGCGTAAACCCAACCAGTGGCATATTGGATGCATCAAGGGCACCAACTCTTACCTGGCAACTGGAGAAAGGCTACTTTTCCATTTCCGAATCAGATAATGGGCTAGAATCTGATTCCACAGAGTCTGTGGGGTCGGGATCAGATTCCAGTCAGTTTGAGAAGTCTGAGTCTGGCATTCCCGGGGGTGGTAACCCGGATGCCAAAGTCCTGTCTAGGTCTTCCTTTTCTTTTGCTTTTGAGTTTGTTGTAACTGAAGAGCTGGACCTTATGAACAAGAACTCTGTTGTTTCTGCGTACTTCTCCATGCCACTTGTTTATTGCATTGACCAAGACTTTCAAACTTTTTATGAAAACAAAGAGGAAGAAATTCCTTTAGTTTTGAAAAACTTGATTAATCGAGAGGAGGAGAGGTATATTAAACCCTGTATTGATGAAATCATTGCCATTAATGTGGGTACTGAGAAGGATCCACGCATGGTCTAAATCGGGTCCACGTTGTCTTCAAATGAACGCGAGCGCTTAGTCGCTTTATTAAAAGATTTCAAAGATGTTTTCGCGTGGTCCTATGAAGACATGCCTGGAATCGATCCTGAGATTGTATAGCATCGGATCCCTCTTGACCTCGAGGCCCAACCCGTCAAGTAGAAGTTGCGTAGAATCTGTCCGAATTGGGCTTTGAAGATTAAGGAAGAGGTCACCAAGCAGATTGATGCAGGGTTCTTGCTAGTATCTGAGTATCCGACTTGGTTGGCCAATATCGTCCCAGTGCTGAAAAAGGATGGTAGAATCCGGGTGTGTGTAGACTTCCGGGACTTAAACAAAGCTAGTCCGAAGGATGACTTTCCTCTATCGCATATTGATGAGTTGGTAGACTTCACCGCGGGCCATGCATTGCTTTCCTTCATGGATATGTTTTCCGGGTATAACCAGATTCTGATGGCTCCCGAGGATAGAGAAAAAACTGTATTTACTACACCGCGGGGAACCTACTGCTACAAGGTGATGCCATTTGGATTGAAAAATGCTATGGCTACCTATCAGAGGGCTGTAACCACCATTCTACATGATATGATCCACAAAGAGGTCGAAGTGTATGTGGACGACATGATAGTCAAGTCCAAAGACCGAAAGGGCCACTACATCGCTCTGGAAAAATTCTTTCACCGGATCAGGGAATACAGATTGAGGTTAAACTCGCAGAAATGCACCTTTAGCGTAACGGCAGGAAAAATGCTGGGCTTTTTTATCACACACAGGGAAATCGAAGTTGATCCATCCAAGATTAAGGCCATTTTGGAAATGCCACCACCGAGGACTGAAAAGGAGGTGCGAGGCTTTCTGGGTAAAGTGCAATTCATAAGACGGTTTATCTCTAAATTAACTTTGACTTGTGAACCACTATTTGGTCTCTTGAAGAAAGGAAAGAAATTTCGATGGGACGATAGATGTCAATTTGCCTTTGAGCAGGTCAAGTAGTACCTCCAGAATCCGCATGTGCTATTGTCGCCAGAGCTAGGAAAGCCTTTGATTCTGTATCTGTCAGTAATAGACACAACTATGGGATGCATGCTTGCTCAGGAATCTGAAGATAGGGTGGAGAAGGCCATCGACTACTTGAGCAAGAAGATGCTGGAGTATGAGACCTGCTATGCTCCGTTGGGGAAAGCTTGTCTAGCCTTGGTATGGGCTACCCGCAAGTTGAGACACTACTTGTTAGCTCACTCTATAATCCTGGTTTCGAGATTAGATCCCATCAAATATCTCTTTGAGAAACCGGCATTTACGGGTAAGCTAGCCCGTTGGTTGCTTCTTCTCTCCGAATTTGATCTTAAACATGTCACCCGCAAGTCGGTCAAGGGAAGAACTGTAGTGGAATTCCTAGTTGACCACCCGGTAGAAGAAGATGATGCAATAGAATACTTGTTCCTGGATGAGGCCATTCTGCATGTTGAAGAGGAGACTTGGATGATGTACTTTGACGGAGCGTCCAATCAATATGGTTATGGGATAGGTGTGTTGCTGATAGCATCCGACGACGCCCATATACCTTTAGCCTTCAAACTCCGATTCAAGGTGTCTAATAATGAAGCAGAATATGAAGCGTGTATCACTGGTTTAGAAGCTGCCCTAGAACTAGGGGCAAAAAGGTTGGATGTTATCGGGGACTCGAACCTAGTTGTGTCTCAAGCAAATGGAGACTAGAAAGTCAAAGAAGAAAAGATGAAGGTTTATCGTCGAACCCTGGACGATCTAATTCCTAGGTTTGAAAAATTGACTTTCACGCATATTTTAAGAGAGAACAACAGGTTTACTGATGCTTTAGCAACTCTATCTTTTGTGGTAGATATTCCACTTGGAGTCTAGATGCGTCCGATTATCATTGAGTAGAAGTATACGCTGGCCTATGAAACTATCGCCGTAATAGATGAAGTGCAAGACAAGAACCCTTAGTACTACGATATCTGGAAATTTTTGGAAAAGGAGGTTTAATTACCAGGGGCAAATGCCAAGGATAAAAGAGGAATATGGCAAATAGCCGTCCAATTTATCATCTGCAGAGGTAAACTGTATAAAAAAGGTCATCTGGGAATGCACAAGTTGTGTGTCACAGAAGAAGAATCAAAGTGCCTGATGGAGGCCATCCATGGAGGAGAGTGTGGAACGCACATGAACGGGGTGATGTTAGCCCGAAAGATTCTCATGCAAGGTTACCACTGGTCCACTATGGAGGAGGATTGTATTGGTTTTGTTCAGCGATGCCACAAATGCCAAATTCACTCTAATCGCTTGAATATCCCGCCGTCAAAACTGTACAACATGACTTCGCCATGGCCTTTCTCAGTTTGGGGAATTGATGTTATCGGCGCAGTCACACCAAAAGGGTCAAATGGGCATGAATACATTCTGGTACCGATCGAATACTTTACAAAGTGGGTGGAAGCCTAGTCCTATGCAGTATTGAAAGCATCGCATGTGGCTAAGTTCATCAGAAACAATATCATTTACCGGTACAGGGTTCCGAATGAGATCATATCGGATAACGGCTCACATTTCAAGAAAGAGGTGATAGATCTGCTCGAAAAGTATAACGTAGCTTTTCATAAGTCATCAACTTACAGGCCACAGACTAATGGAGCTGTTGAGGCTGCGAACAAGAACATCAAGAAAATTTTGCAGAAGATGGTAGAAACCTATAGGGACTGGCCAGATAAATTGCCATTCGTACTCTAGGGCTATAGAACTTCAATCCGGACGTCTACAGGGGCAACTCCTTATTCTCTTGTTTATGGCATGGAAATTGTTCTGCCAATTGAAATTGAAGTACTATCACTGCAAGTTATGGCTGAGTGTCAGATAGCAGAGGCCGACTGGCAATAGAGTATATTTGAGGAGTTAATGTTGTTTGATGAGAGAAGGCTGAAGGCATTGTATCATGTCCAGGGCTACCAATGCAGAATTGCTAAGGCTTTTAACAAGAAGGTTAAGTCTAGGAATCTCAAGGAAGGAGATCTGGTGCTCAAAGACAACCAAGCTCCCATCCACAACCCTAGGGGCAAGTTCAGACCCAATTGGACTGGTCCCTATATCATCAAGTCTATCTGGTTAGGAGGAGCAGTCATTCTCATGGATCTAGACGGCCTGGAATTTTCACAACCAATCGACATGGACAAGTTAAAGAAATATTACCCTTGAGAGGCTCGTTAGGCCGAAAATTTGAAAGGGCGACCTAGGCAAAAGTTAGAGCATGAAAAAAATTAGACATTACGAAAAATTGAGCTCGCAAGGTTAAAAACCCTAAAAGCCAACTTTGGCAAAAGTTATAGCGTAAAAGGAGAGAGTCAATACTCGAGTGAACCCGAACCGAACTACGTAAGGTTTGATTCCCATTTTCGGGATACGTAGGCAACTTTATCCTGAAGTCCGGCTGTAAACACCTCAAACTCAATTGTCCTGTCCATATGTTGATCAGGTTATCTTCGTTTATTATTTATCTAAAAGTTCGGTTATGATCCTTACTCTGAGAGAAGAACTGGTTATAGTGCTTAGCAGAGTTATTCAATCAAGGGGCAATTTTCCATCTTTGGATTCGGGGTTGTACATCTTGAAGATAGATTCCATATGTTTCAAGTTTTGATCCTTATTGAAAATGGTTTTGAAAAGTTTTGATAAAAGTTGATTACGTTCAAATTAATCTTTTTACAACTTAGACCATTTGTGGACCAAAAGGAAAATTTTCAGTGTTCACAACTCTAATTTCAGTGATTTCAATACAAAGTTTTCCAACTCTCGATACAAATCAAAGTTGTTTTTATTACATGCAAAAGAAAACTTGAACAGTAAAGATCAAAGCAAATAAACTAGGGGCATAGATGAGTCAGGTGTTCCTGCGTCCCCTGCTTGTGCTTGTGGAAGCCTCTGATGCTAAAGTGGGCCCTGTTTGTGCCTCATCTTCGAGCCAAGTCAGGCACTCGCCAGAAAAGGGCACAGATGAAACTAGGGGCAGCAGCCAGAAGTTCTCTCATCCTCCACGCAGTGGGATATCTAGCCAATTGTGAACCTCGGATTGGGAATGAAACTAGGTACTCTACCCCCTCTTTTGGGCAAGTCTGGTCATGTCCAAACTAATGCCTGAATCGGAACGAAAAGTAGAACACATAGTGTGTCAATCCAATCAGCCGAATGCCAGGTTGCCGAGTCATGCTGTAGCTCACCTTGGGTAGATCAAACCAGGGGCAACGCCAAGCAATGTCAAAAGCAGACCTGTGGCACATCCATTGGTACCACTATCCCTTGTTCGGGAAATCCACTAGCTATTGGCGAAAAGAGTAAGCTCGAGCCGAGTACTCAGGGCAAGGGTCTACTACTTTCAGTTTGTCCATTAACCATACCCGGGACAGGATAAAAATTAAGTGAGACTAAAGAATAGAGAGATGTACGTTGAGAGAAAAGTAAAGAGGGGGTTTTGAGAGAAAAACAAAGTTTAAGTGTTGAGTGATTTTAGAATCATAAATCAGAAGGGTGGGAAATCATACATGGAGAAGTAGCGGACTCCCTGCAAACCTGGAGGTTTGCCGCCGATGAATAACATCCAGGCCCATCAAGGTTTTGGCCAATGCCAAACAAATACAACTCTTACCTTCTTTCAGGCATTGGGCCACTTCGATCAACCGGATACTGGCTTCGCCATAACTAGGGGCAATTGGGAATTGCGCAAGTAGGCATAAACAGGAAGCATTTTGTCAGTAGCTGCACCAAAGAAGGTCACTCCTATCTCCAATGGTAGAAAACGATGAACTAAACCTGGGACGTCTAGCTCCCCATCATATGCCAAAGACCAAGCCTCTTGCACTGATAATTTGCACTTTCGTCCCAAATCTTGGGCATTGCCAAAATGGGGTTGAGGCATGATTGCTTTGCCACACCAGGATTCCATCAGTGCTTGAACTTCTTTGAGTGTTGGACACATCTCTTATGATTCAAAGTGAAATACATGTGTGACCGGGTTCCAATATCGAACTGTGGCATGGAGGAATGGAAAGCAAAATGAAGTACGGCTCAAAGGAAAAAGGGTGTTGAGGCCAAAACTGCGAAAATTTATCTTTTTCGAGCCATCCAAAGTAGCTATCCAGTCTCGGAGCCTATTGATGAGCGACATCTCCATCTTGAGAGCAAAATATAAACAGCATGGGAACACCATTTATTGAGTTTTAGAAGGAGCAGTGCATGACAGCTAGACAGCACTGACCGACCTATTTTTGAGGCCCGTCCGGGTCTAGGTGGTGACCCAGACCAGTGCAGATGCAGCAAAGGCTGGCCCTTTGTTCTAGCATATCGCGGTTATGTTTTAAGTACTGTTTTGTTTGTACCAAGTGTCGTTCAGTATTTTCGAGTTATTTTCATTTCGTTTTCCTGTTATCAAGTTGTAATTTACATATTTGTTCGATTGTGGGTCGTTATCCGATTCAAGAACGAATGCAAGAGCAGGCATTCACAGTTTGAAGTCCTGTACGATGCTATTATTCATCACATGCTATTCATCACACATTATGCGAGGACATCATCCCAAAAAAAAATCTTTCATAAATTGATGGGTCCAACCTCGATCGTGAGTCTATCTAAAACTAGTGTTTAAACTATAAAAAAAAAAAGAAAAAAAAAGAGGGAGAGACGTGGGAATGTATGTGTACGCATATATGTATATATATTGTATAGCTATGTAATATATATATATATATATATTTGTTTGAACATTTGAGTCACAGGAGTGGCTTGGGTTCAGTGGTTTGGCTCAGTGGTTAAGGATTGAAAGGCTGAGCCTGAGGTCAGGGGTTTGAATCCCACATCGAGTGTTTCTTTGTTTTGTTTTTGTTTTGGTTTTATGTATATATGTCTTGTATACCTATATATATATATATTTGTTTGAATTGTTTCTGTCACGAGAGTGGCTTGGGTTTAGTGGTTTGGCCCAGTGGTTGAAGAGTGAGAGGCTAAGCCTTAGGCCAGGGGTTCGAACCCCACATTGAGTGTTTCTTTGTTTTGATTTGATTTTGTGTATATATGTCTTGTATAAGTATATCTATATTTGTTTGCATATCTTGTCACAAGAGTGGCGTGGCTCAGTGGTTGAGGACTCGGAGGCCAAGTTTGAGATCAGAGGGTCGAAAACCCATATCCCCACATCTATGCATTTTGTGTTTTTTCTTTTTTCTTTTTTTTTTTGCGTGTTTTGCGTACGTGTGCTGACGTTAGCAAACAAAATATGGCTTCTTTATAACGGCATCTTCCTGCTGACAGCCGCAAGCGGAATATTCTCCATCTGTCCATATATGTTTTTGTATAGGTCCATATATGTCTGTGTCGTATATACCTCTATATATATTGTATCTGTCTATGTATATATCTGTCTGTATTTTGTCTGTATATGCATATGTGTATACCATATGTACATATTTGTACGTATTTATATGTAAATATTTGTGTGTATTACCCTGGCTGTTGTAGACACCCCATTTTTGACTGCCCTTAAGACTTGGGCGTTACTGATGGTTTGCTTGGTGGAGAAAGGTGTGCAGGGCACAGGTTCAGTTTCCTCGGCAATGAGTGAGACAAATCTCAACTTCACACCCCATTTTGGACCAAAATTATTTTGGATGGTTTTTAGACCTTAAAACCCTCTCTTTCAAAACATTTTTGAAATAAAATTCCCACGATGTTCCGACGCTCGCATTTCGGTAAATGTTGTGCTTTTCGGTAAACTGAGCAAGGACAAAGTGGGGATGAATGAAAGAGAGATGAAATCTTTGAAAAATCTTTCAAAACACCTTACTTAGGGGTTCGAAGTTGAGGAGAAGAGGAAAGGAGAGAAGAAAACTGGTCTGGGAGAAGTTCGGCATGAATCCGGGTAGGAGAGAATCGAGCAGCCCTCGCTGAATCGGGCTTATTCAATTGCATACTTGGAGTTAAGCTATGAGGCCACCATCGTTGGAAAGAAGACTTCCGGGGCTTCACTTTGTACTCAAGAATCTCCCAAAGCCAAGTCCGGGTGGAGGAGATATGATTGGTTGAAGCTGGGCATCACCCCGTTTGGATCAAGTCTGCGCGGCTTCACCAAAAAGGGCATAACTTTCTGCACAGGAGGAATTTTGATGCAAGGTTTGCGCCATTGGAAAGCTAACTTCCGAGGCTTAAATTTTCATATGCACCGGATGTTTTCTTACCTTGGAATCATCTATCGGCAATCTATTTTGCCGATCGACAAAATATTATGCCGACTGGCACTTTATTTTGGCCGACGACCAAATTTTCTGGCCGGTTTGCACCCTTTGCACCCTCCAAGCTTGGTGCATCCCAGCTGTGCCAGTTGGAATGCACCAGCACACTCCCCCGTGCATATATGTTGCTATTTTGAGCCCTTGACCACCTTTGGACCCCTCTTTTGCACCCTTTGCTCAAGGCTTCTTGAGGAAGCCTTGACCCCTTGTCTTGGCTTCCTCAAGAAGCCTACCAGCTGTCCAAGCTTCTCCAATAAGCCTTGACCTCCCCTTAGACCCCTTTGACCCTTTGAAGCTTGTCTTAGAAGCTTAGCATTGCCTATATAAGAGAGGTCCCTTCTCCTTTGTTTGGGTTGGAGATTTTGGAGCAAAAAAACCAGAGGGAAGAGATATATATCTGATATACATACATACACCCTCTATATCTATCTTATCCAAGCCTCCAAACACCTTTGTTCTTGCACCATTTGCCCTACAACACCTAGCACAACACCTCCATCCTCCATTCCAGCACTTGGTAGGCCATTTGCAGAGGTTAGAAGCTTAGAAACTTGGACCAAGGGCTGCTGGTTTGCTGCTCTTCAAGGGTAAGCATCTATTTCCCTTAAACTTGCATTTTTTTAACTTCATTGGTTAGCCTTATTTACATGTATTTTTGAGCTTCGATGTAAACTGTAAAGAGGCTTATTTTGAGTCCTTCTTCAACATTGAAGAAGGGCTCAACACTGTTGGGGACCTCCATGTATGACTTGCTTCATTACCCCTCTTTGGTCCCCATTTTTGCATGTTTGTTTAGCTTATTTTGCTTCTGTTTTTCGGCCATAATCAGAACTGAGAGTGGCCATATTTTGACCCCCTTGACATGTTTCATTAAGGTTCTTTGGATTTTTGATGCATTTTTTGTATACTTCATGTTATAGCCCTCTTGTGGCCTTAATCTTGCATTGCATTTTAAGGGTGTTTGTATATCGATTTGGGGGCTGTCATAAACTTTGAGTAGTCATATTTTTGGCCCCTCTTTAGTGTTGTCGAAGGGTATTTTTCAGTTTGGGCTTTGCATCTACCACTTGCTTCATTACCTAGCTTGAGGGCCCGTTTTTGCATGCTGTTTTTGCCCTATCTATGCTCATTGTTTGGCCATGATTTGAACTGAAAAAATGATTTTTTTGGGGCTTCCTTGCTTCTGTTTTCATGCTTCATGTCCAGATTATGCATGTTTGATATAGCTATAGGTCATTTCATGAGCCTAATCTTGCATTTCGGGTCCATTTCATGCACTTAGTGTCATTTCGCTATGTTTTGGGACCATTTGACATCATGTTCCAGCGCTGGAATTCACATGCTTGTATGCCATCTTGCATCCCTTTCCATGCTTTGGTAGAGTTGCATTTTCGTGCCTTAGGTTTGATTAATGCATTGTGCATGCATCCCATGTATTG
Source organism: Camellia lanceoleosa (assembly GCA_025200525.1). Classification (NCBI taxonomy): domain Eukaryota; kingdom Viridiplantae; phylum Streptophyta; class Magnoliopsida; order Ericales; family Theaceae; genus Camellia; species Camellia lanceoleosa. The sequence continues at coordinate 45,960,498 of CM045765.1, forward strand.
TGTTGCCTCACTTGCCTCATTATGGCCACTGATTTTGGCATGCTTGCGAGCTATCCGTGTTAGTTTAAGTCCATCATTGCATGTTGTTGCATACCATGTTTGTTTACATGTTTAGGTTGCGCGCCTAGCATACATTGTTCATTTGCATGCCCATGTTGCATACTAGATCACATGCCTAGGTTGCATTACATTGGCATGCATGCCTTGCCTCTTGATCAAGTGATAGAGGTTGGGCTTTATGTGTTTGTTTGGTTTGCATGACATTTGAAATCAAAGTGCATACTTGGTTTCTTGGGCCATCACGCATCGAAATGCGCAATTGGTGGTCCGAGGATCAAGGAACATACCCTTTGAGTCAAAATCATGATAAGGATGTGTTGGTGCACACATTCGCTGAAATTTCATGCCATGCAATCGTCGCTTTGTTGTTGTCAAAATTGTCTTCTGCGAAGTTTACGCGGCCGACCGCAACATACGGCCGATCGCCATTTGTGAATGGTCGATAGCTTCATCGGCCGATGGACATTCCTCATGGCGGTGGGAATTTCCTCCACCGATGGTATTCTACTGCAGTAATGAACGCGTGTCCCAGACTTTGGCGCTTTGGAGAGGCAGGCGTGTAAACAGAGGCAGATGGCATGGTGCGGGTTTTCCCGAGTCGGATTCGAGCATGCATCATTCGCGCAAGATCCCGAGTGGGGTGGTCACCTTTCCTTTTTGCATTTAATTTGATAATTAGAATTCGTAATAATTTATTCTCAGATTCTGACCGTATTATTTGGGATCAGATATTCTTTTGGTCCCTCTGTGTGAGGGCATATTTGTAATAAGTGTGGGTGAGTGTGTGTATGTCTTCCAACCCCCATTTCTTTCTTCCCTTTTATTTACCTGCTTATGATGGTAGATTAGGGCATATTTAAAATTAGCATACCTTATGCAATGCATGCGTGCATCCATGTATTTGTTGACATGCATCGGGCTTGGTACATCATACAAACTGCATTGTATTTCAATTCCAAATTGAATACGTGTTATTTGTAGCATCCCACATGCCATGTTTAGGATAGCCGAGCCTGCCTAGATTACATCTTTGCATGTGTTGCATTAGACATTTCAGTATGCTTAGGTCCATGCATGGATTTCTAATGAGCTTCTATTTTTGCTTGGAGTACTAGGTGAGTTTTTATGCTTTAGCATCCTTGCACGTGTGTGAGTGTTGCCATAATAGCATAACTACTATGAGGCTAAGTGCTTATGTGATATAACTGTTTGAATGCCTGTGGATGGAGGTCAAATTACCTAGATTGGAATAATGCATTAAAACTGTGAGTTTTAAGCCCACTAGATAGTGGCAAAATTGTCTTTTCTAAAAGCTCACTTGAGGGTGGCAAAACCTGCATTTTAGCCTACTTGCGAGTAGCAAACCATTTTCAAAACAAACATGTAGTGTTTTGTTCCAATTTAGGCGATTTGGTCTATACTTGTTTGCTGTGCGCATAACATACTAATTCTAGGCTAATAACCGGAATAAGAACACATAACGTTTTCAAAATTGGATATCACGGTTAGTAGAGGCCGATCTTCGGATCGAGCGAGAGGGGGTGCTCATAACTGACCTTCCCCAATCGTACCCAAGTTCCCGAGCCGAGGCAACTTTGGTGATGACGGACACGTGGCCTTTGGCACCGAGTCAGGGTTTCCTAAATTCCCCCATTAAAAAATATTTAGGTGGCGACTCCGTATCTGGCAAAGCAGTCCATGTTTGGCACTTCTTTTCAAAAATCAATTTTTTCTCAAAACGATTTGCCGGATTTGGACTCTTTGGTTCAGATTACGAACCGTAACACAAAAAGGGAGTCCGAAATGCTGTAGCGAGGTCCCCCGCGGGCTTGTTACAGCTGTGTTCGTAATGAGTTCCTAGGAGACCAACTATGACGATGGAAACTAGAGTTCGAATGGCGATGCCTAGAACGCAAAGGTTTGGAATTTCCGAGATTAAAGGCTAGTTTAAATACCCAGAGGTGTATTCTCGGCCTGAAATCTATAAGGCAGTCCCATAGGTTGAGGTAGCTTGTATGTGCCTCAATTCTAGATACTGAACCAACCTAGTCTGTCACCCTATTGGAGAATAGGGAAAGTTGTGAATATGATCAGGAAGAAAAGCAGCATCAGTGGCTTCTACATGTAGAGATTACCCCTTGTCAGCAAAAAAATCATTCAATCATACCTTCTTCCACTCGCATGAGACGCGTTTGGACTTCGAATCCACCTTTTCTCCTTTCACGTGAAACGTGTTAGGATGTAACATTTACCCCGGTTACAACCCTCCCTTCCGCATGAGATGCGGTTGGGCACATCTGTTGGTTACACTACTATTTCTCCTCTCGCATGAGACACATTTGGATTTATTCACTATTCCTCCTCTCGCGTGAGATGCGTTTGGACCTCCAGTTTACTATTCCTCCTCTCGCGTGAGACACGTTTGGATCTCAAGTCCACATTTTCTCCTATCGAATGAGATGTGTTAGGATTGTTTCCTCGGTTAAAAGCTGTAGATGCGCCTGTTGTTCACATCACCCCATCTTTTCTCCTTTCGTATGCGATATGTTAGATTGTTGATTCACTCGGTTTAAAAAACTTCAGGTGTGCCTGGTGTTCACACCATCTTTCCTCATTTATTTTGTGTATCTATCACACTTACATCTATCGCAATCATTCACTTTGTGCATCTAGCGCACACTTTCATTATAATTGTGGTACAATCTCGTACCTTTCTCTTGTATCTTAGGACGTATGAAGCGCGGCCCTAGGTGGGTTGTATCTCGGGACGTGTGAAACACGAGCCCGAGCGGTTTTTCATGTATCTCATGATGTGTGAAGCGCAGCCCTGGGCGAGTTGCATCTTGCGACAAGTGAAACACGAGCCCGAGCGGTTTTTCTTTTATCTCAGGTCGCGTGAAGCACGACCCTGGGCGGGTTGTATCTTGGGACGTGTGAAACATGAGCCTGAGCGGTTTTTCTTGTATCTCAAGACGCGCGAAGTGCGGTGCTGGGCGGGTTGTGTCTCAGGACGTGTGAAACACGAGCCCGAGCGGTTTTTCTTGTATCTCAGGATGCGTGAAGTGCGGCCCTGGGCGGGTTGTATCTCGGGACGTGTGAAACACGAGCTCGAGTGATTTTTCTTGTATCTCAGGACGTGTGAAGCGCGGCCCTGGGCGGGTTGTATCTTGGGACGTGTGAAACACGAGCCCGAGCGATTTTTCTTGTATCTCAGGACGTATGAAGCGCGGCCCTGGCCATGTTGTATCTCGGGACATGTGAAACACGAGCCCGAGCAGTTTTTCTTGTATCTCAGGACGCGTGAAGCGCAACCCTGGATAGGTTGTATCTCAGGACGTGTCAAACATGAGCCTGAGCGATTTTTATTGTATCTTAGGACGCATGAAGCGCGGCCCTGGGCGGGTTGTATCTCGAGACGTGTGAAACACGAGCTTGAGCAATTTTTCTTGTATCCCAAGACGCGTGAAGCGCGACCCTGGGCGGGTTGTATCTCGGGACGTATGAAACACAAGCCCGAGTGGTTTTTCTTATCTCTCAGGACGCGTGAATCGTGAGCCTGGACGTATTTTATCTCGGGACACGTGAAGCACGAGCCTGAGCAGTTTTTCTTCTCTTCTCACGATTTTAGAGTGATTAGAGTATCTCAGGACACGTGAACCGTGAGCCTGGGCGTATTTCATCTCGGGACGCATGAAGTGCGAGCCCGAGCAGTTTTTCTCCTCTTCTTACGATTTCAGTGTGATTAGAATATCTCAGGATGCGTGAAGCGCGGCCTTGGGCGGGTTGTATCTCGGGACGTGTGAAACACGAGCTCGAGCGGTTTTTCTTGTATCTTAGGATGCGTGAAGCGCGGCCCTAGGCGGGTTGTATCTCGGGACGTGTGAAACACGAGCTCGAGCGGTTTTTCTTGTATCTCAAGACGTATGAAGCGCGGCCTTGGGCGGGTTGTATCTTGGGACATGTGAAACACGAGCCCGAGTGATTTTTCTTGTATCTCAAGACGTATGAAGCACGGCCCTGGGTAGGTTGTATCTCGGGACGTGTGAAACACGAGCCCGAGCAGTTTTTCTTGTATCTCAGGACGTGTGAAAAACGACCCTGGGTAGGTTGTATCTCAGGACGTGTGAAACACAAGCCCGAGCGGTTTTTCTTGTATCTCAAGACGTATGAAGCGCGGCCCTGGGCGGGTTGTATCTTGGGACGTGTGAAACACGAGCCCGAGTGATTTTTCTTGTATCTCAGGACATATGAAGCACGGCCTTGGGTAGGTTGTATCTCGGGACGTGTGAAACACGAGCCCGAGCAGTTTTTCTTGTATCTCAGGACGCGTGAAGAACGACCCTGGGCAGGTTGTATCTCAGGACGTGTGAAACACGAGCCCGAGCAGTTTTTATTGTATCTTAGGACGTGTGAAGCGCGGCCCTGGACGGGTTGTATCTCGAGACGTGTGAAACACGAGCCTGAGCGATTTTTCTTGTATCCCAAGACGCGTGAAGCGCAACCCTGGGCGGGTTGTATCTCGGGATGTGTGAAACACAAGCCCGAGCGGTTTTTCTTGTGTCTCAGGACGCGTGAATCGTGAGCCTGGGCGTATTTTATCTCGGGACCCGTGAAGCGCGAGCCTAAGCAGTTTTTCTTCTCTTCTCACGATTTTAGAGTGATTAGAGTATCTCAGGATGCGTGAACCGTGAGCCTGGGCGTATTTCATCTCGGGAAGCATGAAGTGCGAGCCCGAGCAGTTTTTCTTCTCTTCTTACGATTTCAGTGTGATTAGAATATCTTAGGATGTGTGAACCGTGAGCCTGGGCGTGTTTTGCCTGTATCTCGGTACGCGTGAGCGCAACCTCGAGTGGTTTTCATTTCTTGATTTCTTTGGATGTGTGAAACACAATCCTAAGCGGTGTTTTCTTTCCTCGTCCTGCTTTTTGGGGTGTTTAGAATATGTTCTAGATGTATTGATTTTAAGCTTGAACCTGCTCATTCATATGTTGCATCTGCTACTACTTTGCATCTTCATTACAAGATCATAAGTTTTCAAATAGCCGGCTTTGCGAAGTGTGTGTGTATAACTTTCAAGTGCATATCACTTGCATTCTGCCCTTGAACTACGCAGGTTTGATTCCTTGTACAAGGATACGTAGGCAACCCTTAGGTTCAACCAATTGTTTGCACATTTGTTTGTTTGCCCAAGTCTTACGACCTCGTCAAATGGGTCGTCTTCGGGCTTTGACATTCACTCACGTCATTTTATGACTCCGAGTTCTGTCAAAGAGGGGCAACTGTAGACACCCCATTTTGACCGGCCCTAAGACTTGGGTGCTTTTTTTTAATTACCCAATGATGACAATTAGAATGTGTTTCTCACAGAATCCTCAGTAAGAGAGATAAAATTTGAACTTGAATCCTAACCTTTACCATTATGGCCAAATTGTTTTAAACTACTAAATATTTCTTTAGTTTAATATTTTGAAATTTTGCATAATTTTATGTGTTTGTTCATATATTTTTTGGTGTTTTTATATAAATTGGTATAAATTATATATTTTATATATATTATATTATATATATTATAAAATAAAATAATAAAAAAATTGTTTGATGTCGGTCAGCCCTCGGCTGCCGACATCAAACCTCAGGATTATATATGTTATTATATATATTATATAAGATATATTATATATTATAATAGTATTATATATTAAGCGTATATTATTATATTTTATTATATATTATTATATTCTATATTTTTGTCTATATAAAGAAGTGGTAATCACCAGGGGGAGGTTTTTTGATTATATGAGAGTTTTTTTTTGGATGATAAGAGAGGATTCAAGTGAGTTAGAGAGAAAGGAGATTAATTTTGTTTACATTTCAATTTTGAGCCAAAATACTTCCAAACTTCCATAGCTACTGAGGATTTGAGAACACATTTCCTACACTTGAGGGTGATCAAGATGGAGTTTGTAAACTAAGGAGTTCATCATTTCCTTAGAAGAAGCTTGAGGGTATTGGAATCAAGTTTGTTAATTAAGAGCTTACCTCTCTTTCAAATGTACAATTTTCTCTTACTCTTGTCCTCTCTTTTTCTTGTTTTATACACTGTTTTAGGGCTATTTTTAGACTATTTTCAGAGGCAAAAATATGGTTTAGAAGTCCCAAAAGTGGAGGGGTTAGCCACGCTTCCTTAAACTTGTTCACTTGCTTTAATCTATTCATAGTTGTTCACTTTTGTTAGCTTAATTTCAGCACTATTTTATGCTATTTAGGGGGGTTTTTTAATTTATTTCAATAATTTTGTTTTAAATATTATGTTGTGTTATATTAACCAATTAATCAATTCTGCATAATCATCTCTGCAACCTCCCTCCATTCTTTGATTATTTTGATTAAAGAGTTGTGAAAAATTAAGATTGTGGTTCAAGTACAAGAAAGAAAATTTTCTCATGCTTAATGGTTTAATCTCTTCGGAAGTTCACTATCAAAGGCATAAAAACTTTCTTATACTAAAGTACAATCATTTATTTTTTAGTTCTCTTTATCATCAGTGTGTTTACTTTTAAGGGATTAATTGACCCTTGGAAATCACTACGGAAAGTGTCATTATCACTTATTATCAAGTTTGGATTTCAAGTCATTATCACTCACTGTGGGTTTTTCTAAGTCATTATTACTCTTTTGAGTTTGACTAGTCCTTGTTGTGCATCGTGAGTTTGACTTGAAACCCCTTATCGCTTGTAAATGAGTTTGACTCTTCTTTTGTAATTTCCCCCGAAGAATTTATCATCAGTGTGTTTACTTTTAAGAGATTAATTGACCCTTGGAAATCACCAAGGAAAGTGTCATTATCACTTATTATCAAGTTTGGATTTCAAGTCATTATCACTCACAGTGGGTTTTTCTAAGTCATTATGACTCTTTTGAGTTTGCCTAGTCCTTGTTGCGCATCTTGAGTTTGACTTGAAATCCCTTATCGCTTGTAAATGAGTTTGACTCTTCCTTTAAGGGTGACGTCCAAACGCGGCACGCGAGTGGAGAAGGGGTTTACGTCCACACGTGGCACGCGAATGGAGAAAGGGGTACGTCCAAACGCGGCACGCGAATGGAGAAAGGGGTACATCCAAACGCGGCACGCAAGTGGAGAAAGGGTTACGTCCAAACGCAGCACGCGAGTGGAGAAGAGGTTAGAGTCAAACTGAACTGGAGCTTCTCTTGAATGAACTGTACATACAATATTGTGCCTGTCAAAAGAAAAAGACTTAATAGGTACAATTTTGCTGGAAACATGCATAACAATGCAATTTAAAACGGCGTGACAACGCGAGTAAAGTGTGCATAACAATGCAGGTAGAATATGCGAAACAACGCGAGTTAAAGACGTATATAACAATGTAAAAAATGAACGTAACAACGCAAGTTAAGGGTATGCGAAACAACGCGATTTAGAGAAGTTTGCAAAACAATGCAAGTTAGATGAGTTTGCAAAACAATGCAGGTTAGAGGGGCGTAAGACAACGCACATAATCGAACAAAACAATACCAGTTATAGGGAATGCAAGATAATGCGAATGGAATATGCAACAACGCGAGAGATTGACATGCATGATAATGTGAATTGTTGAAGTGCATGATAATGCAAACGAAAGATGCATGACAATGCACGTTGTTGAAATGCATGACAATGCAAACGAAAGATGCATGACAATGTAAATTATTGAAATGCACGAAAAATGCAAATGAGACACGCGTGACAATGCATGAACTGAAATGCATGACAATGCATAAATTGAAATGCATGACAATGCAAATTATTGGAATGCACGACAATGCAAATGAGACACGCATGTCAATGCATGAACTGAAATGCATGACAATGCAAATTATTGGAATGCATGACAATGCAAATGAGACACACATGACGATGCATGGACCGAAATGCATGACAATGCCTGATTATTGAAATGCATGACAATGCAAATGAGACATGCATGACGATGCATGGATTGAAATGCATGACAATGCATATTATTGGAATGCATGACAATGCAAATGAGACACGAATGACGATGCATTGATTGAAATGCATGATGATGCATAATTATTGAAATGCATGACAATGCAAATGAGACACGCATGACGATGCATGGATTGAAATGCATGATGATGCATGATTATTGAAATGCATGATGATACAAATGAGACACGCATGACGATGCATGGATTGAAATGCATGACGATGCATGATTATTGAAATGCATGACAATGAAAATTATTAGAATGCACGACAATGCAAATGAGACACGCATGACAATGCAAGTTGTTGATAAGGTGCATGATGATGCGAATGAAACACGTGAAATAACGCGAATGGAGGGGGGGGTGCAAGACAATGTGACCCAAGGGAGGTGCATGACAATGCAAGCATGGCGTGCGCTACAACGCATATAGACGTGCATAACGATGCAAGTGAATGCAAGTTGTGTGCGCTACAATGCGTGTAGACGTGCATAACGATGCAACCTATGTATGTTTATCATAAGCAAGACAAAACATTGTAATGCAACGCATTTAAAGCAGTTATTGAATCTCGCAAGATACCAAAGGATACACCTTGCACGTACCGAGCATCGCATACAGAAGACATGGTTTGAGGTCAACATGGAAGCCGGTTAAACTTCAAAAGTCCACTTCCTTGCACTGCCTTGAGAGATGAAGGTCCCAAACCACATAATTGACCCAACCAAGGGTGTAGGAGGTTCACTGACCACAAGGGGAGGCCATCGGCCATCCATTGGCCACGAAATAAGCTCATCGGCCAACTATTTAGCCGATTGGCTAACAACTTGGCCAACCGGCCAAAAATGGCAATGTCGGGGCAGTTTTGACATTTAGCCACGGGTCTTTAAATATAGGGCCTCAAACCCTATATTTTCACTTCCTCCTAGCTCGAAAAACCCTCCCCTCTCTCTCTAGGTGATTTTCCAACCTTCGATCCTCGTTTTTCTCTTATTTTCGACGTTTTTCCATCGTTCGATTCGCGAAACCCTCACCGTTTCGCACACTTTGAATTGAACAAATCTTGGTTTCAGTGCCCTTTTCTTGGTTTCCACCATTTGGGGTTTGTTTTCCCTGAGTCATACCTCGATCTTCGTGCCTTTTCCACACCCCGACCTTTCCTCTCATTTTTCACCCTCTCGGGGTTGACTTTTGGGTTGACTTTTAGCATTCTCGCCTATTTTTCACATTCTCGGCCATTTTCACACTCCTTTTGAGATGGCGAACAACATTCCACGTGGTGGGACTCCCTCCGGAGATGGACGTGGATCCCGAGGTCGAGCTCCTACCTTTTCACATCCGGCCATTCGATTCGGCGACTTACAGGCCGGTGATACATGTGTTGCCTCTCGATGGCATCCGCTACTTCAGGAGCTATGCGCGAGGCGCGCCACTAGAGCTTTTGTTGCGCGAGCCAGAGTCACATCTATCCTACGGCGCTTCTGAGGTACACTCTTTCCCTGTTTCATTTTCTGCAATGTAGAACACATAACTGCAATAGTCGATTCTGTTCTTTAACTGCTTAACTCAGACACACTGATACATCACATGCTGTAGTTCACTGTGAGCACACCCACACCCGATATCTGTTTGAATTTGAACACGTGCACACACGCCGCATTCTCAACTGAACAATTCAAACACACACTGATACATCATATGCTGTAGTTCACTGTGAGGACGCCCACACCCAATATCTGTGTAGACTCTGACACATGCACACACACTGCATTTTCAACTAAACAATTCAAACATACTGATACGTCATGTTCCCACACCTAATATCTATTTGAATCTGAACACGTGCACACACGCTGCATTCTTAACTAAACAATTCAAACACACTGATACATCATATGCTGTAGTTCATTGTGAGGACGCCCACACCTAATATCTGTTTGAATCTGAACACGTGCACACACACTGCATTTTCATCAATTCTGAGCGCATTCAACACTGTATTTTGTAACACTGCTTCGCAACTATTTGTTTTGATCACAGGGAGATTCCCATGCCTTCCGAGGGTATGGGAACACTATCACCCGAGGTTGGTACATGGAGCTACCTGACGCAGTTCGTTGTATTGTCGACTAGGCCGGTTTTGGGACCTTCTGCATGGGACTCTCGCACCTCATTACAAGTAGGCCCCTTCATGCTGCTTTGGTGGAGAGGTGATGGGATACCACCGACTCCTTCCACCTTTCTGCTACCGGGGAGATGACGATGACTCCCTTTGACTTCTCCATGTTCACATGCATCGGAGTGGGGGGTGATCTGATCCCCTTTGACATAGATATGGATGAGTGGGACGCCGCTTAACTGTACTTCCTCGGCACTCAGCCACCTCTCGCTCGGGCAGGATTTGTGAGGTACTCATGGTTTGAGGATCACTTTCGGATCTAGGCGTCTACTACCCGGGAGGAGGAGGAGCAGTATGCTCGTGGCTTCATTATGTTCCTGCTGGGGACCACGCTCTTCGTCGACCGGGCGAACACCGTCGCCCTCTACCTACTGAGTACGCTTATGGATGTGACACGGATCTGCCGCTTTGACTGGGGTGGCGCGGGCTTGGCCACTCTTTGTGGATATATGAGCTCATCCTCCCGCTGCAACAGACAGTTGCTCGGAGGTTACTGGCGAGCTTGGGAGGTACACCTTCTTTTTCTGTTTTACATTTCTGCTTTACATTATTTGTACTCTACACACTGCACACATGCAGTCTGCTTCACACTGGTTGTACACTGCACACACGGTACACACATAATCCTCATTATTCTGTATTCTACTTTATCTGATAAGTATACTGATGTTTGCTCTGTTATACTTTGCAGTTGTGGGTATATGCCTACTTCCCGAGGCTTGCCCCAGTGCCAGACGAGGAGGTCCCCCTTGGTGTTCCATTCTCTCACCGCTTTGACGTGAGATGCGAGTGGAGGCCACGGGAGTCCTTCATGTTCTTCTGCCGCTACTTTGATACCATCACCGTAGCCGAGGTATGTCAAACATTACAGTTCATTTAAGCTTCTCTTTACATTGTACTCTCAATATTAGTAGATAACAAACTGTGTTTTATTTGCAAATCACTGCGACCTTGGGCCCGTTGCTTCGACGCGATTCGGGAAGCGGTATCTTTGGTGCTCGGGAGATTGCCCGATTCAGGGTTCTACTGGAGGGCCCAGTTTGTCGAGCTTGGTACTTTGGTGAGCGTTTCCTGCGGCAGACCTTGGGCGTGCCCGAGCAAACAGTTCCAGCACCTCCTCTTACCCACACGAGGCACACTGAGAGGTACACCTTGGAGGAGATGATAGACTATATGATTGGCTGGGACTCTAAGCCTTTCAGGGACGCGGGTGACTACGTCGAGTACATTCAAGCTTACATCATGCGGCCTTTGACTGGTGCTCGTTGAGCTGAGCGAGAGAGGCCAGCAGCACCAGCAGCGAGAGCAGGGGCACCGAGGGCACCTCCAGCCCGAGGCAGGAGTGGGTCCCAGAGGGCACAAGGAGCTGGATGGCCAGAGCTGCCTACGATGATCACATGCCGAGGATAGGGTGGGGAGACTTATCAGATTCCTTTTCTCCTCCTCCGGCTGATCATGAGCCCGTCGGAGTCTACGGCTCGACCTTGGTATGCACTACTAAACTTTGCATTCTGTATAGTCATTTCAATTCATTTGATATCCCACAGAATACTAATGACTTCAACACTTTTGCAGGCTTCCGTCGAGTACACTCACCAGTCCTTGGAGTTGACAGCCTCAGCGGTAGGGATGTTGCAGCAGTGCATCGACTTGTTGACCATCTACAATATCCCGGTAAGTTCTTTCAACTACAGTTTCAAACTCTGCCTAATCTATTTCATACATAATCTGATGCATCACACTATCAACACGGCACTTGACACACAGCACTTACAATACTGATACACCATAACCCACTTACTACTCACAGCGTTGCTCACGGCATTCATACACTGTACTCACACATTGTTTTTGGTATTCACATTCTGCTTTATCTGTAACTGAAGCATTTGTCATTTGTCTTTTTTAGGCCCCATTCCAAATTCCGGCCGTGGGAGGTACTCTAGCTGGACCATTTGTTCCTGCTCGAGGAAGAGAGGGAGTCAGGTGGAGGATGACTATCCACAACCGAGGCAGACATAGGCGCACCCGGGCTGAGAGCAATTCATGAGAGCCTTCTCCCGATGATTCTGACGAGGAGGTGGCGTCGTCCCAGGGTGAGGCTGGAGATAGCTCAGATTCTAACTATGGAGATGGTGGTGGTGACCCTGGACCCTCGTCCAGGAAGAGGACCAAGACCGACCCCCGTACTTGAGACGACTGATATTGATCCAGACTTTCCGCTGCTTTTTTTTTTTCCTTCTTTGCTTTGTTCAGACATTTGGTTGCTTTTCTCCCTTTTTGTGCTTTATTTTCCTTTTTACTGGTATTTTGAGCACATTGTACTGCTTCAGGCAGGTTTTACTTTCTCAAAACTATGTATTTTTTGCAAAAGACATGATGGAAATGAAATAGCTATTTTGTTCAAAAAGTGTTACATTTGTACATTTTATGCATCGCATCGCATCATATTACATAACAATGGGATCGAATGGAAATTGAACACGCATGTATTACCAGGTCGGGTAATGAACTAACATAACCACCAAAACAGATTAACATAATAAGCAACAATAAGGCCTTGACAAGTTTACAACTCGATAAGCAAAGAGCAACAACTCGATAAACAAAATTGCGACAACTTGATAAACAAATGAGCAACAACTCGATAAATGAATGAGCAACAAGTCGATAGAAAAATGAGCAACAACTCGATGAGCAAATGAGTAACAACTCGGTAAGCAAACACATTTTCTATGCATGAGACAAGCAAAGCATATTCTATGCAAAATTGAAAACAAACATATTTTACGCAATAGACAGGCATATTATATGCAACACTGAAAGCATATTCTATGTATGAACGATGCGCGGTAGGCATGCAACAGAAGTGTAGATGAAAGTGCGCATTCTATGCAATAGAGGGGCATTAAACATGTACTCTGGTGCCTCCGATTTATCTCTCGGAGGGCTTTGCAACACACTCTGCTCAAAAAAAAAAAAAGAAAAAGAAAAGGGTACACCCTGTTTATATTGGCAAGAGATAACATTTGCATGTGAAAACCATAGGTGCTGCTTGGACTACCATTCTGACTTGAAGCAGGCTTACACTTGGGGTTGAGATACACTCATACTCTCAAGAAGGGCAAGGCCTAAGAAGGTGCACCTGAAATGCAATCTCGGAATTTACTGGAGTTGAAACACACTGAGATGCTCCACATTTTTCCTCTTTTCTTTTGCTTTGTAGTCTGGAACCCACGTAACGTCAGATAGGTCCTTGATCTAATGTTCTCACCTGACCTGGGTTGAACCCTGCAGTTTTGTGAGAACAAAACCTGTTTTACACAAATATGGAGAATGGCACAGCACTCTGAGCACAAAACGATTTTATTTCGAAATTGAGAGATGAGTTTTTGACCAGGTATTTGAGTCTACGATTGAACACAGCGCACTACAACTCAACAAAGAAAAACAAAAGGTAAACAACCTAAACACATCGAGAAACACTCAAAACGACTCAAAACAAGAATCGAGACAAAACAAAAGACACGACACTCAGACGTGCACAGGGAGCCTGTTTCTCTGGGTATTGTTTCCTACCATTTCTTATTTGTGATTCTCACATCACTCGGCCCTCAGACTCTATTTTTCTGAAAAAGCCCTTTTCTCACTTTTTCTCTCATCGCACATCTCTCTATTCTTCAATCTCTCATTTTTCATCCCTCCCCTGGGTGGTTAATGGATGAACAGGAAGTTGCGGGCTCTTGCCCTAGCATTATCGCTAGATTCTCTTTCTTCGCGACATCGGGGAGTTTGGACATGATCAGATCTGTCCAGATGAGGGAGTGGAATATCCTGTTCCATTTGAGTTTGTGCTTTGCACTTGGCTTGATACCTCGCTGCTTGGAGGATGAGAGAGCTTTCGGTCCTTTGCTGTTACCTTCAGTGGTGCCCTTTCCTGGCAGGTAGCATACCCTTTTTGGCAAATAAGTTGACAATGGGGGAAAAGACAGAACACCTGACTCAACTGTGCCCCTAGCTCATCATTTTGACCAGTTTTTGTTTTGGCTTTCCACTAAAACAATTTTAATCAATATGAGATTTAGATTAACATGCTTGTTCGATTTTCTAATTCAAAATCATGCAAGTCAAGCTATGAGCACTGAAAATTTTCCCTTTTTTAGGTCCAAGAAATTGTCCAGTTTTGGAAAATGGAATAATTTTTGAGAGAAATTAGTCAACCTCAGTAAAAGTTCTCAAATTTTTTTTGCAAACGGCCACCGCTCAACGAGCATGGAACCCACTCTTGAGATGCACAACCTCAAATTCATAACAATGAAAAACTGCCCCTTACTTGAAGAGAGCTGCACGGCAATGAAAAGTTGCCATTTGTTTGAATAGCACCACAACACATTGTATGGCAACAGAAAGTTGCCCCTTGTTTGAATGGCATCGCAGCGCATTGTAGTCAGTCCTCAGAGTGACGAACACAACCAAATTCTTGGATACGGAGAAGGCAAAGATGATTAAAACCATTACATGGGCACAATCAATTTGGAAGTGTTTGTGGTTGGACTTCAAGATGAAGTTGTCTACGTATCCCAAACATGGGAATCAAGGCTTACGTAGTTCCGGTTAAGGTACACTCGGGTATTAATCTCTCCTTTTGCGCTCTAACTTTTGCGAGCTTTGTTTTTTTTTTTCTTTTCATTTCTTTTCTTTTTTTTCTTCTTTCTTTTTTCATTTTCTTCATTTTTCTTCTTTTTTTTCTGATTGTTTTTTTTTGCATTTTTCTATTTTTGTTCTTTTTCTTTTCTTTTCATTTGCCCTAACTTTTGCTTGGGTCGCCCTTCCGGGTTTTTGGCCTAGCAAGCCTCTCAAGGGTAAAAGTGTAGCTTTGTCCATGCCAAATGCTTTTAGGGTCTCAAAGCCATCCGAATCCAGGAGACTGGCTGCTGTCTGCTGATGATGTAGAAATCCATCCAATGGGGGCTAAATTTGCCCCTAGTCTTGTGGATAGGAATTCGGTTGTTCTTTAACAAAACTTTCTTCTTTCTTCCCTTCTGGGATTTGGCATTCTTGCCGATCTTCGTCTTTGACTCTTCGAGTGCATTATCTGACATCTTTTGCCCCTAGTTCGAGGGGTGCTTCTGATCCGGCCATACAAGCTTTACATTGTGGTTGACCACTGAACATTCTGAATCCAAGTTCAATTGTTTGAAAGTAAGGGGGTCGAGTCTCGAGGCTGAGAGCGATCCTAAGCTGTACAATCTCAAGAGCGATTCCACATAGGTCTTCGCAAGACGGCGCAAAACATTTTTTTGAAATTTTTTAAGAAAGCGACAAATCGCTCGCGCTGAAGACAGTGCGGAACCAATCTGGATCAAGCCAGGATCCTTCTCAGTACTCACATTAACAAACATGATCTCAATCATTAAGGGCTTAGCATGCCGCTCTTTCTCTCAATTGATCAAATTTTACAAAACCTGAGGAATTCCTGCCTCTTCGTTTTCATCACATTGTTCAAAAAGTTTTGAAAAACTTAGGTCAATGCAATGATTTCAAGGCACAGAAGGGCAGGTGAAATGCACTACCGTTCCATTCAAACTTCTGGCACAACTGGTGCAAGGCAGAAGTAAATACAAGAGTGTGAAAATTTACTGCTGTTTCATTTAGATCTGTTGGCACAACTGGCTCCACGGCAGAAACAGACTGAAAAGAAAGCAAAAAGACAAACACAAAACAAGACAGTGAGGTTCGAGGTAACACTCTCGAAATCACCCGACTTCTATACAATAGGACTGACTCGATACAACAAGCCAGACCTTAATCAAGAGACTCACTCAAAACAACGAGACAGATTTGAAACAAAACCACAGAACTGACTTAACACCCAAGTCAGAAAGTATAAAAAAATAGCATTCGCAAATGCCCAAAATAGTGCGTGCCAAACGCCACATCTGAGATAAACCGAGCACCGCCCGCAGGTGGACCAACCCCTAATCACATACTTGTAGTATCCTCGAAGTCCACAAACTCAGTGGTGACAGACTTTGCTAAGCTAGGTGGGAGGATGACCTCATTATCGATCAAATCTTGCACTTCGTGGCGAAGAGAAAAGCAATTGTCGGTGGTGTGACCAGCCTGTTGATGGTACGCACAGTACTGGGTAGCATCGTGTGAGAGATGGAGATTACTCGGGAGAGGCCGAGGCTCAAAAGGTTTGAGATGACCTTTTTCAGTGAGGATTCAAAGAGCCTTGGACAAAGGCATGTAGAGGGCATGAAAGACCCTGCGGCCTCGGGGCAGATACTTCGAAGCCGGTGGACCTTTGCTGGATGCACTAGCAAAAGGATCGGCAGGTGCTGCCTTGGCTCTCTATTCTTTTCTAGGTGCAGGGTTAGGATTGAAAGGAACTGTTCTGGTACGACGGTCCTTATCCCGATTTTCCCTTTGGCTTGAATTGCTCTCGGCCTGAGCAGGGAAAATGTCATCCGCAGTTTTAGCCACAACTGCGAGTACTTGTTGCTTATTCAACCCCCCAGCTTTCAGAGCCTCAACAGCTTGCTGGAGTTGTTCATAGGGATCGGTGTTCGCCTTCATCTTGTTCTTTCCACTAGCCTCAGCTTGGTGGACGGTTTGGGTTGCTACTTCAATGTGAAGCCTTGTTGTCGTCGACATGTCATTGCTAGAGCTTGAGACAGCTTCAGGTTAGTTGAGCTCAATTACAATTCGCCCTAGTAACGGGGGCTCCTCCGACATAAAGTTCCTGGCATATGGTGTGGTTGGTGACGGAGCCAACATTTCATAGGCCAGATCAGCCACCGATCTCTGGAGGTCACCAATCATTCCCATTAACTCAAATGTGGTGGGTTCACGAGCTTGAAACAACTGGGGTTCCCAGATCGAGCGCGCGGCAGGTGACCTGGGCGGGTGTGGTACCTCAACATCGGTCTCACCCTGTAAGATGATTCCTTGGTTTAATGCGGCTGCCATAACCACAATTTCCTCTGAATTTTCTTCCATCATAAATCCGCTGAACTGAACGGAGGTGATGTGACCGGTGGCTGACGGATCAGATGTCTGCCTTGCTTCAGCGAAGGAGAACACTGGCTGTTCTGAACTAAATCTTTGAAACCCCCCCCTGAAAGAGAAAACAGGCAGTATCTCAGCCCAATTTCACCCGAACAGACATAAGCATAGCTGAATGACTGTATTCGACCTCTGATCACTGTTCCCAAATTACTGTCCCAAAACTGAATCTGATACTCGCAGATATAACTGATTCTCAAAACACTGATGCCCACAGGCCTGATATCCAGACTTGCAAACTGATACGTGCATTCCTGTAGAGGTACACTCTAAAAGCACATAGCAAGCAAATGGGAGCCAAAACACCCCTATGTTGGGGTAGGGTTTCCCAGTCCTATTTTGTCAGGAGCTAGGGTTTCACTACGCACACAACGGTTTCAAACAACTTACAATCGGGTAAGCAACCTGTCCTAGTTTGGAATAGTCACTTATGGATTCCGAATATGCACTAGGTCGAATGGTCAAAAAGGGTGCCCCGATAAAAATTGAGGTTTGTGTTCCCGTCGTGGCAGAGCCCGCAACCGGTCAGCCTTATGGCACACTTCTCAAAGCAAGCCTCCGGTAAACCGTTCAGGAATAGCATACGGTAAACACGGTGTCCTAGGCGCACCAATGCACATGCAATGCAAAGAAACACATAAGTGTAATCAAAACAAGATATCATGAGTTCGAGTCAAGTTCTCTAACTCCCTAGCGGAGTTGCCAGAAACTGTGGATGCGCCTCGAGGGCCTTGCTTACCACAATTCTGACTTAAATGTCACGATTCTGAATCTAATCCCGCAAAATGCAATGCGAGACTGATAAATGACCAAAGAGTCCAAATCCGGCAAATCGTTTTGCAAAACTGATTTTTAAGAGAGAAGTGCCAAACATGGATTGCTTTGCCAGATACAGAGTCGCCACCTAAATATTTATTTTGGGGGAATTTAGGAAACCCTGACTCGTTGCCTAAGGCCACGTGTCTGTCATCACCAAAGTTGCCTCGGCTCGGGAACTTGGGTACGATTGGGGAAGGTCAGCTATGAGCACCCCCGCTCGTCCGATCAAAGATTGGCCTATACTAAACATGATATCTTATTTTTGAAAACACATGCGTTCTTATTCCGGTTAATTAGCTAGAATTACTATGTGATGCGCACAACACACAAGTATAGACTAGATCGCCTAATTTGGAACAAAGTATCACATATCTGTTTGTTTGGAAATGGTTTGAAGTTTGCTACTCGCAAGTAGTGTAAAACACGGATTTCAATGAATTGTTCCAATTCAAGTAATCCAACCTTCACCCACAGGCATTCAAGCAGTTATATCACATAAGCAATTAGCCTCATGGCAAGCATGCTGTCATGTTAACACTAACATACATGCGAGATGCTAAAGCATAAACACTCACAGTGTATTCTGAGCCAAAACAAAGAAACTAGTTAGTAATCAATGCATGATCCTAGTTCATGTTAAGATGGCTAATGCAACACATGCAAAATGCAACTAGAATAGGCTCGGCTATCTAAGAATGGCATGTGAAATGTGACAACTCGATACACGTATTCAAGTTGGTATTGAAATACGATGCGGTTAGTATGATGCGCCGAGCCTGGTGCATGCAATACGAATGAATGGATGCAAACATGCGAGCATACGGATGCTAATTGAAATGTGCCCTAGAACTAACCATCATAAGCGGTTAAGTAAAAAGGAGAAAGACGTGGGGTTGGAAGACATTCATCACACACACACACGCTTATTACACAATTGCGCCCTCTCGACAGAGGGACCGAAAGAATAATACAAATTACATAATTAACCTACTAACATGCTAATTAATTATTACACAACACTTAACTAATTAAACAAATTAATTGAGCTACTAAAGTGGTAAAACAGCCTCGAGAAGAGAGATGCATGCATGCTCGGTCGGCTTTGCTCGGAAATCCATCGCCATGTCATGTTGCCTCTATTTACACTGCTCTGCACCTCTGAAAACTGTGCAAGTCTCAAGGATGCTTTTGAATCACCTTCTGAGCACTGTGGGATGTCACTGGCCGAAATTCAAGGCCACCAGCCAAGAGGAACTAGTCATCGACCATTTGTGGGGATCTCGACCAACAATGCATAGCCGACCGGCACTAAAGATGGCCGACCGGCCATCTCTTCCTGCAGAATCCTGTTTTTGCTGCAACAGAGGACAGACAGAGCATGGCAATGCATTTTCAAGGCAATGTTTGCACCACCACCTTCCTTATCATATTTGAGACTCAAAGGAGTATGGTTCTCGACCCTCGGGCTATCAATCACGCATTCCAATGCATGATGGCCAAAGAAGTCAAGTGTGCAACTTCAATATCAAATGAAATGCACACAAAACACCTAAAGGGGCCCCCAACCTCTATCATGGTTGATCAAGAGGCAAGGGATGCAAACATGCAAGAAAAACTAATGCAACATGAGCATGTTAATTGCAATGTCATACAAGGCTAATGGTAACAAGCATGCTGAATGCAATGCAACCTAAACAAGCATGCAAACATGCAAAGCATGTGACAACATTGAAGGGACAATGCATGCAAACATGCAAAGCAACTTAACAAGAAGAAAGCCAAATGCGAGGCAACTCAAGCATGCAACAACATGTCATGGATCAAGTATACAACGAGGCACCATTGAACTAGTATGCTACAACATGCAATTTATCAAATATGCAACAAGCATGCGACCACATGCAAGGCAAGCATGCAACAACATGCGGGGATGGTCTTAAACCAAAATGGATAGCTCTCAAATAGGTCCAAATCAATGGCCAAAATGCTATGGAAATGGGGACAAAAGCACATACAAACATGCATGGTAATTGGCCTAACACTTAAGCATCAAAGGGTAACTTTTGAGAATACTTAAAAGGAATGAAAAGCATGCAAGTGTAACAACATTACATACTCTGAAATGATGCTAGGAGTGATGCCAAATCACATAAACAAGTCAAGCATGGCATGCTTAAGGCTCAAAGCCCAAGGCTTGTGAAGGGACTTGAACCAAAG
Source organism: Camellia lanceoleosa (assembly GCA_025200525.1). Classification (NCBI taxonomy): domain Eukaryota; kingdom Viridiplantae; phylum Streptophyta; class Magnoliopsida; order Ericales; family Theaceae; genus Camellia; species Camellia lanceoleosa. The sequence continues at coordinate 45,980,857 of CM045765.1, forward strand.
CTACACAAAACAAGGAGCATATGGCAAATGTAACCCCAAACAGTCCTAAATCATGCCAAGATGATCCTAAAACATGTAAGGAATGAAGCCAAAATATGCTAGTACAAAGGACCAAAAGCATGAGGCAAACTAGGCCACAAAAGAGGTGTTACACTACACCTATCAAAGCCAAACATAGCATGACTTAAGCAACCAAAAACAGAGTTATGGCATGTCAAAATGAGCCCAAAAACCCACTTAGATGGCATCCCAAATGCCTAAGCATGATGGCATACACAATGACACATTTATGAGGCATAAGACACTAACCCTTTAAGACATTAAAGGAGCCATGAGTGCAAGCATATGCGCATGGAATACGGACTGAAATAACATTACAAGTGATGCCAAACCACTGAAAATGATTGAAATAGAGCATGCTAATGGCTTGAGCACTCAAAGCTAACACGCTAGATTGCATGGTAGCTATACAAAACAATGCAAGCATGCCCAAGAAGAACAAAATCAGAGCTTAAGCATGTCACAACATGGCTAAAAGCTTCATGGAGTTGAACCAAAATCATGCTAAAAAGACATGTTACAACATGGTGCATGTCAAGGCAAATCATGGGATTACAAGACAAGTATACAAAGCATGCATGGTATGTCTAAACCAAGTCAAAACAGTGCTATATTATGACAAAACAAAGCCTAATATATACTGAAATGAAGCTAAAACAAGTTAAGCGAACATGATACTAACATAAGCCATTTATGCAAGCGTTAAAGATAACAAGGAGAGGGGATGACCCTCTCCTATTTGAGACCTTAAAACACCATTTCAGTGGTGAGAAGGCCAAAGCAAGGTGATCTCCAAGCTTAAAAGTAAAGCATAAGAACAAGACCAAACAAGGCCTAAGAGGGGGGTAAACAACCCCAAACACAAAAATGAACTTAAACAAAGGTCTTAAGCACTAAAAATCAGAACTTTTATCAGTTATAATCTAAGCTTAAAACAATAAGCAAGAAGGGATAAAAGCTTAAGCAAGAATGGGGTATCTAAAGCAAGGAACTCACCCTTGTAAAACCTCTTCAAGAACAAAGCTCCAGGAAGTTTTCTGAGTTCAAACCAACCCAAGAACACTGAAATCAACCTCCTAGCACCTCAGCAACCAAGGATGGTGTTCTAGTGTGTGTTTGTGTAATAGTAAGACAATACTACTCTTTTAGACACAAAACAAAGCTAAACAAAGAAGAATTGATACAACACTATATCTATCCTCTCAAGAACAATTTTTCTGAACCTTGAAGGAGGGAGGAGGGGCTCCCTCTTTATAGAGGTTCAAATTCTAAGGTTTCCAATAGAAGCTAAGCAAAGGGAAAATCCCTCCATACACGTGTATGGAGGGGGTGAATTGTGGATGCCAGCTGCACCAGCTGGCACAAAATATCTGCATAAAGTAGATGAACAGGGTTCGGCCACCAAAAATGGCCGATCGACCAACATAAGTGCCGGCCGACCAAATATAGTGCCGATCGGCCAACACTCTTGGTCAATGGCAAGAAAAAGGGGCCGGTGGCATCATGCCCTGGCCGGTGGGTTGAGGGGATGGAAAACAAGCCACCCTCTTCCCTTAGAAGCAAAAACACAAGTGTTTGGTCCACAACCAAGCACAAAACAGACAAGTTGAGAGGTCTTGAGGTAAGGCGCGTAGCCGAGACCTCCAAGAACTCAAAACAAACACGAACATGGATGATCATCGAGTGTTCAAATGATGACGTCCAAGTCTTGAGGACGGTCAAAAACAGGGTGTCTACACTTTGTAATTTCCCCGAATAAAATAAGGTTTATTTCCTCGGGTTAAGTCGACACTTATTTTCCTTTATTGCATTTCGAACTTAGTGGATGTAAATATCACCGTGGACTTAATGGATTAAAGAAAAAGAAAGGTAATATAAAAGAGGCTAATAAAATTTAGCTTAAAATGAATCAACCAACATAAAGAACCAATATGATTGATTGAATTCGGTCAGACGTTATACCGAGTTTATTGTGTCAAGGCTTGTCTTACATTAGTCCATAATGTTTTGATGAATCTTGAAGCGTCTCTACTTCCCTTCTTGAATTTGCTTCATGATAGGAGGGAGGGGTGGTCATTATCCATTACATTTATTGATCTTTGTCCTATCATGTCCAAAATCATCTTGCAAACCAACTTGCAACCATAGATGGTTTGGGAACCGAGTTCGCTCCTCTCTTGAGTATTTTCCATGATAGAGAAGAGTAGGAGAGACAAATATGGCCAGGAATACCATGTCTGCATGTTTGCACTATTTCACCTCAGGCACAAAAAAAAAAAACCAAATTTCTGCAAAGAAAACAAGGTATGCTTGGATTTATTTGGGGCTCGACTAAGTCTTGTTTTGAGTCGGCATGGCTCCAATAAATATACACTTTTGGTCGAAAGCAATGATAAGGTGAAACAGAACAAATCTCAACAAGGCAGATAGAGTAATTCCTGAGGAGCATCGCACGATCATTAGATATTATTTGTTGTAATAAATTAGATAGCCCCTTTTCATTATTATTCATTCGGATTTGTAATACTTATTTATTCAGACACTTGGACATTCGGACCCTCCTTCACGACGACAAATATGTAATAATGTGTATGTCTTCCAACCCCACGTCTTTCTCCATTTTATTTACCAGCTTATGATGGTTAGTTTAAGGACATCATGTTTAATTTAGCATACTCATGTTTGCATCCATTTGTATTGCATGCATAAAAGTTTGGCTCATTAAATTATTCAAATGCCAAATTCAAACTCTTTACTTGAATACGTGCGCTATCACATGCCTTGAATTGACTCGCATGCCATTCTAGTAGCTGAGCTTATTAATTGCATATTGTATGTGTTGCATTAGCCATATTACATAGTTGGATCATGCATTTTTCTAACTAGTTCCTTTTTTGAGTTGGAGTACGAGGTAAGTTTTTCTGCTTTAGCATATTGCATAAGTGTGATTGCTGTCGTATCAAACATACTACCATGAGGCTAAATGCTTAATTGTTAAACTGCTTGAATGCCTGTGGATGAAAGCTATTCACTGAAATTGGGATACTTTGATTCAATGTATATATATGAGATCACTTTTTCGAGTGGTACATATTCAAAACACTTTTTCAAAACAAACATGAAATCAAACGTTCCAACTTTTAGTGAAATTAGTCTATACTTGTATGTTAAAAATAAAATAAGAACATATACTGTACATAAGAATCACATCATAATTAGTAGAGGTCGATTTTTGGTCAGGTGAGTGGGGTGCTCATTATTGACCTTCCCCTCTCATACCTAAGTTCTCGAACCAAGTCATTTTGGTGATGAAGGACTGATGGCCTTTGGCACGAGTCACGAGTTTCCTAAATTTCCCAAAATAAATATTTAGGCGGCGACTCTGATATCTGGCAAAGTAGTCCATTTTTGGCATTTGATTCAAAACATCGATTTTTCTAAAGCAATTGTAGGATTTGAACTCTTTTTGTGTTTCCACTGTTTCACATTGCACTTGTGAAATCAGATTCAGAACCAACACAAGTGAAGTCCGAACTGTAGGGGCTATTTCATTCTTCCGAAAGGGAGCGCGGAATGCCAAGCTACACGACTGATCGAATTTTCGATTGAAACCGATCATTACATTTCAATTCAGTTAAAGCCGATCGATTTGATCAGATTGACGAATTTGGTGCACACCCCTACCCATACTACAAGAAATAGCACCTTTGTCGACCAAAAAATTGGTCACTGAAAGCACACTTTTAGTCGGCAAAAGTAATCCACGACCAATTTTTTTGGTCGCTACTTTGGTCGCCAATTGAGGGTCGGCAAAAGTAATTCGCGACCAAAATTTTTGTTGGTCGAGAAAAGTTGGATTTGCTGACTAAATTTTTTGTCACTAAATATATCATTTCTGCGACTAATCCATTTTGTTGGTAAAACACTTTGGTTGCAAAAAGTGATATTTTCCCAACCAAATATCTTAGTCGCCAATTGTCACATTCCACGACCAAACAGATTAGTCGCCAAATTCGGGGAATCGCCGACTAACAATTTAATCGCCAAAAGGTAAGGAATTGTCGACCAATGATTTTAGTCGCAAAGTGTAGAATTTGCCGACCAATTTTTTAGTCGCCAAATCTTTTTTTTTTTTTTTTCTGAGAACAATCTATTTTTGTTTATAAACATTCAATCCAATATCGAAAAAAATTCATTCAACCCAACCACAATTAAGGAACAATAACATTTTAAAAAGAAAAAGCTTAGGAATAATAATTAACAAATTTTCTTTCTTGTAACTTCATTAAATCATCAAACAATAATTGAATTCCATTTAAAATAAAGATGAAAATATGTAATCGTAGTGCAGCACAGGGCATATTCAAGTCAAATTGAATTTAGTAAGCATGTCTTCTCAAAAGCTATATCCTCTTTGAGGTCTAACATAACACAAAACTTGAAGCCTTTCACCTTCTTTAATGATTTAACATATCAACTTGCTTGGCAATTGATCCAAACTAACATATTGGTTGAAAGAACATGTGCAAAAAATTTAGCCCATATGTTCAAGGTAAACATAATAATAACGGCAACAATAAAAAAATAGGGTACTGAAAATCAAACCTTTTTCTTTTTATTAGAGACACCTTCCTCTTTTTGATAGGTATCCTGCTCTTCCTCTTCAGAATCTGAGTCAACCTTCTTTGAGGTAGAATCTGCAGCAGTCTAATCCTTTGAGGTAGAACATGTCCAAAATTTGCATGAACAAAAAGAACAAGCCATTTAAAGCAACACAGACTAGAAAATGTAGAACTATGTTTGCGTATGTCCCAGCAGAGTATGTAAGGGTCCTATAACAAATTTGAGGATAATTTTTTTGGTGAAATGCATTCATATTATCCAGACGTTAGCATATAATAACCAGCTATAAAAATAATGATAAGGTTCATTAAAGGGTAAGCTGCAACTAGATTGTAACAACCCTCACTTTACTCTAGTCATGATTGCATATATTACATGATCTTGTCTTGATATTGTAGACACCCCATTTTTGACCGTCCTCAAGACTTGGACGTCACCGTTTGAACACTCGGTGATCATCCGTGTTTGTGTTCGTTTTGAGTTCTCGGAGGTCTCGGCTACGCACCTTGCCTCGGGATCTCCCAACTCAACTGTCTTGTGCTTGGTTGGACCAAACACTTGTTTGTTTCTTGCACCTGAGGGTAGAGAATAGCTTGTTAGCTATCCTTGGTACCCACCGGCCTTGGCTTAGGGCCACCGGCCTTGTTTCCTTTCCACCGGCCATTGGTGATACCCGGTCGGCTCTTTGTGTGGTCGGCTGACCATATATTTGGCCGATGGACTCTTTTTCTGGCCGGTACCTCCTTTTTGCCTTTTTCAGGCATGGTGCATGCCAGCTGTGCTAGCTGGAGTGCACGGACTTGTCCTCTATACACGTGTATGGAGGAATTTGCACCCTTTGCACCCTTTTGGTCTAACTTCTTGAGAAAGCTTGGACCTTTGTCTTACCTTCTTTAAGAAGCTTGCACCCCTATCCCAGCTTCCTCAGGAAGCCTTAGCCCCTTTGCCTTAGCTTCCCTTAGAAGCCTTGACCCTTTTGTTAGCTTCTCTAAGAAGCTTAACACTTTACCTTGGTTATATAAGGAGACCTTCCCTCTCCTTTGAAGGGGTTCAGCAAAAACCAAACCTAATTACATATATCTCTAATACATATCACCCTCTCTCTCTATATCTCCCTCTCTATCTACATTTGTGTGTGTTAGATGGCCTAAAAGGGTGATTTGTTCTTAGTTTTGCACTAGAACACATAGTATTGCACCATATTTCGGTTCTTGAGAGGTTTTTCTTGGAGGTTTTGGATTGGTTTCGATCAGAAAAGGGGGCTGCAATTGCTGTTCTTGAAGAGTTCTTCAAGGGTAACACTTTTGCTTTATTTTTCCCAATCTTGCACAAGTCTTTAACCTATCTTGCATACTATTTTAAGCTTTGTGTATAACTAAAAAAAGTCTTGTATTTGCATGCTTAAGATACTTCATTCAGGTCATTTTGGTGTTGGGGGTCGATTCCCCCCCTCTTAGGCCTTGTTTGGCCCTTTTTGTGCTCTCCTTGTTAAGCTTTGAATACCTTTGTGCATTGGCCTTCTCACCACTGAAATCCAAAGGATTTTCAGTGGTGAAGAAGGGGTTTTGAGGTCTTGAATAGGGGAGGGACACCCCTCTTCCTTTGTCTCTCTTTTGTTTGCATTTTTGGTTCATAAGGGTAGCATGTATGCGTAGTTGCTTTTGGATTCATTTCAGAGGTTTTTGGGTGTTATTTGGTCATGTTATACCTCTATTTTTGGTCGGATTAGTGGCACCATGCATGCTTAATATACTTGCTTTGTATTCCCTTATTTTGCCTAGAAGTGCATCATGCATATAGCCTACCATGCTCTCATGTTTTTGCCTAGCTTTGTGAAGCTTTTGGTCATGCTTCATCATGCTTGAGGTCTGTTAGGTGTTGACTTGGTCATACCTCTCATGCTTTGTATAGTCCCTTTGCATTCTAGCATGTTGGCATCGGGTGTATGAGTCATTAGCATGCATTACCTTGGCTATTTTAGTGATTTGGAATCACTTATTATGTCATTTCAGCCCATGTTTTGTGCTTACATACTTACATTTGTTCTCTTTTCAATGCCTTTAAGAGGTGTGGTCTTATGCTCCATGTTTGGGTTTTTGTGCAAGCCTTTTGATTTATGTCTCTTAGTTGCCATATCAGTGGGTTTCGGGGGTCCCTTTTGCATGCTAAAACCCTGTTTTGTGTTGAAAAATTCATGCCATTCTTGCTTTGGGTAGATGTTGAGCAATGCTCTCTTTTGTGGCCTCGAATGCCTTCCATTTTGCATCCATTTCCTAGCATGTTTTGGCATCATCCTCTGTATACTTTTCAAAGTTTAGCATGAGTGTTTAATGTCCATGCATATCATCTTTGAGTGACCTTGAAAGGTTGCCCCTTTCTTGCTTAAGTGATGGGCATTGATGTGTGCATGCTTGCATACATGATTTGTGGCCTCTTGCACCTCTTAGGCTACTGTTTTGGGGTGGGCTGAGGCCTTCTCATTTCAGTATAAGTCCATCTTTGCATACTTTGCATGTTTGACATGTTGCATTGCATTGGTTGCATGCTTACATTGTATCATGTTTGCATGTTTGCATATTGTTTAGCTAGTTGCATTACATGGTCTTGTTGCATGCTTGACATGTTCATATTGCATTTGTTTAGCTTGCATGAATAGGTAGCATTGCATTCCATAAAGTTAGCATGCTCACATTACATTGCATTAGCCGCATTACTTTGCATTGTATGTGGCACACATGCATAGCATTTTGCTTGGTTTGGGATGTCAAACCAAGCATGAGGGTTGAGGAGTGTTCGTACTCAAAGTGACGAAACACGTCTCAACCCTTGGTCACCGATGCCCTTGATCTCAACATGATAGGGCGTTAGCACTCATTTTTTTTTGTTGCATGCATTTACATTGAGTTGCGAACTTGGTGTCTTTGGCCATCACGCATCAAAATGTGCGATTGATGGCCCAAGTACCGAGGGTCATGCTCCCTTGAGTTCATTGCATGATAAGGAGTGTGGCCATGCACACATTTGTTTGAAAATTCCATGCCATGCCCTGTTTGCCCTTTGCTGCAACAACTGCAGGATTTTGCAGGAAGAAACAGATGGTCGGCTACTTTTAGTGTCGACTGGCCATCAGTGTCCAACCGATGACACATTCTTTGGCCGATAATCCCATTCCCATGGCCGGTGGCCCTTTGTTCTGGCCGGTGGCACTCCACAACACTCAGAAGGAAACTCAAAGTTGTTCTGGAAACTTTCATAATTTTCAAAGGAGCCAGGTAGTGTAAACAAAGGTAACAGTGGCATGGTACGGGTTTTTGAGCAAGGCAAGTCAAGCATGCATCATCCACGCATTCCGAGGCAGGGTTGCGGCCACCTTCCTTCTGCATTTAATTCGTTAATTAATTAGAAGTTCTGTAATAATTAATTTAGTAGTATTTATTTGTTTTGTAATATTTATTCGGACCCTCCGAGTGAGGGCAATTGTGTAAAAAGTGTGCGTGAGTGTGTGTATGTCTTCCAACCCCACGTCTTTCTTCCCCTTTGTTTGCTAGCTTTCGATGGTTAGTTTAGGGCATGTTTCTATTAGCATACTTGTGATAGCATGTTTGCATACATTTATTCGTATTGCACGCACCGAGCTCGGCGCATCATACTAACTGCATTTGTATTTCAATTCTAAGTTGAATACATGTTAATTGTAGCATCATCATATGCCATCTTAGAATAGCCGAGCCTATAGTAATTGCATCTTGCATGTGTTGCATTAGCTACCTCAACATGAACTAGGATCATGCATATGATTACTAATTGGTTTTTGTTTTGGCTCGGAATACTCAGTAAGCTTTTATGCTTTAGCATCCTTGCATGCGTATGAGTGTTGCCATGTTAGCATGCTTTACCATGAGGCTATGTGCTTAAATGATATAACTGCCTGAATGCCTGTGGGTGAAGGTTGGATTGTTTGAGTTGGAACAACTCGTTGAAATCTGTGTTTTAGCCTAGTTGCGAGTAGCAAATTTCAAACCATCTTTCAAACAAGCAGATATGCAATGCTTTGTTCCAAATGAGGCGATCTAGTCTATAGTTTTGTGTTGTGCGCATCACATAGTAAGATTAGCTAATTAATCGGAATAAGAACGCATAAAGTTTTCAAAACGAAATATCATGTTTAGTAGAGGCCGATCTTTGATCGGACGAGTGGGGGTGCTCATAGCTGACCCTCCCCAATCGTACCAAAGTTCCCGAGCCGAGGCAACTTTGGTGATGACGGACACGTGGCCTTAGGCAAACGAGTCAGGGTTTCCTAAATTCCCCCAAAATAAAATATTTAGGTGGCGACTCTGTATCTGGCAAAGCAGTCCATGTTTGTCACTTCTTTCTAAAAATCAGTTTTTCAAAAACGATTTGCCGGATTTGGACTCTTTGATGATTCATCGGTCTTGCATTGCACTCTGCGAGATTAGATACTAGACCGTGACATTGAGTCCGAACTGTAGTGAGCCCAATGAACAAAACAGGATTTTCCATCCTGGGGCGTTCGGGGACGTGTACAGATATGTTGCATTTGCAAACCTTGATTTGTCCTACATAGGTGTTACTTGCATGCTTTGTTCCTTGTTTGGTGTGTGTTTAACCTAGATTAATCCAAGCCGAGGTCACCTTAAGCCTAGAACTATCTTGGAACCTCTTTTCCGGTTGACCTCCACCTCTGCCCTAACATGTTGGCCGAGATGTCATCATATGGGCCGAGGTGTGTATTACCAAGGCCGAGATGTGTATTATCTAGGCCTATATGTTACCTTTGCGCCTGGGTGATCTTGTTCCTGGATTGGTGCGACCTAGACTGAGGTGTGGCACATCTAGGCCAAGGTGTGGCACAGCTAGGTCAAGTGTTGTCCTTCTTAGCTAAGATCATTGAAACCTTACTTACTGAAGGTTTGTTATTAGCCGATGTCATTACCTACCGGGATGCCTATGCCATTTTGCTTGTTGAACACACTTTGTCATAGTCTTGTCTTTTCACTCAGTCACCTTTTTTAGTAGAGCCAACCAGCTGATGCCACGTGTCCCAGCTGAGTGTTAAGTCAGCCGATAGACCTAGAAATGTATCATTTTCGCTATATGTCTTTGTTCTTGAGGAGAGAGAAACTCTAGGAGAGGAAGAGAAGTTCTTAGAAAAAGGAATAGACTTCCAAGGCTTGATCGACAATGACAGAGAGCAACCCAGGAGAACCTTTAACCGCAACACCAATGTAGGCCCGAGCGGCGCTACAACTACAAGAGCCTCGGAAGTGCGTATGGTCACCACCATTCCCTCTCCAAGAACCGTGGCATCTACGCCATTCTTCGGTGCGTCCGGAAGCAATACACAAACAGCCAAATGCCCGCCCAAAAACGAAAGAACCTTTGATCCACTATATATGCCCCTATCCAAAGCTCTGGGGGTTTTAATCAGAAAAGGGCACTTGAAGCCCCTAGAGCCGCGGCCATTGCCGGAAAAACTTCTCTCTACCCACAACCCAGCCAAATATTGCACATTCCACCAACGGCACGGTCATGACACCGACCAATGTTACCGATTACGTCATGGGATTCAAGATTTGATTGATAACGGGGTGATTGTGCCTCCTGAAAAACCCAATGTCACAACAAACCCTCTCTAGAAGCAATACACAACAAACCATGGCAGCTACACCATTCTCCGGTGCGTCCGGAAGCAATACACAAACAGCCAAATACTCGCCTAAAAACCAAAGAAACTTCGCTCTACTATATATGCCCCTGTCCAAAGCTCTGGGGGTTTTAATCAGAAAAGGGCACTTGGTGCCCCTAGAGCCGCGGCCATTGCTGGAAAAACTTCCCCCTACCCACAACCCAGCCAAATATTGCGCATTCCACCAACAGGACGGTCATGACACCGACCAATGCTACCGATTACGTCATGAGATTCAAGATCTCATTGATAACGGGGTGATTGTGCTTCCCGAAAAACCCAATGTCACAACAAACCCTCTCCCACCGCACCACCAAGCTCCACCTCCCAAAAGAATCAACTTTATCCAGACTGGGGTTGTGCCTTACGATCCTAGCATATATATCACCCCATCCCACCTACCCAAGCCGGAGGTGCTCCTTGCACTGACTTGTGCATGTTGGACATCTCCAGAACCCAAACGAAACCAAACCAATGGTGGTGACTGTCAAAGACAGCACAGGGGAGATTTCAGAGGAGAATGGGATTGTTGAGTCAAAATCTGAGGAATCTGGGGGTTTTGCCGGAGACATGTACAGTCCGAGTGACTACATTTTGACGGTAGGTCAAGATAGACCAAGTGTGGAATTGCCAGAAAGGGCAGAGCTTTGTGTGATACAGGGGGATAGATTTGATCAGAGATCAGAGGACTTAGTGGCTGTGGAAGGGGACTTCGCTAACCTCCAGCTTTTCAGTGAACAAAATCCAGCAGACACGGCAGTCAACTGGTCGAATCTCGAAGAATCAGCAGAGGTTACCAGGTGGCTGGATGATCAACCGGATGTTATGGAAGAATGCCAACCAGAACAGGGCCCGTCAGGGGCAAGGACATCAGTTATGGCCGGAAGGGCCAAGAATTGGAGTGCATCGCCGGAGAGCGCTAGTGCTAAGAATTTCACTCAGGATTTGGGCATTGAGATTGTGAGAATTATTGAACAGACAGCTGTGCTGACGCAGTTAGAACAGGAAAAGTTTGGGGATTCTGAGAGGATCAGGAAATCTAAAGCCCACATAGGGACTGAAACTGCTGTGTGCACAAGGACAGAGAATGTTGCGAACATATGGATGGAGAATACCGCAAGTACGAGAACAGTTGTACCAGAGCCGGACAGGTGTCTGTCGGTTGCCGATGGAATGTGGTGGGAGGACAATGATTTATGTCTTGCCCACACGGATGAGGATTGGGAGAGTAACCAACCAGATGATACCTGGTACATTGGCGAAGTCGATCATATGACTAGGAGTGGACGGTATTTCAAGCCTCCACACCTAGATCAACCAGAGGCGTCTGGGAAAGATAGGGAGGCAGAAAAGCAAAAAGAGAAGCAACTTGAAGATGAGGCTGTGCTCAAACAATTGAAAAAGATACAAGCAGACATCTCCATCTGGAGACTACTTATGTCATCGCGGGTTCATAGGCAAGTTGTCTTATCGGCCATGGACAAGGCCAAGCTCTCAATAGAAACCACGTCGGAGCAGCTAGTGGGATTAGTTTTTCCAGGAGGAGCTACCCCGATGTTGACTTTCTCCGACAAGGAATTGCCACCTGAGGGTGCGAATCACAATAAGCCACTCTACATCTCTGTGGAATGTAGGAACAAATGGATACCTGTGGTGCTTGTCGACACAGGGTCCGCCATCAATGTATGCCCGGCAAGGATTGCCTATGCAATCGGTTTAAAGACCGCAGACTTTGTGCCGACAGCCTAGGTGATTCGGTCATATGACAACACAAGTAGAGAGGTAATGTGGACGGTGAAAATCCAGACCCAAGTTGGCCCGGGACAGCATGAAATTGACTTTCACGTCTTGGAAGTTCCTGCGACCTTCAATCTACTTTTGGGGCGACCGTGGCTACATCAAGTGAAGGCAGTTTCGTCCACTTTGCATCAGATGGTAAAATACCCCCATGGGAAGGGAGTAGCCATTGTTTTTGGAAATTCGTCAATCCATCCACCACCAGAAGTATCTACGCCAGTTTTGGAAATTGAGCACGGTATAGAGGATGTGTTCATGTCGGGTTTTACCTTGGCCGAGGTTCGGGTAGTTCAGAACATCATGGCTGTTAATGAGGGGTTGTATGTCAGTGCTCAATCAGTATACCTCATGAATAAGCTCCAACACATCCCCGGCATGGGATTAGGAAAGAGTGGCCGGAAGGGCGTCACAGCATTGGCCGAAGTGCCACACAACCCATATACCTTTGGCTTGGAATATCTGCCCACCAAAGAGGATTGGATAGGGAGAGGCAAGGAGATGGCTGGGAGAGCCAGAGCAAAGCAGGCAGGGAAGCCTTTTGAATTAATGCACCGGCCCATCCAGGGTACCCTCAACGAAAGCTTCATCCGGGAGGGGGAAGACTTTCCATTTTGTGGCTTCCTAGAGCCGTGGTTGAATGCGGAGAGGAAGTGCGTGCCAGGTTTTGAAATCTTCTTCGACCTGCAGTTATCCGGGGATGATGTTGTTAAGAGCGCATGCACCAACAGCTTGAGGTTAAACAGAATAAGAAAGTGCACCGAGGACGCCGAAAGTGAAATAGGGGCCGAAAGGTAAGTGCTTGGGGATAACATCGCCATGACCTCACCGGGTTACTGATTCGGACTCAATTTTGTCACAGTTTTAATCAACCAAAGAATCCGTCCAAGCAAATCGTTTTGAGAAAACAGATTTTGTAAAGAAGTGCCAAACATGGACTGCTTTGCCAGATAGAGAGTCGCCACCTAAATATTTTTTATAGGGGAATTTATGAAACCCTGACTTGGTGCCAAAGGCCACGTGTCCGTCATCACCAAAGTTGCCTCGGTTCGGGAGCTTGGGTACGATTGGGGAAGGTCAGCTATGAGCACCCCCTCTCGCCCGATCCGAAGATCAGCCTCTACTAACCGTGATATCTTGTTTTGAAAACATTACATGCCCTTATTCCGGTTATTAGCCTAGAATTACTATGTTATGCGCACAGAAAACAAGTATAGACCAAATCGCCTAAATTGGAACAAAACATTTCATGTTTGTTTTGAAAATGGTTTGCTACTCGCAAGTAAGCTAAAATGTAGGTTTTGCCACCCTCAAGTGGGCTTAAAACTCATAGTTTTAATGCATTATTTTGATTTAGGTAATTCAACCTCCATCCACAGGCACTCAAGCAGTTATATCACGTAAGCAGCTAGCCTCATGGTAATCATGCTGTTATGGCAACACTCACACGCATGCGGTATGCTAAAGCATAAAGGGCTCACCTAGTACTCCGTGCCAAGACAAGAACATGTTAGCAATCACATGCATGATCCTAGCTCATGTTTAAATGCCTAATGCAACGCATACGGAATGTCACTAGAGTAGGCTCGGCTAGTCTAAGGATGATATGTGAAAATGCACAGATAGCATGTATTCAAGTTAGATTTGAAATACTTATGCAGTTAGCATGATGTGCTGAGCCCGGTGCATGCAATACTAATGAATGATGCACGCATGCGTAGCATAAGGTATGCTAAAATAAATATCCCCTAACACTAACCATCAAAGCAGGTAAGTAAAAGGGAGAAAGAAGTGGGGGTTGGAAGACATGCACACATGCACCCACACTTATTACAAATTTGCCCTCACTCGGAGGGTCCGAATAAATATTACAATTTAATTAACCTACAAGCTAATTAAATATTACAAATCAATTAAATTAGCTAAGCAAATTAACTAATTTATTTGAACAATAAACAACGGCCTCGGGAAGAGGGTCCAATGCATGCGCACTCGGTTCTGCTCGGAAAGTCACTGCCATGCACAAGATGCCTCTGTTTTAACTGTTCTGTTCCTCTGAAGACTGCACAAGTCCCAGGATATGCTCTCTGCACACTGTGGAACACCACCGGCTGAGGGAATTGGTCACCGGCTATAGAGAATGGTCACCGGCTACAAATTGAATTATCGGCCACTAATGGATGGCCGGTTGGCACTGAAGATGGCCGGCCGGTCAAATCTTCCTGCAGAATCTGTGTTGACAGCAACAGAGGGAAAAACAAAGCATGGCAATGCATTTCAAGCTATGTATGCACCAACCACACCTCTTATGATGTGTATGACTCAAAGGAGGATGGGCCTCGATTCTCGGACCACCAATCACGCATTTCTATCCATGATGGTCCAAAGAATCAAGTGTGCATCTCGATATGGAATGCAATGCACATAAACAAACCAATGGAACTCAACCTCTATCACAAGCATTTCAAGAGGCTAAGCATGCATGCAAATGGAATGCAACCTAGACATGTTTGCTAATATGCAACATGGCAATACAAGGAAGCATACAAAGCATACAACACGCAAGGGGATAGACTTAAACTAAATTAGGTAGCCCTCAAACAAGCCTAAAATAGTGGCCAATAACTAAGGAAATGGAGCCAAATACACATACAAGCATGCATATGAACATGGTCCATCACTTAGGCATAAAGAGCAACTCTCGAGCATACTTAAGAGGATGCAAACATGGATACAAGGCATACGTTATAAGCTCTAAAATAACATGATAAGTGGTTCCAAACCATTGAAATAATGCAATTAATGCATGCTCATGGTTCATGCATTTAAAGCTCACAAGCCAAGAATACAAAGGGGCTATACTAAGCATGCCATGGTCGACCAAAACAACCAAAAACAAAACTTGAGCATGCCAAAATAAACACAAAACCTTCATGAAGCTAGGCCTAAAACATGCTTGAACAAAGGTCAAAGCCTAGGTGCATGTTAAGGCTAAATAATGGCATTACAAGACATGTATGCAAGGCATGCAAGGTGTGTCCAAACCAACTCAAAATAGAGGTAATACATGGCAAAATACTACCAAATACCACTTAAGACATGGCCAACATGCACTTAATTAGATGCTCAAACATGAGGCTAAAAGGCCCTTTTCAAGGACAACAAAGAGAGAGGGTGGCCCTCTCTTTCCTAGGACCTCAAGGGACCATCCTCACCTCTGAAATCCCTCAAGATTTCAGTGGTGAGGAGGCCCAAACACAATGGTCCCGGAGCTCAACCAAAATAGCACAAAATGGAGCCTTTCAAGGCTTAAGAGGGGTCAAAAACCCCAAAGCTTAAAGCAACCTTAACCAACTATTTAGAGGGCTAAAAAATAGAACTTTTTTATGTTATACACTAAGCCCAAAAACAGATGCAAGATAGACAAATAAGCTATGCAAAAATGGGAAATAAAGGGACTAGTTTCTCACCCTTGTAGACCTCCTTCACCAATGGTGGACCAGCTGGTTCCTCAAGCTCAAACCAGCTCCAAAACTCCAAAAATAACCCTCAAGGGCCTCAGCTCCAAGAAAAGGTGTGATGGTGGGTGTTTGTGTGAAAAACCAAGGCAAAACACACACAAAATACACAAAGAGAGATATAGAGATAGGATATATGCAAACCCTAACCCTAGAACTCAAAACCCTCTGAAAATGCTGTCTAAATTGTCCCACCCTCAACAAGAGAGAAGACCCTCTCTTTTATAGACAATTGTCTCTTGTAAAGCTTCCAAAAGAAGCTAACAAGAGGGCAATCCCTCCATACACGTGTATGGAGGGGGTGATAGTGTATGCCAGCTGCCCAAAAATATCTGCAAAAGCAGATGCACAGTAGTCGGCCGGCCAAAAGTGCAATTGACCAAAGAAAGATAGCTGGACGGCCATCTAGAGTGCCGGCCAATCAAACATTTGGCCGGTGGCAACAAAACATAGCCGGTGGCCTCAAGCCATGGCCGGTGGAGTGTGGGGATGGCCCACAAGCCATTCCTTGCCCCTCCAAGGCAAAGCACAAGTGTTTGGTGTAAAACCAGACACGAAACAGTCGAGTTGAGAGATCCTGAGGTAAGACGCATAGCCGAGACCTTTGGGAACTCAAGATGAACACGAACATAGGTAATCACCGAGTGTTAAAGCGGTGACGTCCAAGTCTTGAGGACTGTCAAAAATGGGGTGTCTACAGGGGATAACTTCTCGGTGTCCATGATCGGGAATGAAACGGCTGTGGGCCTACCAGCAAATATTTTGGATGCATCTATCGCACCCTCTCTCATTTGGCAGTACGAGGAGGGATTTTTGTCAAGTAGCACCGGGTCAGGTAGTGAGCCGGAATCTGATTCCACCGAGTCTTGTGAGTCGGAATCAGGTTCTAGCTCGACTGAGTCTGAGTCCGGTATTCCTGGGGGTGATAACTCGGATGCCACAGTCCTGTCTAGGTCGTCTTTTTCTTTCACTTTTGAGTCTATTGTAATAGAAGAATCGGACGGTTTGGATGTGCTTAATGAGAATGATGTGGATCTGGTTTCTAAGTATTTTTCTGTGCCTTTGATTTATTGCTTGAATTAGGATTTTTAAAATATTGACAAAAACGACGAGGAAGAAATTCCTCTGATTTTGCAACGATTAATTGATCAAGAGTAGGAAAGATTTGTAAAACCTTTAGTTGATGAAATCACTACCGTGAATATTGGTACTGAGGAGGACCCGCGGCTGGCCCAAATCGGGTCCACGTTGTCTTCGGAGGAACGCGAGCGCTTAGTCGCTTTATTAAAAGATTTCAAAAATGTTTTCACGTGGTCCTATGAAGACATGCCTGGGATCGATCCTGAGATTGTACAGCATCGGATCCCTCTTGACCCCGAGGCCTGACCCATCAGCGAAAACTCGGAAGGATCCGCCGGACCGCCCTCAAGATTAAGGAAGAGGTCACCAAGCAAATTGACGCAGGGTTCCTGCTGGTTTCCGAATACCCGACTTGGTTGGCCAACATCGTTCCGGTGCCGAAGAAGGATGGCAGGATCAGGGTATGCGTGGATTTCAGGGATTTGAACAGAGCTAGTCTGAAGGACGACTTTCCCTTACAGCATATCGATGAGTTGGTGGACTTCACAGCGGGGCATGCTTTGCTTTCGTTCATGGATGGCGTCTCAGGCTACAATCAGATAGTGATGGCACCTGAAGACTGGGAGAAGACTGCTTTCACCACCCCGTGGGGGACATACTACTACAGAGTGATGCCGTTTGGGTTAAAGAATGCTGGAGCTACATATCAACGGGCCGCGACCACAATATTGCATGACATGATCCACAAAGAGGTTGAGGTGTACGTGGACGACATGATTGTCAAGTCCAAAGAAAGAGAGGGCCACTACACCGCCTTGCAAAAGTTCTTTCAAAGGATCATAGAATTTCGATTGCGGCTGAATCCTCAGAAGTGTACGTTTGGTGTTACAGTGGGAAAAATGCTAGGGTTTCTGATTACACAGAGAGGTATCGAAGTCGACCCTTTCAAAATCAAGATCATCTTAAAAATGCCACCACCAAGGATTGAAAAGGAGGTGTGAGGCTTTCTGGGTAAAGTGCAATTCATAAGACGATTTATCTCAAAATTAACCTTGACTTGTGAACCACTTTTTTACCTCCTGAAGAAAGGAAAGAAATTCCAATAGGACGGCCGATGCCAAGCTGCTTTTGAACAAATCAAGGAATACTTACAGAACCCACCCGTGTTGTCGCCGCCTCAACCGGGGAAACCGTTAATATTGTACCTTCGGTAACTGAGACTACAATGGGTTGCATGCTCGTGCAAGAATCAGAGGACAAAGTGAAGAGAGCCATCTACTATCTGAGCAAGAAGATGCTAGAATATGAAACTCGCTGCACACCATTGGAGAAGGCTTGCTTAGCCTTGGTATGGGCTACCAGGAAGTTGCGGCACTACCTGTTAGCTCACTCTGTAATGTTGGTTTCACGACTGGATCCTATCAAATATCTTTTTGAGAAACCGGCACTCACGGGTAGGCTAGCTCGTTGGTTGTTGTTGCTTTCCGAATTCGATCTGAAATATGTGATGCGCAAGTCAGTCAAGGGAAGAGCAGTAGCAGAATTCTTAGCCGATCATCCAGTGGAAGGGGGTGAAGTAGTTGAGTACTTATTCCCTGATGAGGCCATTTTGCATATTGACGACGAGTTTTGGATGACGTACTTTGACGGAGCGTCAAACCAGCATGGGTATAGGATAGGAGTGTTGCTAATAGCACCCGACAACTCCATATCCCTCTAGCATTCAAACTTCGGTTCAAAGTCTCGAACAACGAAGCAGAATATGAGGCATGCATTGCCGGTCTAGAAGCAGCCCTCGAACTAGGGGCAAAACGGTTGGACGTCATTGGGGACTCGAACCTTGTTGTATCTTAAGCAAAAGGAGATTGGAAAGTCAAAGAAGAAAAGATGATTATGTATCACCAGACCTTGGACTTGTTAATTCCTCGATTTGAGAAGTTAAACTTTACTCAACTGTTAAGAGAGAACAACAGGTTCGCAGAATCATTAGCAACTTTATCTTCCATGATAGACATCCCGTTTGGAGTCCGAATGCGTCCAGTCAATATCGACCAAAAATTTGTGCCGGCTTACGAGTTGATTGTTGCTATAGATGAGGTTCAAGATAGGAACCCCTGGTATTACGATATTTGAAATTTCTTGGAGAAGGAAGCATATCCACCAGGGGTAAATGCCAAAGATAAGAGGGCAATCAGAAGAAGGGCCGTTCAATTCATCATCTGCGGAGGTAAATTGTATAAGAGAGGTCATCTGGGAATGCATAAGCTGTGCGTTGAAGCTGAAGAATCAAAACGCCTGATGGAGGCCATCCATGGAGGGGAATGTGGTGCGCATATGAATGGGGTAATGTTAGCTCGGAAGATCCTCAGATAAGGTTATTATTAGTCCACCATGGAGGAGGATTGTATCGGCTTTGTTTGGCGATGCCACAAGTGTCAGATCCATGCAAACCGCATGAACATTCCGCCGTCGAAGCTGTACAATATGACTTCGCCGTGGCCATTTTCAGTTTGGGGAATCGATGTGATCGGGGCTGTCACCCCGAAGGGGTCGAATGGGCATGAGTTCATCTTGGTCGCGATAGATTATTTCACAAAGTGGGTTGAGGCCCAATCCTATGCGGTGTTGAAGGCTTCACATGTCGCAAAATTCATCAGAAACAATATCATCCGTCACTACGGGGTCCCGAACGAGATCATCTCAGATAATGGTTCCCACTTCAAGAAGGAAGTGATTGATTTGTTGAAAAAATACAACGTGGCTTTTCATAAGTCATCCACATACCGACCGCAGACCAATTGGGCGGTCGAGGCTACCAACAAGAATATCAAACACATACTGCAGAAGATGGTGGAAACCTACCAGGATTGGCCAGATAAGTTGTCGTTTGCTATGTGGGGCTACTGGACTTCAATTAGAACGTCTACTGGGGCGACTCCGTATTCATTAGTTTATGGGATGGAGGCCGTTCTACCTATCGAGATTGAAGTTCCGTCTTTGAGAGTGCTGGCTGAGTGTCAGATAGCCGAAGCAGATTGGCAGCAGAGCAGATTTGAAGAACTCATGCTCTTTGACGAGCGCAGACTGAAAGCACTGTACCATGTTCAAGGTTATCAGCGCAGAATTGCCAGGGCTTTCAACAAGAAAGTTAAGTCCAGGAATCTAAAAGAAGGAGATTTGGTGCTCAAGGACAACCGAGCTCCCATCCACGACCCAAGGGGCAAGTTCAGACCCAATTGGACTGGTCCCTACATCATTAAGTCTATCTGGTCAGGTGGAGCTGTGGTTCTGATGGACCTAGATGGCCTAGAGTTTTCACAGCCGATCAATACGGACAA
Organism: Camellia lanceoleosa; assembly: GCA_025200525.1. Taxonomy (NCBI): domain Eukaryota; kingdom Viridiplantae; phylum Streptophyta; class Magnoliopsida; order Ericales; family Theaceae; genus Camellia; species Camellia lanceoleosa. The sequence goes on from CM045765.1 coordinate 46,000,980, forward strand.
GTTGAAGAAATATTACCCCTGAGAGGCTCGCTAGGCCGAAAACCCGAAAAGGCAACCTAGGCAAAAGTTAGAGCATGAAAAATTAGAAATTATAAAAACTGAGCTCGCAAGGTTGAAAACCCGCAAAGGGCGGCCTTGGCAAAAGTTAGAGCGCAAAAGAAGAGCGAAAATACTCGAGTGAACTGAGCCTGAACTACGAAGGCTTGATTCCCATCTTTGGGATACGAGGCAACTTCATCCCGAAGTTCACCATAAACTTTTCCCCGATCAACTTTGTCCATTTGATCATCTCGGCCATCTTTGTCTATTCAAAGATTCAAGAGTTCGGTTATGATCTCGGTGCGTTGCTTTTTCAGACTAGGGGCAACTTTCCGTTCTTTGCAAAGGTCTTCGTACTTATTCAGACTAGGGGCAACTTTCGATTCTTTGGGATCGAGGTTGTGCATCTCAAGGATGTGATCTCAGCGTGTCGATTCTGATCCATGTCGAAAATGGTTTTAAAAAGTTTTAATAAAAGTTGACTGTGTTCAAAATTAATCTTTTTACAACTTAGACCATTTTTAGACCAAAGCGGAAAATTTTCAGTACCCACAACCTTCAATTTTATTGATTTCAATACAAAGTCCTCATGCTCTTGCATACAAATTGAAGTTGCTTTTGGTTACATTCATAAAGAAAACTTGAAAGTACTAATAAAGCAATAAATCTGGGGCATAGCTAAGTCATGTGTTCCTACGCCCCTTCCAAAGCTGGTCGAAGCCTCTAATGCCAAAATGGGCCCAATCTATGCCTCTTCATTGAGCCAATCTATGCACTCATCTGACAAAGTGCAACTGAAAGTGGGAGCGAGGGCCAGGAGCTCTCTAGTCCTCCATGCCGTGGCATACCGAGCAAGCTACGCGCCTCGGACCGGGAATGCAGCAGGGTACTCTATCCCCTCTAGTGGACAAGTCTGATCATGGCCAAATTGGCGCTGCAACCGGAACGGAAAGTAGAACACGCATTGTGTCAGGCCAATCAACTGAATCCCGGTCTGCCGGGACATACTATAGCTCATTGCCTGTAGATTAAGCCAAGAACAGCGCCAAGCAATGCAGTCTACAGGCAAATGGCACATCCAGTCAAACCACCATCCCTCATCCAGGGCATCGACCAGACGTTGTCAGAAGAAATAACCGCGAGCTGAGTATGTCGGGCAAGAGTCCACAACCTGCAACTTATCCATCAACCACACCTGGGAAGGGATGAAAAATGAGAGAATAAAGAATAGAGAGATATACGATGAGAGAAAAGTGAGAAAAGGGTTTTGTGAGAAAAACTAAGCCTAAGAGCCGAGTGATGTGAGCAATACATATGTGAGATTGGGTAGGAAACATTACCTGCAGCAATAGTGGACTCTCCGTAAGTCTAGTCGTCTCCCAGCGATGGAAAGCGTCCAAGCCCATCAACGTCTCGGCCAACGTCATGGCAATGTAGCGTTTGCCTTCCTTCAAGCCTTGGGCTACCTCAATCAACCGGACGCTAGATCCTCCGGAGCCTGAGGTGAGCAAGAAATGAGATAGCGTGCACAAACAGAGGGCGTGTCGCCGAAAACCCTGCCAATGATGGTCACCACGGTCGCCAGCATCAGAAAACTGGCAAATCAAACTCGGAATATCCAGCATTCCATCACTAATCAAAGATCGAGCGTCATACATCGTGAGCCCACACATACGCCCTAAAGCTTGGGCGTGGCCGAAGCGAAGTTGGGGCAAGATTTCTTCATTGTGCTCAGATTCCATCAAAACTTGGAAATCTTCGAAGGTAGGACATACCTCTTGCCCGCCGAAGCTAAATACATGTGTTACTGGGTTCCAAAATCTTGCCGCGGCATGGAGGAACAGAAAGTGCAGCGGAGTACAACTCAGAGTAAATAGTTCGTTTATGCCGAACCCCCGAAAATTCAGCCTTTCCGAGCCATCCAGGTTGGCAATCCAAGCTATGAGATTTTGGGCAAGGAACTCTTCCATTTGGAGCAAATCAGTGTTGAATTGAAGAAAACTACGAAGTTGAGGCTTTTGTAGGGGATAAGGTGTGAGTGAGAGACAGCTGTCAGCATTCTGGTGGTTCTTGCCATACATGGCCGGCCGGCCAAAAATGGTGCCGACCGACCACCACTTTTGGCCGATGGACATTCCTTGAGGCCGATGGCTTTCCCTTGTGGCCGGTGGTCTTCCTTCTTGTCCCCTGAGCTGTTTATGTGTTGAACATGCTGAGAATTTGGGGACTAGTACAACTTCCAATGCCCTCCGATGATGATTTTTGAAGAGTGACGCCCATTTGCTTATCGAGTTGTTGTACATTTGCTTATTGAGTTGTATTTCTTTGAGTCTTTGTTTTGCTTATCGAGTTGTACTCGCACTTGGTTAGCTCATCGAGTTTCTTTGATTTGCTTATCGAGTTGTTAGTTAGCTCACTACTTGATTATTACGAGGCAAATGCTTAATTTTCAAACAAAGTTCAATTTCATTCACATTGTTATGTGATGCCACGCAATGCGATGCATAGAGCAACAAATGTAACACCTTTTTTTTTTTTTTGAAATAGCTGTTTCATTTCCATCATCTCTTTTGTAAAAATACAGTCTTGAAAAGTAAAACCTACTTGAGGCAGTGCAATGTGCTTAAACTACCAGTAAAAAGGAAAGTAAAGCAAAAAGAGAGCAGGGCAGCAGAGTATCGGGATTGATGCCAGTAACCTCCCCTCGCGGTCGATGCACCCCGCACCCTTATTCGGGTCAATTACATGGTTTGGACCTTCCTTACTCAAGACAGTGCGAGGAAGCGCACTCTCGGAACATTAGTAGACCTTTGAGTTGACCTCGAGCTATATCTTCTATGAGCGATGCTCGATGTGCGCGAGAAACGTCCCTTCCCGTATCCTTTTTCTGTTGTATATTGCGAATTCCACAAATCGTTTCAATCATGTCATATTACGTTGTTTCGTTTTGGCTTTAAAAGCACGTTCACTACTTGTCTCACATTACACAATGCTTCGTTTTGTTCTGAATTTGTATCTCAATATCATGGATAACATGCCTTTACCATGCTCCAGTTGAATATGCCCCCCCTTTTCCCAAACACATTGCATGTGTTGTCGCATTATGCTTGACTTATATGTGTTCGAGTTCCTATACACATTGTATGCGTTGTCGCGTTATGCTTTACTTATATGTGTTCAAGTTCCTATACACATTGCATGCGTTTTCGCGTTATGCTTTACTTATATGTGTTTGAGTTCCTATAAACATTCCATGCATTGTCACGTTATGCTTTACTTATATGTGTTCAAGTTCCTATACACATTGCATGCGTTGTCGCGTTATGCTTTACTTATTTGTGTTCAAGTTCCTCCTATACACATTGCATGCGTTGTCACGTTATGCTTTACTTATATGTGTTCAAGTTCCTTCTATACACATTGCATGTGTTGTCGCGTTATGCTTTACTAATATGTGTTCAAGTTCCTCCTATACACATTGCATGCGTTGTCGTGTTAAGCTTTACTTATATGTGTTCAAGTTCCTATAGACATTGCATGTGTTGTCGCGTTATGCTTTACTAATATATACTTACGTTTCAAATCACATTGTTATGCACCACTCGGCATTGCGTTGTCACACATGCCCTCCATGCATTGTTATGCACACACTCGGGTTGCATTGTTATGCATCCCTTTCATCCGCATTGTCATGCACCCCTTCACTGGCGTTGTCACGCACTTTCAATTGCATTGTTATGCATATTGCTAACAACATTGTACCTGTTAAGTTTCTCTTTTTTACAGGCACAATATTGTATGTACGGTTCATTTGAAGCTGGTGCAACCAGACGAGCCGCACAGGTATTGTATTCTCCGCGTGAAACATAGCGAGAATTACATAATTCTCTTACATCCTTTCTGCATTATAATGTAGTCGGATTTGTGTTTGCTAGCTTAAAACTGTTGCATTGCCATGCTTCGTTACAGCTTTCTTTGCATGATCATAAGTTATGTTCGGCTTCTTGCATTGTCAGTCACATTTTGCCCCCGCCTTTGGGCGCATATCTTTATTGTCTTGCATGCTTTGTCTAAGTCTTCAGCCTTGTCAAAAATGGGTCGTCTCTGGGCTTTGACATTCACTCCCGTCATTGTTATGACTTTCGAGTTCTGTCAAAGCCGTCCGACTTGGACGTCACCGTTTGAACACTCGGTGATCATCCATGTTTGTGTTCGTTTTGAGTTCTCGGAGGTCTCGGCTATGCGCCTTGCCTCAGGATCTCTTAACTTGATCTTGTGCTTGGTTTTGCACCAAGGGCTTGTGTTTCTTGCTCTGAGGGTAGAGAATAGCTTGTTAGCTATCCCTGGTACCCACCGGCCTTGGCTTAGGGCCACCGGCCTTGTTTCCTTTCCACCAGCCATTGGTGATGGCCGGTCGGCTCTTTGTGTGGTCGGCCGACCATATATTTGGCTGATGGACTCTTTTTCTGGCCGGTACCTCCTTTTTGCCTTTTTCAGGCATGGTGCATGCCAACTATGCCAGCTGGAGTGCACGGACTTGTCCTCCATACACGTGTATGGAGGAATTTGCACCCTTTGCACCCTTTTGGTCTAACTTCTTGAAGAAGCTTGGACCTTTGTCTTTGTTTCCTCAAGAAGCTTGCACCCCTGTCCCAGCTTCCTCAGGAAGCCTTGGCCCCTTTGCCTTAGCTTCCCTTAGAAGGCTTGATCCTTTTGTTAGCTTCTCTAAGAAGCTTAACACTTTACCTTGTCTATATAAGGAGACCTTCCCTCTCATTTGAAGGGGTTTAGCAAAAACCAGACCTAATTACATATATCTCTAATATATATCACCCTCTCTCTCTATATCTCCCTCTCTCTCTTCATTTGTGTGTGTTAGAGGGCTTAAAAGGGTGATTTGTTCTTAGTTTTGCACTAGAACACATAGTATTACACCATATTTCGGTTCTTGAGGTGTTGAGAGGTTGTTCTTGGAGGTTTTGGACTGGTTTCGATTAGAAAAAGGGGGTTGCACTTGCTGTTCTTGAAGAGTTCTTCAAGGGTAACACTTTTGCTTTATTTTTCCCAATCTTGCACTAGTCTTTAAACTATCTTGCATACTGATTTAAGCTTTCTGTATAACTAAAAAAAGTCTTGTATTTGCATGCTTAAGATACTTCATTTAGGTTATTTTGGTGTTGGGGGTCGATTCCCCCCCCCCCTCTTAGGCCTTGTTTGGCCCTTTTTGTGCTCTCCTTGTTAAGCTTTGAATACCTTTGTGCATTGGCCTTCTCACCACTGAAATCTAGAGGATTTTCAGTGGTGGAGAAGGGGATTTGAGTCTTGCATAGGGAGGACACCCTCTCCTTTGTCTCTCTTTTGTTTGCATTTTTGGCTCATAAGGGTAGCATGTATGATTAGTTGCTTTTGGCTTCATTTGAGAGGTTTTGGGTGTTATTTGGTCATGTTATACCTCTGTTTTTGGTCGGATTAATGGCCCTTGCATGCATAATATACTTGCTTTGTATTCCTTATTTTGCCTAGAAATGCATCTTGCCTTTAAGACCATCATGCATGCATGTTTTTGCCTAGTTTTGTGAAGCTTTTGGTCATGTTTCATCATGCTTGAGGTCTGTTAGGTGTTGATTTGATCATACCTCTCATGCTTTGTATAGTCCCTTTGCATTCTAGCATGTTGGCATCGAGTGTGTAAGTCATTAGCATGCATTACCTTGGCTATTTCAGTGATTTGGAATCACTTATTATGTCATTTTAGCCCATGTTTTGTGCTTACATACTTACATTTGTTCTCCTTTTAATGCCTTGAAGAGGTGTGGTCTTATGCTCCATGTTTGGCTTTTTGTGCATGCCTTTTGATTTATGTCTCTTAGCTGCCATATCAGTGGGTTTCGGGGCTCCCTTTTGCATGCTAAAACCCTGTTTTGTGTTGAAAAATTCATGTCATTCTTGCTTCGGGTAGATATTGAGCAATGCTCTCTTTTGTGGCCTCGAATGCCTTCCATTTTGCATCCATTTCCTAGCATGTTTTGGTATCATCCTCTGCATGTTTTCCAGAGTTTAGCATGAGTGTTTAATGTCCATGCATATCATCTTTGAGTGACCTTGAAAGGTTGCCCCTTTCTTGCTTAAGTGATGAACCTTGATGTGTGCATGCTTGCATGCATGATTTGTGGCCTCTTCACCTCTTAGGCCACTGTTTTGGGGTGGGCTGAGGCCTTCTCATTTCAGTATAAGTCCATCTTTGCATACTTTGCATGTTTGACATGTTGCATTGCATTGGTTGCATGCTTACATTGTATCATGTTTGCATGTTTGCATATTGTTTAGCTAGTTGCACTACATGGTCTTGTTGTATGCTTGACATGTTCATATTGCATTTGTTTAGCTTGCATGAATAGGTAGCATTGCATTCCATAAAGTTAGCATGCTCACATTACATTGCATTAGCCGCATTACTTTGCATTGTATGTGGCACACATGCATAGCATTTTGCTTGGTTTGGGTTGTCAAACCAAGCCTGAGGGTTGAGGAGTGTTCGTACTCAAAGTGACGAAACACGTCTCAACCCTTGGTCGCCGATGCCCTTGATCTCAACATGATAAGGCGTTAGCACTCATTTGTTTTGTTGCACGCATTTACATTGAGTTGCGAACTTGGTGTCTTTGGCCATCACGCATCGAAATCTGCGATTGATGGCCCGAGTACCGAGGGTCATGCTCCCTTGAGTTCATTGCATGATAAGGAGTGTGGCCATGCACACATTTGATTGAAAATTCCATGCCATGCCCTGTTTGCCCTCTACTGCAACAACTGCAGGATTCTGTAGGAAGAAACAGTCGGCCGGCTACTTTTAGTGTCGACCGGCCATCAGTGTCCAGCCGATGACACAATCTTTGGCCGATAATCCCATTCCCATGGCCGGTGGCCTTTTGTTACGGCGGTGGAACTCCAAAACACTCAAAGAAGTTCAAAGTTGTTAAAACTTTCATAATTTTCAAAGGAGCCAGGCAGTGTAAACAGAGGCAACAGTGGCATGGTACGGGTTTCTGAGCAAGGCGAGTCAAGCATGCATCATCCACGCATTAGAGGCTGCGGCCACCTTCTTTCTGTAATTAATTTGTTAATTAATTAGAAGTTTTGTAATAATTAATTAGCTAGAATAGTATTTATTTGTTTTGTAATATTTATTCGGACCCTCCAAGTGAGGGCAGTTGTGTAATAAGTGTGCGTGAGTGTGTGTATGTCTTCCAACCCCACGTCTTTCTTCCCTTTTATTTACTAGCTTTCGATGGTTAGTTTAGGGCATGTTTCTATTAGCATACTTATGATAGCATGTTTGCATACATTCATTCGTATTGCACGCACCGGGCTCGGCGCATCATACTAACTGCATTTGTATTTCAATTCTAAGTTGAATACGTGTTAACTGTAGCATCATCATATGCCATCTTAGAATAGCCGAGCCTATAGTAGTTGCATCTTGCATGTGTTGCATTAGCCACCTCAACATGAACTAGGATCATGCATATGATTACTAACTAGTTTCTGTTTTGGCTCGGAGTACTCGGTAAGCTTTTATGCTTTAGCATCCTTGCATGCGTGTGAGTGTTGCCATGTTAGCATGCTTTACCATGAGGCTATGTGCTTAAATGATATAACTGCCTGAATGCCTGTGGGTGAAGGTTGGATTGTTTGAGTTGGAACAACTCGTTGAAATCCGTGTTTTAGCCTACTTGCGAGTAACAAATTTCAAACAATCTTTCAAACAAGCGGATATGCAATGCTTTGTTCCAAATGAGGTGATCTAGTCTATACTTTTGTGTTGTGCGCATCACATAGTAAGATTAGCTAATTAATCAGAATAAGAACGGATAACATTTTGAAAACGAGATATCATGTTTAGTAGAGGCCGATCTTTGATCGGGCAAGCGGGGGTGCTCATAGCTGACCTTCCCTAATCGTACCCAAGTTCCCGAGCCGACGCAACTTTGGTGATGACGGACACGTGGCCTTAGGCAAATGAGTTAGGGTTCCCTAAATTCCCGCAAAATAAAATATTTAGGTGGCGACTCTGTATCTGGCAAAGCAGTCCATGTTTGGCACTTCTTTCTAAAAATCAGTTTTTCAAAAACGATTTGCCGGATTTGGACTCTTTGATGATTCATCGGTCTTGCATTGCACTCTGCGAGATTAGATACAGGACCATGACATTGAGTCCGAACTGTAGTGAGCCCAATGAACAAAACGGGATTTTCCATCCCGGGGCATTTGGGGACGTCTACAGATATGTTGCATTTGCAAACCTTGATTTGTCCTGCATAGGTGTTACTTGCATGCTTTGTTCTTTGTTTGGTGTGTGTTTAGCCTAGATTAATCCAAGCCGAGGTCACCTTAAGCCTAGAACTATGTTGGAACCGCTTTTCCGGTTGACCTGCACCTCTGCCCTAACATGTTGGCCGAGATGTCATCATCTAGGCCGAGGTGTGTATCACCAAGGCCGAGATGTGTATTATCTAGGCCGATATGTTACCTTTGCGCCTGGGTGATCTTTTTCCTGGACTGGTGCGACCTAGACCAAGGTGTGGCACATCTAGGCCAAGGTGTGGCATAGCTAGGTCAAGTGTTGTCCTTCCTAGCCGAGATTATTGAAACCTTACTTACCAAAGCTTTGTTATTAGCCGATGTCATTACCTACCGGAGTGCCTATGCCATTTTGCTTGTTGAACACACTTTGTCATAGTCTTGTCTTTTCACTCAGTTACCTGTTTTAGTAGAGCCAACCAGCTGATGCCACGTGTCCTAGCTGAGTGTTAAGTCAGCCGGTAGACCTAGAAATGTATCATTTTTGCTATATGTCTTTGTTCTTGAGGAGAGAGAAGCTCTAGGAGAGGAAGAGAAGTTCTTAGAAAAAGGAATAGATTTCCAAGATTGATCCTTAGAGTTCAAACCGTTTGATTCGTGTTTTGAGGTTAGAATCTTGATCTACTCTTGTTGTTCTTATTGTTCATCTAGCTGCATTGCAAGATCGAGCACGATTTGTAGGCCATGCATTGATTTAAAGTTGGGTTTAGAAAGAGAAAGTGGCAATCGTGTGTTCTTGAAGAAAAAGCCTCGTTTGATCCGAAAGTTTGCATTAAGATCCATGTTTTTGCGTTTGTTTTCCCAAGATCTTCAAGTATGGGTACCCAGGTCCATGTTTTCGAACTCATAGCATGAAAATCCGAGATTTTGAAACAACAAGTTGTGATTTAGCATTCATGTTTTTTCAAGTTCTTCATGTTCACGTTCTTCATGTTCTTCAGCAGAGGGGAAACCCAGATTTTTTCCGACTTCATTTCCTTGGATGTGGCCGTCGGGACCACACCTCGGCAAGGAGGTGTGGGACCTCGGCTAAGACCTAGTGGTACCCAACATGTCTTCCCGACATGTAAAGCAGTGTTTCACCTCAGCATGCTTTGCCTTGTCTTGACTTAGCTTTGAGGGATCGCCGAGATCATTTGTATTCATGTAAAGCTTGTTTTAAGGATGCATTTCATGTCCATCTTTGAGCATCTCCCCTTGCCTTATTGAAATGCATTCAATGGGATTTGTTATGTGATTGTAGGCCTTGGATCCTTGCTTGTAACCCCGACGTTTGAAGAACTATGTGAGTGGTATTTTTAATAAAGTTATGTTATAAAGTTTTGATAAAGCTTTGCCTTGCTTGTTTTGGAAAAGTATTTGTTAACCATGAATGACTATCCCTATTTTTGTGTATCAAGTATTAGCTTTGGTTTTGATAGCAACCTTTGAAAGTCCGTACATGCTAGGGGACTATAAGCATTTGTAGCACAACCTTTGAAAGTCCGTACGTGCTAGGGGACTATAAGCATTTGTAGCACAACCTTTGAAAGTCCGTACGTGCTAGGGGACTATAAGCATATGTAGCATAACCTTTGAAAGTCCTTACATGCTAGAGGACTCTAAGCTTTTGTAGCACTTTTGGCTAATGTCATCCCTTGAAACTTGAAAGCCTTGAAAGACTTTGATTGATGAAGTTTGAAAGATTTGTTAGATGAACTTGATTCATCCCATGTTTTGTTCCGAGCTATGATTATGTATTGTTTCGTTCAAGATCTCGGATATCATGCATGCAAACCCTTTATTTCTTGTACCATTCACTAAGTATCCAAGCTCACCCTATCTATAGATATATATGTAGGTGATGAGCAGGACGGCGGCGACGCCTAGATGTGCTTTGTGACTTGTTTTGGATTTGCATTTTGTAGCATCTTGAAGATCATACTTCTTATCTTGCATTTCATTGTGTTTTGTATTTGATGGCTTGAAAAGCCTTTTGGTCAAGATGTATTTTTGTACTTTATTTTGTTCGTATTCAAGTTGTAAAGCTATGTAAAGATGTATGCCATTCCATTTGACTTATGTACAGCTCTTCTAGACTAATTAGATTTGTATATATTGCTTCCGCACTTGTGAGCCCCATGCATTTACACTTTGATTGTGTGTGGATTTGAAAGTTGGCCTTCGGTAATCTCGGATTACTAGCCATCACGGCACCATTCTACTAGGGGCAGAATGGGGTCGTGACAGAATGGTATCAGAGCACCGGTTCCTTATAGTACGTTATTCACACACTTCGAGTCCTAAAGAGCATAGGATTTCCCTCAGAATTGATGTTAGGATTGCATCATAATGCTTGTTACTTGACAATGTGTGCATCATCTCGGCGTGACCATTTGTTATTTGCATGCATATTATTTGATCGTTTTGTTTTAAAGTCCCATTTTGCATACTCTTAGCATCATGAGAAGGGGTAGACCACCGGTTGGCCGAGATTATCCCGAAGACAGATTGGACAGATTAGAGAGATTGGTCGAAGGTTTAGTTCGTGAGTTGAGACAACCTAGGCCACAAGACACTAGTACCACTTCTACCCAGGCCGAGCAGACAAATGGCCGACATACAGCTCCGCCTCCACCTCCTCCAGTGCCACAAGTGCCTCCACATCAAGCTTTATATGGGGACGGCACCATAGCCTTGATTAGAGAGTTTAAGAAAATGAAACCACCGAGGTTCTCTAGGGGTATTGAGCCGATGAAAGCCGAAGCGTGGGTCTTGGAAATGGAGAAGCTGTTCGAGATTTTTCCCAGCACCGATGCCCAGAAGGTGTCATTGGCCGCGTTCACATTAGATGACGATGCACGAAGATGGTGGATGATGACCCGAGAAAGCAACCCAGGTCTGACTTGGGCCAGATTTTTGGAGTTGTTTTACAACAAGCACTTTCCCTTTAGTGTTCGAGATCACAAGACTACAGAGTTCCAGACTCTAACACAAGGCAGCAGGACAGTGGCAGAATATGACCGTGCTTTTACCGAGTTGGCGAGATATGCGCCTCACATGGTCGATGATGAATATAGAAAAGCTAGGAAGTTCGAAAGTGGACTGCGTGGACCAATTCAAGATCGAGTTAACATGCTCAACATGCCGACTTATGCCGGAGTGTTGGACAAGGCTATCCTTACAGAAGCTAACTTGAACCGATATCAGAATTCAGGAGAAAGCCAGAGGAAGAGATAAAACTATGATAACCGCCGAGTTCCATTTAACGCCAAGAAGAGAGTGAATGTGGGCAGCTCCAGCAACTCGAACCAGGAAGGTAATGCTAAGCCGACGTGTGCGGATTGCGGGAAGCCACATTTCGGGGTCTGTCGTTAGGCGTCAGGGGCTTGTTTCCAGTGTGGCGAGATGGGTCACCGAGTGAAGGACTGTTCGAAGGCAAAGGCTGATGATAGTAAGAAGAATGGGAACACCTCGGGTTCGGCGTAGAAAGGAAACGTCGCGAAAGGACAGATGAGGAAGGGTAGAGTTTTTGCATTGGTACTAGGAGACACTCAAGGTGCCGAGACAGTAGTGTCAGGTATACTTCCTATTTGCTCTCAAGATGCATATATATTGATTGATTCGGGTTCTACTCATTCATTTGTGTCTACTAAGTTTGCCGAGAAGTTGAATAGGGAATTAGAACCCCTTGATTTTGTGTTATCTGTGTCCACTCCGTCTAGAAGAACTATGATTGTTGCATCCATTTATAGAGCATGTGTTGTTATGATTGAGAATGTGGAATTATTAGTTGATTTGATGCCGTTGGACATAACTCACTTTGATGTCATATTGGGAATGGACTGGTTAGTAACGAATCATGCATCTATTAATTGTGTTTCGAAGAATGTCACACTGAAACCCCCAAACCAAGCCGAGGTTATTTTCCAGGGTAAAGGAGTAGTACCCCCACCTTACTTAATCTCATCCATGAAAGCCTATAAGTTGATCCAAAAGGGGTGTCAAGGTTATCTGTGTAGTATACTAAGTGATTTGAATGGAAATGTTGAGCTAGCCGACATACTAGTTGTTAAGGAATTCCCCGACGTCTTTCCAAACGAATTGCCCGGCCATTTAGTGGATAGAGAAATAGAATTTACGGTTGATGTTATGTCGGGAACCCAGCCTATCTCTAAGGCACCCTATAGAATGGCCCCAGCCCAGCTTAAGGAATTGAAAGTGCAACTACAAGAATTGTTGGATAAGGGATTTATTAGGCCGAGCACTTCACCTTAGGGAGCACCAGTTCTATTTGTCAAGAAAAAGGATGGTACACTTCGTCTTTGTATCGACTACCGAGAACTAAATAAGGTGACCATTAAGAATAAGTATCCATTGCCGAGGATCGATGATTTACTTGATCAACTACAAGGGGCACGGGTCTTTTCTAAGATTGATCTCAGGTCGGGCTACCATCAGCTAAAACTAAAGGCCGAGGATATTGAGAAGACTGCTTTTCGGACAAGATATGGCCACTACAAATTTTTGGTGATGCCTTTCGGAGTGACCAATGCTCCTTCAGCATTCATGGATTTGATGAACAGAGTCTTTAAACCGTACCTAGACGAGTTCGTGGTTGTTTTCATCGACGACATACTGATCTATTCCACGAGTTGTGATGAGCATGAGAAGCATTTGAGGTTAGCCTTACAAACCCTAAGGGACAGGAAATTATATGCCAAGCTTAGCAAGTGTGAATTTTGGCTTGCCAGCATCTCATTTTTGGACCACGTGATTACTGAAGAAGGTATCTCTGTTGATCCAAGTAAGATTGAAGCCGTTGCGAATTGGCCGACACTGACTAATGTGTCCGAGGTTCGTAGTTTTCTGGGTTTGGCAGGTTATTACAGAAAATTTGTGAAAGACTTCTCAAGGATTGCAGTACCATTAACACAACTAACTCAGAAGGGAGTGGCCTACGAATGGACTGAGGATAGAGAATCGACCTTCAGAGTTGAAGCGAGGTTAGTTCTGACACCAATTCTTGTACTTCCATCGGTAATGAGAATTCCAAATTCAGTGATGCTTCACATAAGGGTTTGGGTTGTGTGTTAATGCAAGGGTAAAGTCATAGCATATGCATCTCGTCAATTGAAACCTCATGAAAAGAACTATCCTACCCATGATCTAGAACTAGCAGCCGTGGTGTTTGCTTTGAAGATTTGGCATCATTGCTTGTATGGAGCTTCTTGCCAAGTTTTCACAGATCACAAGAGTTTGAAGTACTTGTTCACCCAGAAGGAACTAAATATGAGGCAGAGAAGATGGCTTGAACTACTAAAAGATTACGACATGCAGATTCAGTATCATCCAGGTAAAGCAAACTCAGTGGCCGACGCGTTGAGCAGGAAGTTAGTTGGGAATTCAGCATGTTTGTCAATGATTTCAATGGAGCCAACCATCATTGAGGAAATAAGGACAAGGCAGATGGAAGACAGATTCTTCAGGAAAGTAATCGATGAGATTAAAGGAAGATTGTGCGTGGCCAACGTCCCAGAGTTGAAAAATAAGATTTTGCATGAAGCCCATGGTCCCAAGCTTGCCGTTCATCCAGGGAGTACCAAGATGTACCAAGATTTGAAACAGACTTTTTGGTGGCCGAATATGAAAAGAGAGATAGCCGAGTTCGTATCTCAGTGTCTATATTGCCAACAAGTGAAAGCAGAGCATCAAAGACCAGCAGGATTTCTTCAACCTTTGCCAATTCCTGAGTGGAAATGGGAGCACATCTCCATGGATTTTGTGGTTAGTTTGCCGAGGACGTAGAAGGGTATGGAGTCGATTTGGGTTATTGTCGACAGATTAACTAAGTCGGCCCACTTCTTGCCTATTCAGACTACATTCAATGTTGACCGCCTTGCTGTACTATATATGAATGAGATTGTAAGACTTCATGGAGTGCCGATTTCCATTATGTCAGACCGAGATCCGAAGTTTGTTTCTAGATTTTGGCAGAGTTTACAAAAAGCCTTGGGAACCGAGTTGAAGTTTAGCACAACTTTTCACCCCCAGACCGATGGACAAACAGAAAGAACGATTCAGACACTCGAAGATATGCTCAGACTATGTGTGTTAGATTTCAAAGGAAGTTGGGGAGTACATCTACCGTTAGTAGAATTCGCTTACAACAACAGTTATCAGGCTAGCATTGGCATGGCGCCGTACGAAGCTTTGTATAGAAGGAAGTGCAGATCGCCGATATGTTGGACTGAAGTAGGAGATAAAGCTTTGATTGGTCCTGAGCTAGTTCAAGTTATAACCAAGAAGATTAAGCTCATTCGACAAAGGATCAAAACTGCTCAGAGTCAGCAGAAGAGTTATGCCGATCAGAAAAGAAGAGAGTTGGAATTTGGAGTTGGGGATCATGTATTCCTGAAGGTTTCGCCAATGAAAGGAGTTTCCAGATTTGGGGAGAAAGGTAAGTTAGCACCTCGTTACATCGGGCCGTTTGAAATTCTTGAGAAGGTTAACCTAGCTACCTATAGACTTGCTTTACTACCAGAACTAAGTCAAGTTCATAATGTGTTCCATGTTTCGATGTTGAGGAAGTATATTTGGGATCCCCTGCGTGTGGTTGACCATTTCGGGATTGGGATTAACGAAGATTTAGGTTATGAGGAGAGGCGGATGTGGATTCTTGATAGGCAAGTGAAACAGTTGAGGAACAAATCGATATCAATGGTGAAAATTGAATGGAAGGAGCACTACGGCAAGGATGCTACATGGGAAATGGAAGAAGAAATGAAAGTTCGATATCCGGAATTGTTTTCGAGTCAAGGTAACTCAAGTTTGGAGACCAAACTTCTTTAAGGAGGGTAGGATGTAACAACCCTCACTTTACTCTAGTCATGCTTGCATATATTATATGATCTTGTCTAGATATGTTGCATTTGTAAACCTTGATTTGTCCTGCATAGGTGTTACTTGCATGCTTTGTTCCTTGTTTGGTGTGTGTTTAACCTAGATTAATCCAAGCCGAGGTCACCTTAAGCCTAGAACTATCTTGGAACCCCTTTTCCGGTTGACCTCCACCTCTGCTCTAACATGTTGGTCGAGATGTCATCATCTGGGCCGAGGTGTGTATCACCAAGGCCGAGATGTGTATTATCTAGGCCGATATGTTACCTTTGCGCCTGGGCGATCTTGTTCCTGGACTGGTGCGACCTAGACCAAGGTGTGGCACATCTAGGCCAAAGTGTGGCACAGCTAGGTCAAGTGTTGTCCTTCCTGGCCGAGATCATTGAAACCTTACTTACCGAAGCTTTGTTATTAGCCGATGTCATTACCTATCGGAGTGCCTATGCCATTTTGCTTGTTGAACACAATTTTTCATAGTCTTGTCTTTTTACTCAGTCACCTTTTTTAGTAGAGCCAACCAGTCGATGTCACGTGTCCCAGCTGAGTGTTAAGACAGCCGGTAGACCTAGAAATGTATCATTTTTGCTATATGTCTTTGTTCTTGAGGAGAGAGAAGCTCTAGGCGAGGAAGAGAAGTTCCTAGAAAAATGAATAGATTTCCAAGCTTGATCCTTAAAGTTCAAACCGTTTGATTCGTGTTTTGAGGTTAGAATCTTGATCTACTTTTGCTGTTCTAATTGTTCATCTAGCTGCATTGCAAGATCGAGCACGATTTGTAGGCCATGCATTGATTTAAAGTTGGGTTTAGAAAGAGAAAGTGGCATTCATGTGTTCTTGAAGAAAAAGCCTCGTTTGATCCGAAAGTTTGCATTAAGATCCATGTTTTTTGTAATCATTTTGTTTTAATGTCAATCATGTCTTTTTGAAGATGTTTTTTTCTTTTTCGGCATTCCTTTCAGTTCTTTTTGTTCTCCAGACCACTTCTGTGTGTTGGACTTCTCAAGAAACCCTCTGCGTGGCGGAGAGGTCTGCGGGTCTTCAAGTCATAGCAACTTCCTGTTTCTTGGCGGGGAAAGCCATGATGTCTTTCACTGTTGCTTTGCCTTGTCTTGACTTAGTTTTGAGGATGCTTGAGATCATTGTTTTAGCTAAGATTCCTTTTAATTCTTTGCCTTCATGTCCATCTTTCTTTGAGCATTCTTTGGTTATTGTTATCCATGGTTTGTTGTTTGTTATGTGATTGTATTCCTTGGATCCTTGCTTTTTTGTTTTCCCATTTTGTATAATAAAGCAGTATAGTGTTATTGAGATAAAGTAAAATAAAGTTTGTTTTTTTGTATTAATTATTATTTTTGAATGACTAGTATATATTTGTGTTTTAACTTTTTTATAAAAATGTTTTTATTTGTTGCTTTGAAAGTCCTAGCATTGTCAACTACCTTAATTTCAAGACGTAACCTTGGAATTGAAGCAATTATATGCTGACCTTTGAATAGCATTGTTATAGGGGACTATAAGCATTTGTAGCACAACCTGGGGACTATTTGACTAAGTAGGGACTATAATGAATGACCATTTGTGGCCTTCCTTTTCTAAGCTGCTAGTGGCTTTTAACTTTTTTGAAACTTTTGGTTAATGTCCTTAAGCTTTGCATTTGAGTTTGAATTGTTTTTTAGATTTTGTTTGATGAAGTTTGAATCCATATTTTATTCTGATTATGATCATGTATGCTTTTCGTTTTAGATCTGATTATAAATTGTACATTTCCATGCTTTGCTTTATATGCATTTATTGTTTATTGTAACTAAATGTAGTATACTAATTCCAATATAATATATATATGACAATTTAGCCATCAGGCATTGTAGCTTTAGATGTGCTGATATGCAGTTGTTTGTATGGCGTTTCTAGGTGTTTTCCTGTCTCATTTACTTTTTTTTCATTTGATTTTTGTTTTTTATTAGTTAAGTTTTTTTTTTATTGTTATTTTTTATTTATTTTTTTGTTAAATTTTTATTTTAAGTTATATGTCCTCATTTATGTTATAAATTTGCATTTTACTGCTGCAGACTCTTTGTACTAATTTATTTGTATATATTGCTTGTTGAGCTTGTTTGGATTATTTTGATTGATTGTGTGTTTCTGATTTAACGGTGTGAATCTAATCTCGGTTTCCAGTTTGTTTATCTCTACATGACATAGGTTGTGGCGGAATGACATAAATAAAGATTCACGAAGGACAGAAAAAATTAAAGACAAAAATAAATATCATAAAGATGAAAATAAAAATAAATCCATTTGATCCATTTGAACAACTAAAAACAAAAAGAAAATGAAGAAAATTGTATTTAAACTGTGATATCCATTATATTATATATATTATTGGTGTTTGTTATCAATTTATTGAACATATAATGAATATAAGATGAATAGGAGTGCAAGTTTTGTTGAATTGTAATTGCTTTTTGAATCTAGCTTTGAAGATGTAGAATATTATTATATATTTTTTATTTTTTTTTAATTTTTTTTTTTTTTTTATATTAAAATATAAAAAGACAAAAACAAAAAATAGAAAATAAATGTAATTAATGGGATGCAAGATTAAATTGTAGAGTTTGATGAGCAATCAATATCATCAAATGGTTCATCACCATGAATGGGATTATTCCCTAGCTATTAGTTTTAAAACATGTGAGGGAACACAAAAAAAAAAAAAAAAAATAAAATAAATAAATAAAATCCAACTCGCTTGATGCCTAATAAACCCAACTCACAGACAACATTAATGAACAAGTCACCATATATAACTCAACTACATTTTTGTATAGAGAATAGAAACAACTACAGATTATACAACATCCTTATCTAAGTGGTTTTTTATGAATGTCAGTAAGAGATTTAATCTATAGTAGTAGCTAGTGATGCTCATTTAAAATGACCACAGGGCTCAGAGGGCTTCTATGTTTAGGATTGCTAACAGGAACTACAATATCATTCTAGAGTTCCTTTTTTTTTTTTTTTTTTTTTTTGATATTGAAATTACTACTTTAGCCTTATCTACCTAGGAGAGGAATGGTAGGGATGAATCAAGCCACATTAGTTGGAGCATCATTTTAGGGTGGTGTGGATCCTGATAAGGACTGAATACTAACCATTTGATCCCGAATTTTAGAGTAAGGATATTTTGATATTTTTACACACATGTTGCTCTAATTTCTATGTACTTATAATTGAGGGGAGAAAAGGCTAGCTCTAGATATTATAACTTTCTGATCATATTACAAACCACAACTAGTTTTTGGAAAGAATCATGTAAATTTTTTGTGTTCATTTATATTTGATCTTTGTTTCTTATTCTTATTCCTGTTTGTGTTTTGTGTTCTCACTAATCCTATTTATTAGGCGTATCAATTCTTAATGCATCAAGACACTTATGATTCATCAATAAGTGTAATGATTTCTTTATTCATCAATAAAGGATTTTTTTTGCTGATCAAACAAAAAAACGAAAAAAAAGAAGACACTTATGGTTCACCATAAGTGGCATCAAAGTGAATGAGCAAAGGCAACACGTTCAGTTACATTTAACACAGCCAAGCTTCATAAACCACTTGTGGTAGTTTCACTTGTAAACTTTGCAACAATTAATCTATGGTTTTAATGGTCAAACATTGTAACTGAAGTTTGGAAACAATATAAGAGATTATCATAATAAAACCAATAGAAAAGCAGTGAAAAAAAATTCACAATAAAAAGCTTCTTTTAGTTTCTCACCTATTATGTTGACTACAAGCTGCAGCATGAGTGAAGAAGATTTGAACAAGCAATGTCGACCATGCCACAAGGAAACATGTTAGCCTCTGATGCCCCAATTTCTCCCTCCTAAATTAGTAAACCTGTTACAAAGACATGCATGAACAAAATTTCATAATGAAACTGTTTTTACAAATCTTAAAAGGAAAATAATTTTTTTTAATAAAACATATATATGCCAGCTAGGTGTTTACGTGTATTTCACGGTGATTATCATGACTAATTGTGAATTTTGATCCTTAAAAAATATTAGAAACCAAAGGAGATTATGACCTTGTCGTAGAGATTTGTACCAGAATTTAAATTAGTTCATGAAGATGGAAAACAAAGGACAGATATCACTAATCAAAATAAAAGAGGACAGATAACTTGGTCTGCAATGAATTTTTCATTTAGGCATTGTATCAAACAGTTGGTGAGCAGAAGCAGAAATTCATGGCAAACCACACATGAATCAGCACAAACCAAACTCAAAAACACAATGGAACAATTTTCCATCAAGCAAAGATAATGGAACAAAAATCAGACCACTCCTTTTGCATTTTCTCATTATAGATATATATCTCATCAATCTGTGTATGTACTTATACAATAATACAATTCAATCGTTATTGAATTGCAAGTCCAAAAAAGCTCTGATTTGGGGAATTCATAGTACAAAGAACTGAAGAAAAATACCTTTGACTTGGGGAATTCAGCGTCAATAGCGAAGAGCGAGGGTGGGTGTCGATGCTGCATCGGGTTTTTCCTGTTTGCTGATCTTCCTTTTCAATGGTGGTGGACAGTCGCAGAGTTGCTATGGCAGTAGACTGATGTTGAAGAAGATTATGGGTTGTGAACACAACACCCACCTCTTTCTCTGTACTACATCACCTTGAAGAAGATTATGGGTGATGAGAGAGATCCACCATAGGTGAAGAGAAGAGAGAGAGAGAGGCTGAAAATAAAGAGATATATATGTTATAAATCTCTTTCTCTGTACTACATTACCAAATTTTTTTGATGCCAACAAATTTCAATTCCCGCTTCCACATTTCAAATTTCCCTCTCAAACTTTTGGCGACCAAAAGACCAGATTAGTCGCAGAAAAGGTACCTTCGCCGACAAACTTTTTTTGTCGCCAAATCTCAATCAACAGCGACTAAAATATTAGTCACTAAAAGTACTAATTTAACGACTAATTTTTTTTAGTTACTGAAAGTAAGTTTTTGACGACTAAATTTTTAGTTGCCAAAGAAAAAAAAAAATTATTTTCCATTCGGCGACTAAATTGTTTTAGTAGCCAAAACTCAATATACGGCAACTAAAATATTTTTAGTTAGGGAAAATAAGTTTTTGGAGACTAAAATTTTGGTCGCCAATTCCACAACCAACTTAGTTTTGATCTTCCGCGACCAACTTATTTTTGGTCACCAAAATGTGACCTGCCGTGACTAAATTTGTAGTTGGTCGCCAAAAGCATACCACTTTCTGCGACCAACTCATTTTTTGATCACCAAAATATAACCTTTTGCGACTAACTCATATTTGGTCGTAAAAAATAATGATCATTGCGACTAATTAATATTTAATCGCCAAAAGGTAATTTTTAACTACCAACTTTTATATTAATCACGAAAAGTAATCACTAAAAATGTAGATTCTTGTATTGCGAGATCCTCAGGATTGGGTTCCTTTTGTTGTTTTTATGTTGTCTTCGTTTTGGGGGTTAGTTGGTATCTCTCCGACTAATCACATCTTTCTGCAATATTTTATATATTAATAAAATGTTAGTCTTTTTTCAAAAAAAAAAAAAAAAAAACTATTGATAGTGCACAGTTGTTGATGCATAATCAATGATGGATCTAGGGGTAGGAGCGGCCGCCCTCTTAAAAATTTTAAAAATATTATATATTATATTAAAAATTTTAAAATAATTTAAAATTATAAGAGTTCGTACTCTTAATTTTTTTTAGATAATTTTAAAATTATATAGAGTAGCTCCCGATTTTTCAAATTATAGAGTAGTCTTTCTAAAGTCTCAATTCTAGATCCGTCCTGTACATAATGCAAATATATTTGAATATTAAAATTATTTATTATTCATCCACGTGATCTGCAAGGAGCACTTCGTTATACATTTATTGACAAATCTAAATTCAGTAACAATGGATTAGAATATTTAAAAAAAATTATTATTTTTATGTCTTTTTAAATTATCATATAATTATCTTTATTACACATTACAAGAGGTAAAAAGTGAGTTTAGAAAAGAAATTTGTATATTATTTTCTTAAGAGCAATTCCAATTCTGCTCGCAAAATATCTAGTAAAAGTATAGAGAAAAGTACTTATGGTAATTTTTCGTAACTAGTTTAGTTAATATGTACTTCAACAGCACTCTTTATTTTAATTAACAATTAAAAATTAATTTAACAATTTTTTTAAAAAAATATTACAAAACATAAATAAAAAATATGACCTTTTTATGATGTATGCATCTAGTATTGATATAATTACTAACGTGACATTTGTAAATATTTTTTTAAAAAAATATATATTATTAAATTATTTTTAAAAATAATATTTTATACGATTATACTTTTAAATAGAGAGATGAAACCATATTTGATCTTTAAAGCACTAGTCGTTGAAGGGCTGGAGTGAATAAAAAAGAGACAAACTATCCATAGCTCTGTAGAGTCTACATGAGGTTATAAATTACAAGCTCAATAAACAGAATGTCTGAAATGTCGAATTTATTTCCTCTATAAGAGTGTTCTAATAAATAACAAATGAAAAATGATATACAAATTCACTTTTAAAATTTATTTTTTAGATTTAATAATGTGTAAGTGATATGATTAGTTAATAATTAGAGAATATATGAAAAATAATCAGCTTGTTTGGTTTCATTTTTCTGAAAATAGTTTTCAGAAAATTCTACTTTCTTATGAAAAAAAACCTTTTAAAAATTCACCAAATACCAAAAATACAAAAAAATACGAAAATTCAGTACATTTTTTTATATTTTTATGTATTTACTAATTTTTTGAAATATTTTTTTTGCAAATTTTTTACTTTTTCGATACATCTAAATAAGGTGCATCTACAAAACTAAAAAAAAAAATTTTTAAATTTTTAAAAAATTCACTAAAAACAAAAAAAAAAACACGAAAAACAGAAAACTCAATTTTCAAAAAACTTAATTCAGAAAATTCAAACCAAACACTCTGAGTATTATTTTTAATATTTTAATTGATATGAAAAATAGGAAAATTAACTACATTCTTGTTCGCTAGATGTCTGGGTAACAAAACATGTCTAACCATAAATTTGAACATGAGACCGTATAATGACATGAATAGATACAAACAAAAAACAATTTTGAAGAGTAAGTAGATGCCAGAATTCACATTTTGAGAAATCGATATGAATAAACTGCATATAAAAGGCAACAATTTTTAATGACCAATGGCCCACCTGAATTTTTATTCTTCTGTGAAGAGAAGTACATAAATGAAGCTAAAAAAACTATTTTGCAATAGAAAATCACAAAACTCAAATCACACCAGCATTAAACTAATAGAAAATCACAAATCATAGTTGGTAAGCCATTATATGAAGTCAAGTGAATAATGGGTGAAATATGATCACATTGACAACATTCTTTCTAATTATCCCAACAATTTTTTTTATTTTTTTTATTTTAAGAATTATCTTGTTGATGTACATCAGTGGTCACCACCATTATTACAATTTATTTGAGTGAACCCCACAAGTTTATTTTTTTTCATTTATTTATTTATTTATTTTCTAATTTTATTGATGAACTCAAAAGCATGAACCTTGATGAGTCCAGATCGTCTGCCGTGATTGTCTGCGATGCTTTCTGCGGCGGTCTAAAACGACGTCGTTTTGGACCTTTTTTTATTTTATATTTTAAGCCTCTTTTACTTCTCTCTCATCTCTTAAATGTCCAATAGAGCCCAAACACACAGAGACGAAGATGGATGGCGAGAGAATGGATTCAACTCAGCACCATCACCAAAATTTGCAAAATTATCTACACCTCTTCCTCTCTCTCTCTCTCTCTCTCTCTCTCTCTCATACACACATGCACGCAGACGCACACGCACACGCACACTAGCCCTAGCATTGTAATGTTGAACCAGATCTGAATTTCATTCAAAAGAAATACCAAAATTGCAGATACAAATACTGCTGGAGCGTTTTCAAGATCAGATCTGAACCAAACTTAGGCCAATCAAACTCATATTAGTACAAATCAAACCATTTCGAACACAAATCTGAGAGATTCAGACCAAAAGAAGGCATCAATCAAAAAAAAAATATATATATGTATATGTAAGATTTATTTTACAAAAAGTCATTTGCAGAACTATTTGATACAATATTTGCAAGAATATATATTTGATACTGTAAAGAAAATTTAAGTTATCCCTTAAATTTTATACTGGTATTATGGTTGTATGTGATAATGTATTATTAAATAAATAATAATAAATACAAAATCTAATTTGGCATTGGATTATCAAATATGCGATTAAGTAGGGATTATTATTTGGGGCCAAATTAACAGAAATATGAAATTATAATTCTAGTTAGGCCAAATTAAAGTTAAAAATAGTAAATAAATAAATATAAAAGTAAGAATAAATAAATAATAATAATAATAATAACAATAATAATAATAATAGGTGTGGTAATAAAATAAATAATTAATTTTCTATTGGTATATGATAGAGTGAATTTAATGAGGGATTAATTTATTTATATAATTATATTAGAAAACTGGGTCAAAGTATAATTATCTTAAATATTTATTAAAGATAAGTATAAATCCATATAATTTATTATCAAATCTAGAGAGGGATACGCGTGCCACTTGTTGGCCAGCTAATATTCTTATCTCCCTGTAAGGAGGAGGTGATCACTATGTGAAAAAAAAAAAAAAAAAAAAAAAATATGAATGAAAGGAAAGAAAAGGAAATGAAAGGAAATGAAACTAAGAAAAGAGGAAGAAAATACTGGAAGTCAAGAAGGTCGTTAATAATGGAAAGAAATAGTGAGGTATTAATTTTCAGGTGAGTTATATTATACCTTGAGTTCCCATTATGTATTTTACGTATGTTTTGAATTACCATAATGTATTTTATACAAGTTATGTTTTATTAGTTATATTAATACGAGTTATGTTTTATAAATATTTCAATTACATAGATTAATTTCTGAACTCTATTTATTAAAATGAAACCCATGGATATATTTGTTTAACTTTTAATGATTATTTGACTATGACCTTATATATAATTATGTTTTGTAAGTGTGGAAAAGTGGTTTGGAAATAATCTTCAGATCTTGGGAGACGCTTGTGATCCTCAGCTAGTCACCTGAAAAGATACAAACACTTCGGTCGGGGGTGACGGAATTAGCACTCCGACGGACAAGTCAGTTCAAACACTCAGGATATCTTGTTTACTAAGTTAAGTGAAGTGATTCTTACATACCTTTCTCAACCCATTGTTCTTGTATTTATACCTGTTCCTTTTGATCATCAGGGCCAGGGCCTACTTTTTAATCATTGTCCTTTCTATTATTCGGCCCTAAGGATTTACACTTATTCGGCATATATATTATATTCGGCTTCCCACTCTCGTAGGATACAGCCGATTAATATTAGTCTTCCAATAGTACGCACTTTCTGATTTTTCCATTTATTCGGCCTCCACAATTGCCCCCCGAACTCCCCATTGATGGTAGTTAATCGACGTGTTTGGTCTTGAATTGGAAAAGTTGAAATAGGTCAGGTGGCTTCGCGTACCCCAATATAGATGTCAGGATGCTCACACCTTTTCGTTCATCATTACACTTTCCCGCCTTATTCGTGTGTCTCGTATTTATTGTGATTTGAAATTTCAGTCCTTTCGAATGCACAGTTCGTTGAGTATTTGAGACTCTTGGACCGCCAGCGGATATCCCTTCTCTGACTCGCATTTTCTGTAGCTCTTCTCCGTTTACCCTCATCCCCCTTGCTCCTCGTAAGTCTTCTTCTCTTTTCTTTGCAATCCTACTTTCTGTTTGTTATTTTAATTTTGGCGAACCCTTTATTTCCCGTGAAAATGGCTAAACACTTGAAAGACCTCATTTTTTAGGGTCGTGTCTCCGGATTCCGGCGACACTTTTCCATCCCCGACGATGTTCATCTATCTCTAGTGACGGACAACATTCTGGATATGGAGAGAGAGGATCGAAATTCAATCGTCTTTCCTTCCCTATCCATTACAGAGGGCGGGGTCTATTTTCCCCTACATCCATTCCTTAGGGCCGTCCTCCGCTATTGGGGTCTGATTCCTTCTCAGCCCAACGTGAACTTTTTTCGAATCGTAATGGGGATCGTAGAGTTGAACCGGCGCCTCAGGATCGATCTTGGCATTCCGGCCATTCGGCACTGCTATGCTTTAGCCAAATCTTCCGGTCGGCTTGGGCGGTACTTTCTTAGGGCCAAGGATACTGACCATCATTTGGTAACCATGCTTGCCAGTTCTGGTAAGCGTGTGGATGACGTAATGGTCAATGTCCGAGGGAACTGGGAATTTGGCGAAGGCGAGGGTCGCCTAGACCCTATTCCCAGACGGAGGGGTGAACCAGGTTGCCGTGTGTCTCCTTGCGTTTACTGAACTTTTCTTTACTCGGCCTTCTCTCCGTGTCTAACCCTTTGTCTTTGCAGGCAGTAAATTGAAGAAGATTCTGGTTTCTACCGACGATGCATTCCTTGTGCAGATTACGATTGCACTCGGTTACTTCGGCCGTCCAAATTTACAGAAGCAAGGGAGAGCGGCCCACATACTTCTTCGATACAAGCCCACTTATACTACTTTTTCGACCGCTGACAACATTCCGATTCCATCCAGCGATCAACAACTTGTGGCTCTTATCTTCCCTAGCTTCAAGAGCCTTAGGCAAGTTGGTCTCGAAGCTTCTGATTCGGGGCACGACGTCGAGCCGGTGGTGGAGGTAGTCGCCGAACCAGTCGGAGAGTTCGCCGAGGAGGCCGAAGAGGTTGACGAGGCCCTAAAGTTCGCGTTTGAGGCAGCCAAACGTAGTCAGCCTACCTCGCCGTCCACTTCGGGTCGAGCGGAGTTTTCTTCTTGAGATATTTTTGGAAGTTTGGGAGACCTACCCGGCGATTTTTTTGAAGGTATGGCTGGGGAAAACCTCACGCAGATGGCTTGAAAGAAAAATGCCGAGCGCATGGCCGCCTGAAAAAAGGCCGAGGATGCCTGTTCTGGACCGGCCTTGATTGAGTCTTTCAAACCCATTATTGAAGAGCCGGCTCAGATTGTTGCGGCCGAAACGGCGAAAGAGGTTGAACAACCGGTCATTGAAGAACGGTTGATTTCGGAAGAGCGGGGCAAAAAGCGTAGCGCCGAGGGAGAGACTGGTTCAGAAGATAGTCTTGCCGACAAAAGGCCTCGCTTAGAAGAATTGGACGTGGTTGTTCCTTTCATTGTTCAGCCAAAGATTTGAGATACGCCGATTCCCTTTGACGCATCCATCATTACCGACCCAGTGGTAGCCTTGAGCTGGCGACCGGTCCCTACCAGCTAATAAGGCATCCTTTCATGCTGTGCTGAATTTGGTGGCCGTAGCCCTATCTACGCAGTCGGCCCTTTTGGTAGGTGAACTTTGACTTGTTTTGATTTTGGTTGCCTATGGCATCTAACGATCCCAACTCGTTTTGCAGATGGTCGGCAGGATCGCCAACTTGGGCTGCCGCCTACACGATGCCCTTAAGAGGATTGACCGTTTGCAGTCAGAAGTGGTCAATCAAAAGAGTAGGGCCGAGTTTGAGATGATGAGAGCCGCAATGGAGACTGCGCGAGCCGGTTGAGTAGAAAAAGGCTCAGATTGCGATCATCTCCGTTCTGATGCCGAAGATAGGGCGAACGCAGGCAAAGAATCGCTTAGGCTAGCCGAGGAGGCGCTTAACAAGATAGAGACTGAGTTAGTAGAGTTGAAGGCGGCCAAGGAAAAGGCAGAATCTAAGGCTTCTGCCGTATTCAAAGTAGGAAAAGGCGCCGCCTTCGAGGAATACGTAAATGAAGTCCCTAAGTTTGAGAATCAGAGGTTCAAACATGGGTGGCTCAAGGCCCTTGATGTCGCTGAGGTTACATTGGCCTTGCCAATTCCTTATGAGCAGGTGGACGTTGAGCCACTTGAGTCTGACCCCGAGGATTGATCTAGGAGTCATTTGAATTTTGTGAAATGCTTTCCCTTTTAATGTATGTTTTTTTTTTTGTTTTAAGGACTTTTGTTGGTTCCGAGTAGTTTTCATGTATAAATTGGTTACTGTCTCTGCTCAATTTATTAATGAAAATTATTTTGTTGTTTCACTACTACTTATGCGCATTTTGTGATGTTATGTTGGTGAAGAATTTTTGCCTTTCACTACTTTAGATAGAATGATTACTCTGTTGAGCTTTCTACGATTGAATATCTTAGCAATCTTATCATTCGTATGCCAAATAGTTCATGGGTATTATGCTGAAACGATTCATGGGCCGGCTGGGGCACTTAATCCAAATAGATTGATTAATCTGCCCTTGCCCCAGGCGGTGCATGATCATTCGGGCACCGGATGAGACGAACTTAGGAGTTTTAAAGTCGATTCATGGGCACTA
Source organism: Camellia lanceoleosa (assembly GCA_025200525.1). NCBI lineage: Eukaryota > Viridiplantae > Streptophyta > Magnoliopsida > Ericales > Theaceae > Camellia > Camellia lanceoleosa. The sequence continues at coordinate 46,028,756 of CM045765.1, forward strand.
CTTTAGATAGAGTGATTACTCTGTTGAGCTTTCCACGATTGAATATCCTAGCAATATTGACTTATCATTCGTATGCCGAATAGTTCGTGGGTATTATGCTGAAACGATTCATGGGCCAGCTGGGGCACTTAATCCGAATAGATAGATTAATCTGCCCTTGCCCCAGGCGGTGCATGATTATTTAGGCGTCGGATGAGACGAACTTAGGAGTTTTGAAGTCGATTCATAGGCATTACTTTAGATAGAGTGATTACTCTGTTGAGCTTTCCACGATTGAATATCCTAGCAATATTGACTTATCATTAGTATGCCGAATAGTTCGTGGGTATTATGCTGAAACGATTGATGGGCCGGCTGGGGCACTTAATTCGAATAGATTGATTAATCTGCCCTTGCCCCAGGCGGTGCATGATCATTCGAGCGTCGGATGAAACGAACTTAGGAGTTTTGAAGTCGATTCATGGGCACTACTTTAGATAGAGTGATTACTCTATTGAGCTTTCCACGATTGAATATCCTAGCAATATTGACTTATCATTCGTATGCCAAATAGTTCATGGGTATTATGCTGAAACGATTCATGGGCCGGCTGGGGCACTTAATCCGAATAGATTGATTAATCTGCCTTTGCCCCAGGCGATGCATGATCATTCGGGCACCGGATGAGACGAACTTAGGAGTTTTGAAGTCGATTCATCGGCCGGCTGGGGCACTTAAGCAGAATAGATTGATTAATCTGCCCTTGCCCCAGGCAGTACATGATCATTCGAGCGCCGGATGAGACGAACTTAGGAGTTTTGAAGTCGATTCATCGGCCGGCTGGGGCACTTAAGCCGAATAGATTGATTAATCTACCCTTGTCCCAGGCGGTGCATGATCATTTGGGCGCCGGATGAGACGAACTTAGGAGTTTTGAAGTCGATTCATCGGCCGGCTGGGGCACTTAAGCCGAATATATTGATAAATCTATCATGCCCTTGCCCCAAGCGGGTCGATCCAGTCGGTGCCGGGCGATTGGGGTTTTCACAATTAATGAGATTGCCTCGAGGGTGCTGCATCTATAAAGGATAAATGATTAAAGGTACAACTTTTATGAGCACAATAAACAACTGACTCCAGCTTTTGAAGGTATCGTGGGAATGTCGAACAGACTCTTCTTTAACAGTAGAGGGGAAGCGAGGACGCTAGCTGAGCTGTGTGGAGACATGAATCGAGGTGGTGATCCTTCACGCACAGGGAGTAGGAGTTCCAGGGATCGAGAGAGGAGTCAGTCTCCTCGACGTCGAAGTAGGTTGCCCAGGTGAGACAAGCAGTCGTAGGGCAGATCTTCTCAACCTCGACTCGAGAGGGGATCTGAGGTGAATCCGTGCCCATTAAGCTTTGCGGTATTTGTGAGGAATAGACCCATGACAGAGGCGAACTCGATCATTCGAGACCCAAACGTAGCGGTCGAGTTTGCTTGACAATTTTTTCCTTCTAAGGTTCAGCAATCGATGGTAGGTCGTCAGGACTATGAAGTATTTCGCGAAGGCATTCACGGGGCAGTGAAGGGGCTTTACACTGCCTATGAAATCGGCATGCGGTTGCGCGTTGCCCGCCGAGAAATGGAGAAGAAGGAGGAATGTATTCGAAGTTTGGAGGCCTGCGTGGAGGCGGCTGAGCGCGAGTTAAGGAAGACCAAGGCGACTCAGGCACAACCCGCCGGGTAGGGAAACCCAATCGTGGAAAAGAGGGTTACCAGTCGGCTCATCGATCTGCGTGCTTTCGTGATCGTGAGGCGAGTATGTTCGCAATGGAGACCGAAGGAGGGCCTATGAGACAGGTTTTCATGAAGGCCGAAAAGTTGGAATCGAAAAGACCAAGGAAAAACTTGCCGAAGAAGTTTGCCGATGTGAAAATCGTGGATTTAAGCACGGTTGGATCAAGGCATCTCAAGCCGCGGAAGCTCTTTGAGCGTCGGGTATTGATTCGACATCGCCACTCTACCACAGTAAACATTTTCCGTTTTTTGCTTTTGAAGTCGAGAAGAGTGAGGATGAGGGTGACGCCGTATAAGTATACTTATTGTAAGTTTGAAACGCAGATCATGTTCAAAACTATGTAATGTATTGTTTGTTTTATTGAATAAAAAACGTTCTATTATAAATATTTTGTTGCAGTTCGTATTCGGCATGTATGTATTTCGTTTTATTATATGTTTGAACGAATGTATAAATGTTGATCGGCAGGGTTGACCCATACGTGGTACACCGGTTTATAGGCAGGGTCGACCCATACGTGATAGCTATTTATTCTAGAATGAGGCCATTGTAACCTAGGGGAGCCGAAAGCCAGTGAGTAGAGTGGCTGCGGCAAATTCATCTCGGCTCGGGGTCTAGATTTTTGGCCAGTGCATGTGCTTCAAAAAGTCATTTGGATAACTACGCCGTGGCGAATGTCAACCGATGTTTATCTCATGGAGTTTAGCATTAATGAAATCGCCTCGGGATTGGGGCCTCGAGATTGCTACTAGTATTGAAAATAAAAGGAGTGGGCGCTTCGCGCAGATAAACGATCACTTATTATGTAAGGTGGGATAAGTGGGCATGTTAGTTAGAGAGGCTGGGAGTTCAACCAAACCTGGTGTTGCAATGGAGCGCAGTAGAGGACCCATCCGTATGGGAGGTAGGACGTCCAAAAGTTGGCATGAATCTTCCAGTCGTCGAAGCAGATCACCCCGAAAGAAAAGGCAACGACCGTTGGGTTTATCCTTCCTTGTCCTAGATCTTTGCCTTGACATTGTCAACGGTATTCGAGGAGTTTGGCGATGCGCAAGTCATAGGCTTGGGCAAAGTCGGCTCAAGGCTTTGCAAACCGTCGATGACTTCTGAGTGACGGGAGTTGATTCGGCGCTACCGCTTCACCAATGCGTTTTTTTTCCCTTTTTAGATTTTGAGGTTGAAAATGGGTATTGTAATGCTCAAATACGGGTTGCGTTTATGTAACAATTGTTTGATCAAATAAAAAGTTTTATTTCAAACATTTACGTCTTATTCTGAATTTTTTATATGCTTAGTTAAGCACCCTATTTCGGATATTGGCATGTTTTTTGTTTTTGTTCGTGTTGAAGGGTACTCTTAATCTGAAGACTTATTCGGCCCTAAGGTGTTATGCACCAAAGGGGGCTCTGAATCCGGAGACTTAGTGTGGCCAATCGTGATATCCACGAAGGGCGCTTCGAATCCAAAGTCTTAATCGGCCCTAAGGTGTCATGCACCAAAGGGGGCTCCAAATCCGGAGACTTGGTGTGCCCAATCGTGATATCCACGAAGGGCACTCCGAATCCAGAGTCTTAATCGGCCCCAAGGTGTCATGCAGCGAAGGGGGCTCCGAATCCGGAGTCTTAATCGGCCCTAAGGTGTCATGCACCAAAGGGGCTCCGAATCCGGAGACTTGGTATGGCCAATCGTGATATCCACGAAGGACGCTCCGAATCCGGAGTCTTAATCGGCCCTAAGGTGTTATGCACCAAAGGGGGCTCTGAATCTGGAGTCTTAATCGGCCCTAAGGTGTCATGCACCAAAGGGGCTCCGAATCCGGAGACTTGGTGTGGCCAATCCTGATATCCACGAAAGGCGCTCCAAATCCTGAGTCTTAATCGGCCCTAAGGTGTCATGCAGCAAAGGGGGCTTCGAATCCGGAGACTTAATCGGCCCTAAGGTGTCATGCACCAAAGGGGCTCCGAATCCGGAGACTTGGTATGGCTAACCATGATATCCACGAAGGGCGCTCCGAATCCGGAGTCTTAATCGGCCCTAAGGTGTCATGCACCAAAAGGGGCTCCGAATCTGGAGACTTAATCGGCCCTAAGGTGTCATGTACCAAAGGGGCTCTGAATCTGGAGACTTGGTGTGGCCAATCATGATATCCACGAAGGGCGCTCCGAATCCGGAGTCTTAATTGGCCCTAAGGTGTCATGCACCAAAGGGGGCTCCGAATCCAGAGACTTAATCGGCCCTAAGGTGTTATGCACCAAAGGGGCTCCGAATCCGAAAACTCATTGTGGCCAATCGTGATATCCACGAAGGGCGCTCTGAATCCGGAGTCTCAGTCGGCCCTAAGGTGTCATGCACCAAAGGGGGCTCCGAATTCGGAGACTTAATCGGCCCTAAGGTGTCATGTACCAAAGGGGGCTCCGAATCCGGAGACTTAATCGGCCCTAAGGTGTCATGCACCAAAGGGGCTCCGAATCCGGAGACTTGGTGTGGCCAATCGTGATATCCACGAAGGGCGCTCCGAATCCGGAGTCTTAATCGGCCCTAAGGTGTCATGCACCAAAAGGGGCTCCGAATCCGGAGACTTAATCGGCCCTAAGGTGTCATGTACCAAAGGGGCTCCGAATCCGGAGACTTGGTGACCAATCGTGATATCCACAAAGGGCGCTCCGAATTCGAAGTCTTAATCGGCCCTAAGGTGTCATGCACCAAAGGGGGCTCCGAATCCAGAGACTTAATCAGCCCTAAGTTGCATGACACCTTAGGGGGCTCCGAATCCAGAGACTTAATCTGTCACGACCCAAACTTGCCCCTATGGGTTTAGTACCGTGTCGGCGATGTCCGACATTACAAGGCCCGCTTATGAAGAAGACAAGAATACTGAGTCAGGGCATGGCGGAAGCCAATACAGTAAATAAACAAGGGCCAATGAGCTGTGTCAGTCTATATGTAAAAAGACTTTTCATGCATATATATATATACTCGGTATAGAACAGTATGCACAATATTTACAGTCATTCAGAACATGGACCAAATCCCTATTAAATAGTACAGTACAGTGCTATGCCTAAACAGTTATACAAAACAGATACAGAGACAGACGGGGGAAATTAAAACACCCCTAAGCCATAGCTTGGCAGGCTTGGAACCTCGCAGTGAGGCACAATGGTTGGCTTGACAAAAAGGGAAGTCTAATCCACGCTCCTAGCTCCGGTCTGATGCCTGAACACCTACATATATATATAAATAGTGAGCTAAAGCCCAGTGAATAACATAATGCGTAAGGGGGTTTAGAATGAATGTCCTTACAATAATGAAAACAGTTCATTGATTCAGTATATCAATCATTCAGTCATTCAGTCATATGTGATACATCCATTAGCATAGCAAGATCTGAAATGAGAGGTCTTAAAAGACCGAAAGCGATTAATGATTGCCATCAATCGAATGATAGTGGTTCCAACAAGGGAACCAACAGAGATCTCTGTAACAGTAGCAGTAACAATAAACAGTAGTTGCTAAGGATGCCACAATACAGTTCAGAATATAGGACATACATTCATTCAATTAACAGTGTCATTTCAGAAAATAGTTCAATTCAGTATTCAAAGGATATTCATATTTGAACATATCTTTACACAATTGTTACTCACAGAGTTCTAGCTACAGTTAGGCTAGAGCGTGTCTCCAGTCGCCAACCCTACTACGGTTCTGAATACACACTAAGCTACACAGTTGGAAAAAATAATAACTTAATCCCTAATTGCCTCGGTGTGTTCTACATCTATATCCTCATTAAGATGTCTTAAACTAGGTCTAAGAATGTCTAGGATGGAATGAGGATGCAAAGATGCATTCAGAAAACATTTTCAGAATTTTTAGAAAAACAGAGTCCCGCCGAGCGTGGCTTTCCCTGCTCGAGCGGACATGCAGACAAAGGTTCCCCGCTCGAGCGTCACTTTCCCCGCTCGAGCGAACTGTAAAATATGGCAAAAGTACTGGATGCTCGAATCTCACGCTCGACGGGCGCTCGATCTCCGCTCGAGCGTGTGACTCATGTTCCCGCTTGAGCGTGAATTCATTAGCTCGAGTGGACTGTAAAACCATACAAGATGCTGGGAGCTCGAATTCCATGCTTGAGCGCAACTTCCCTCGCTCGAGCGGGAGTAAAAAAGCTAGAAAATCCAGATTGCACATTCAAGTCCAAAACCAAGTTTTAATGCATAAATTTCGATCCTCTTGGGCCAATTTTCCAGAAAACATTCCAAAACCCATAATTTAACATGATTCCAAAGCCCAATTGTAAAATCAAAGCCCAAGGGTGTTTCAAACAACCCAATTTCAAACCAATTTTCATGAACAAGATGAACATGCAACATGCATGATCTTAAACCATTTCAAAGCTTCAATTTCATGCTCTAATGAGTCAATATCTTCAAAAAAACATGGTGAAATCATGGTCCATTGTAAAAATGTGAACATGCATGTACACTTTCATGAAGAACAACATCAAAACTCAATGATGTAAACATGCATGCATGAATTAAGCTCCAATTCAACATATTAGGACCAATTTTAGACTTAAAACACTAGAGGCTCATGGATCATGCAAGAGCAAGCTTAAATACAACAATGAGAGGTGGAATTTCCTTACCTAAGTCTTGAATTAGAGGCAAGAAAGCTTAATTGAGCAATCTACACTTCAATTCCTTCAATTTCTTTAATTCTCCAAGCAAAACACAAGAAGGAACTCAATTTCTCTCCCTCTCTCTCTCTTGGTCAGCTAAGGCAAGGGAAATGAGCTGACGAAATGTTTGTTCTAGTGTAATAAGGCCTCAAGTATGTGTTGGCTAAATGGTCCACTTAATGGCATCATGGTAAATAAGTCAAACTATGTAATTTAGCTTATTTTAATCTAATTTAATCATACCAAATCACATTTCAAATAAATATGCCATAGAATCCCATAAATTCTAATTAACACAAATCAACAATCAATTTCAGATCCGGCCACCGATAAGGCCTTCAATTTGCAATTTAAACGTAAAACACAAATAAATAATCAAACAGTCAAACAGATAGAATGCAACTCAACCAGATATACTTAATCAATCAGTTTCAAATTTCAGTTAGTCAGTTCAGTTTTTCAGTTGGTTCAATTATTTATCATAATCAGTCTCAGTTTAACAGTAATCAGTGGTTTATAGGTAAGCAGTGGTGAGGGTTATTACATAATCGGCCCTAAGGTGTCATGCACCAAAGGGGCTCCGAATCCGGAGACTTAGTGTGGCCAATCGTGATATCCACGAAGGGCGCTCCGAATCCGGAGTCCTAATCGGCCCTAAGGTGTCATGCATCAAAGGGGACTCCGAATTCGGAGACTTAATCGGCCCTAAGGTGTCATGCACGAAAGGGGCTCCGAATCTGGAGACTCATTGTGGCCAATCGTGATATCCACGAAGGGCGCTCCGAATCTGGAGTCTCAATCGGCCCTAAGGTGTCATGCACCAAAGGGGGCTCCAAATCTGGAGACTTAATCGGCCCTAAGGTATCATGTACCAAAGGGAGCTCCGAATCTGGAGACTTGGTGTGGTCAATCGTGATATCTACGAAGGGCGCTTCGAATCCAGAGTCTTAATCGGCCCTAAGGTATCATGCACCAACGGGGCCTCCGAATCCAGAGACTTGGTGTGGCCAATCATGATATCCACGAAGGGCGCTCCGAATCCGGAGTCTTAATCGGCCCTAAGGTGTCATACACTAAAAGGGGGATTTGAATCGTCGACATGACGAGCGCTACAATGGGGTTTGAGAAATGGATTAAGCGACGAAAAAAAATGTTTTGCATTGTAGAAGTGATATATGTACAAGTATCAAAGCCCACAGGTCGGGTCAGTGATAGGGTTTTCATAAAATCTTTGCTTATGCCGATTGCGGGGAGCCACGGATTTCTTCAATGCCATAGGCTGTCGGGAAGTGCATAAGTTGATGATTAGTGCTTGGAACGGCCTTCATAATATTTAACCAGGTTCGTCCCATGATGACATTATACGGCGAATGGAGCTTTACGACCAGGAATTCTACTTCGACTGTTCTAGAGCCCGCTCGAACAGGTAGTATGATCTTCCTTAACGGGTACTCAGGATTCGTCTTAAAGCCGAACAATGGGTGAGGCGCCGGAGACAGATCTGACTCGTTGAGGCCGAGTTTGATGAAAGTTTGGTAATACATAACCTCTGAAGTACTTCCTGGGTCTATGAGAATGTGTTCAATGGTGAACCGATGTACGCGTAATTTGATAACCAACGGATCAATGTGGGAAGCTGTTGTGCCGCTAAGATCGGAGTCATTGAAAGTAATTGTCGAAGCTTCTCTGGGCCATTCGGTCGGAATACATTGCTTTTGGGGAATTGTATGCGATTGAATTGTGTGCACGGTTAAAGATGCAGGCAGGCTGTAGATTATATGGATCACGCCAAGTGGAGGTGAGTCCTGCCTCAAGGCTAGTGCCTTGGTTGGCTTTCCCTTTCTCACGTACTGTTGCAGTCGGCCGTCTTGCACCAATTCTTCCAAGTGATCCTTTAATGCGTAACAACTCTCAGTTTCGTGGCTGTGATCTTTGTGATACTCGCACCGCCTATCCCTTCTTCGCGTGTCGGGTGGCCCCACCATCTTTGACGACCATTTGAAGAATGAAAGGTGTGGGACTTTGGTCATTATTGCAGCGATTGGTTTTGACAACTCTGTGTACTTCTTGTCGGCACGCCTCGAGTGCCTGTTGTCGACTTGCAGTTGTTCATTCGTCCGGTGGGAGCATTGTTCGCTTGATCGGCGAGAGTCCCGCCTTTTGTCTCATTTGGTGCGTTGCCGTGGCTCAGGGCTCGAAGGTGGCACGAAACTTATTGGTTGAGAAATCTCAGGGAGGGCCATTTTGTTGGACATTTGTCCGGCTTTTATTCTCAAGGCGTCATCTTCCACTTTGCAATACTCTTCAACTTTCTTCATCAACGCCCAGACTGTTTTGGGGGGTCTTCTGGTCAGGGAACTGCGAAGAGCACTGTCAGGATGTAGTCCCATTTTGAAGGCGGTGATGGCCATGGAGTCGTTGCAAGCGTCGTCGTCGAGGTTGAAGTACTCCCAATACCGCGCCGAATATGCTCTAAACGTTTCTCCTGACTAGATCTACATAGCCTAAAGAGAGTCGGCCTATTTCGGCTGTACCTCATTGGTGATGAACCTGGCCCGGAAGGATTTCTGTAATTGATGGAAGCTTTTGATCGAAGCCGACTCCAGCTTGTAATACCACCGACTAATGGCCCTGCATGGGGAATATTCACACATGAGGGCGTTATGTCCGCATGCAATGTCATGGCTCGCTTGTAGACGGATATGATCGATGGGGTCGATTTTCCGTCGTAGAAAGATCAATGACAAAGCTTTGAACTTCTTGGGCAGGGCCGTTCCTGTAATCCGTCGGACAAAAGGATCGTGCTGGTCCACTTCGCTTGAACTGCTTCTTCTGCGCTTGTTCCTTGTATGTGGACTCTTTTCGGAGGAGCTGGAAGTTTCGGATCGTTCCTTCTTGTTGAACTCCGTGGGTAATAAGTTGGAGTCGCTATCGTTATCCTTTGGTTGGGCTCGAGGTCGTTGTCCACCTGCCCTCAGAGGTCGTTCGGGATCGTGGCGTATGACTTCTCTGGATTTTGCTACTTCCAGCGCCAAATCTTGACGAAGACGTTCATTTTCAGCGATCATGTTCTCTAGCCTTTGTTCATTCTGCTTTGCTTGTTCCATGATCGCTTGCATTGTCTCTTGTGCTGAAGTCGTTGGTGAGTCGAAGTTCAAGGCGCGTCTTGCAGCGATGGTTTCCTTTGCGAGCATATTTGCTGGAGTGAAGTCATCTCTCTGTGCAGTCTCGTCAGTGGCTATCGGAGGATCTTCAGTCACGCCTGCCATGGATGTATTTGAGTATTCCCACAGACGGCGCCAATTATGGAGAAGTGGTTTGGAAATACTCTTCAGATCCTAGGAGACACTTGTGATCCTCAGCTAGTCACCTGAAAAGATACAAACACTCTGTCGGTGGGAATTAGCACTCCGACGGACAAGTCAGTTTAGACACTTAGGATAGCTTGTTTACTAAGTTAAGTGAAGTGATTCTTACATACCTTTCTCAACCCATTGTTCCTGTATTTATACCTGTTCCTTTTGATCCTCGGGGCCAGGGCCTACTTTTTAATCATTGTCCTTTCTATTATTCAGCCCTAAGGATTTACACTTATTCGACATATATATTATATTGGGCTTCCCACTCTCGTAGGATACAGCCGATTAATATTAGTCTTCCAATGGTACGCACCTTCTGATTTTTCCATTTATTCGGCCCCCACAGTAAGTACCACCACGGGAGTTCTACGCTTTGGGGGACTTAAATAACCATGGCCTCTGTTTGGTCACTTTGTGGCCCTCTATTGTCATAGATCTATTGACCTCTGTTCTGTGCGGAGCAAAGTACTATGCGAAGATAAATGCTACACTATTGTGGGAGCCACCTCTATAATTCGTACGAGCCACCTATTGAATCCGCACATCTGTTCTGCCTGTCACTCCTGTGACCTCTGTTCTATTTTGTTCGGTACTGTAGTTATGGTTATTTATTTACATAATCTCAGTTTTGCTACTTAAATGATTATTTGTTCAGACTAAGTTATCTTAAATATTTTAGTTACATAACTATCCATAGTTATTTTGTGTCCCTTATACTCTTGGCATAATATTTCTCACTCTGCCATGTGCTTATAACTGTTTACCAATTTTCAGGAAACAATGCAATTCAGAAATAGCTTTTGGAAAGTTTTAGATGCGGGACTGCAAAATAGACACACACAACACTTTAATGATATTTTTATATGTAAATATCGACCTTTTGGTTAATAAATTTTGTAATAAAAATAGAAGCTCTAATGATTATTTTGGTACCTTTACTTAAATATTATTTCCGCTCGCGTTTATTAATTTGTTCAAAAATTGACCGGAGATAACTTCAGTTACTGGCCATCACGATACTTAACCTTTGGGTATGGAGAGCGGGTCGTGACAAATGGTATCAGAGCAACGGTTTATAAAAAATAAAAAAATCATCATTAGGGCATAAGACACACGTACATTTAAGAAGTAGGATAGAGGGTAATTAGTACCTAAATATTATATTTTGTTAGTCGATTTAATTATATTATAATTTTATATGATTTTATATATATATATTAAATTTTTTTTTGGTGCATAATTTGTGAAGGATATATTTGTTATAGCAAAAAAAGAAAAAGAAATAGAAGGTGTCGGGCTCAAGAATCCACCAAAATTATAATATAATTAAATATATAGAATTTCCAGTTCAGTATTAAAAAAAAAAATTTCATTTCGATTTTTTTTTTAAAGTGTGTTCAAATTTTAAAAATACTAATTTTGAAACTATTTTCCATCAGTGGAAAGTTCACGGATAAAAGAAATGGGAGTTCATCTCAAATTCCTTCAACTCCTGCATATGATTCTGTCATTTCACTTCCAGTCGCTTGTTTAATTGTATTATCATTTTTTTTATTTTTTTATTTTTTTTCAGAAACGAAACTAATAAATTTTTTTTAAAGTCACTAATTGTTTCACATTTTTGCTCAAAACAATTTTTGGTAAATGGACGATGAGTTGTTTTTGGTAAAGTTTTTTTTTGTTTTTTTTTTGAGATAATATTTCCTATCAGATTAATCATCTAATATATATTTATCAGAGTGCGCAGATGATAGTTTACACATATGACTAATTTTGAGGATGAAATTTTTAAAATGAAGAAAGATTGTAACAACTCGAAAATTTAAGTTATCCCTAAAATTTTATACTGGTATTATGGTTGTATGTGATAATATATTATTAAATAAATAATAATAAATGCAGAATCTAATTTGGCATTGGATTATCAAATATGAGATTAATTAGGGATTATTATTTGGGGCCAAATTAATAGAAATATGAAATTATAATACTAGTTGGGTCAAATTAAAGTTAAAAATAGTAACTAAATAAATATAAAAGTAAGAGTAAATAAATAAATAAATAAATAATAATAATAATAATAATAATAATAATAATAATAATAATAATAATAATAATAATAATGAGTGTGGTAGTAAAATAAATAATTAATTTTCTATTGGTATACGATAGAGTGTAATTTAATGAGGGATTAATTTATTTATATAGTTATATTTGAAAACTGGGTCAAAGTGTAATTATCTTAAATATTTATTAAAGATAAGTATAAATCCATATAATTTATTATCAAATCTAGAGAGGAAGACGCGGGCCACGTGTTGGCCAGCTAATGTTCTTACCTTCCTGTAGGGAGGAGGTGATCACTGTGTAGAAAGAAAAGGAAAAAAAGAGAGAAGGAAAGGAAATGAAAGGAAAAGAAACTAAGAAAAGAGGAAGAAAATACTGGAAGTCAAGAAAATCTTTGATAATGAGGTATTAATTTTAAGGTGAGTTATGTTATACCTTGCTTTCCCATTATATATTTTACATATGTTTTGAATTACCATAATTTATTTTATATAAGTTATGTTTTATTAATTATATTAATACAAGTCATGTTTTATAAATATTTCAATTACGTGGATTAATTTCTGAACTCTATTTATTAAAATGAAACTCATGAATATGTTTATTTAACTTTTAATGATTATTTAACTATGACCTGATATATAATTATGTTTTGCAAGTACCATCGCAGAAGTCCTACGCCTTGGGGGACTTAAATAACCATTGGCCTCTGCTTGGTCACTTTGTGGCCCTCTATTGTCATTGATCTATTAACCTCTGTTCTGTGCGGAGCAAAGTGCTGTGCAGAGATAAGTGCTACACTATTGTGGGAACCACCTCTATAATCCGTACGAGTCACCTATTGAATCTGTACCTCTGTTCTGACTGTCACTCTTGTGACTTCTGTTCTATTCTGTTTGGTACCGTGGTTATGGTTATTTATTTACATAATCTCAGTTTTGCTACTTAAATGATTATTTGTTCAGACTAAGTTATCTTAAATATTTTAGTTACATAACTATCTATGGTTATTTTGTGTCCCTTATACTCTTGGCATAATATTTCTCACTCTGCCATGTGTTTATAGCTGTTTACCAATTTTCAGAAAACAATGCAATTCAGAAATAACTTTTGGAAAGTCTTAGACGCGGGGCTGCAAAATAGACACACACATCACTTTTATGATATTTTTATATGTAAATATCGGCCTTTTGGTCAATAAATTTTGTAATAAAAATAAAAACTCCAATGATTATTTTAATACCCTTACTTAAATATTATTTCCGCTCACATTTATTAATTTGTTCAAGAATTGGCCGAAGGTAACTTCAGTTACTGGCCATCACGATATTTAACCCTTGGGTACGGGAAGCGGATCGTGACAGATACAATATTTGAAAACAATTTCCTGAATCAAACCAACTGTGTTCCAAAAAAAAAAAAAAAAACTTTATGAATCAAACCCACTGTGTGTTTCAAAAAAAAAATAAAAACTTCATGAATCAAACCCACTTTGTGTGTTCTAAAAAAAAAAACACAGATCACACTTCCTGAATCAAACCCACTCGATTTTTTTTTTTTTCGACAAAGGATCTTTGATGCTCTATAAAGGCGTTTCAAGAAGATTCGTTGTCGAAGGCCAATCTCTTCACGGCGATGCAGATCGGAATAGATCTGAGACCATTGGAGCAGATCGGAGGAAGATGACCGAGTTTATCGGCTTCTCTAATCTTTCCCGTCAACTCTGCCGTAATGATGAACCTTTTTCCATTCCGATCAAACATCCTGAACAATTTCTCTATTTTGTGGTATTTTCAAACATCCTGAATAACTTCTCTATTTTGTGGTGTTTTGAAAATGATGAAGTGAATGAGAGCCTGAAAAACTAAAAAAAAAAAGAAGGGAAAAAAAGAAGAAAAAAAAGAAGAAGTTTCAAAATGATGTCGTTTTGGACCACCGCAGAAAGCACTGCAAACAACCACGACAGACGATCCGGATTCAAACCTTGATTGCCAATTTGTTACGCTCTAAGTCCATGCATACAAGCAATACATAGTACCTGTCTTAGGACCTATTGCACAGAAATGAATAATAATAATAATAATAATAAAATCAGAAACGCGGAAAGATGTAACAAATTCATTCCCATTATAATATCAATAAAGTAAACAAAGTCTCATTTATGCTAGATTTGTTAGTTTTTAAGGATAATTTAAAGACACCACCTAGCTAGCCCCAAATCCTTTATATGTTACAGAGGTTTCATAATCTAACACAGATAAATTTTCATTTTCTCTCCAACTCTAATAGCATCACAAACATTAATATTACTACCGGATCATTAAAAAGTATGTGAGGATTTGAAAATGCAGGAGAACATCTCAGCAAAGAAACATGTAACTTTCATGAACTGGCACAATATATCAAAGAAAGTAAGAAAGAGAATAATGTGAATGAATGGCCATTAAAGCATAAAGAATCACCATTCCATTACATTGCCTCTTATTCCAATGAACCAAACAGAGCGGAACGAAAACACAACTGTGCATACCGGATTCCGCACTAGATGAAAGTGGATCGGGGCTTCGCGCACAGTTGGACCATCCAGGGACTGGGGCTCCTGAAATAAGAAGCACCGTTAGATTTGCCGTCGGGTTGGCGGATGAGCCTCCGGCGTGGTAATTAGTAATCGGCGAAGGAGTATAGAGTCGAATGAATATGTATGTGTGTTGTTGATTAGAGTTATCCCGTTCCCTTCAATGTGAAGCTTATGTTATATATATAGTGTCCCTTACTTGCTTCTCAAGGTGAGTTCATAGAGTATAGGTGCTGCCAGGTGTCCTTTCAGCAATGCTCCACGTGGTGGACCACTTGATAGTTGCCATTCATTGTGTATTCTCATTGTAAGCATGCTGATAACAAACCACATTCCCTTGGCTTAACAACTTCCGTGATTTTAGGCGTGGGGGACCAGCTGAGGTGGCATCCTGCACATGCTTCCATTCACAGATCCCACGTTTCTTTGCGAGGCTTCTCCAGTTCGGTACTTACGTTCTTCGCCTAAGCATCGTGTACATTGGCTCGGCCTTTTCGTGCTCATTTACGAGATGGGTCGGTACTTATCTGTTCGCCCACACATCCTGTCTCAGCAGCTTGGCCTGCATCACGCTACTGGTGGTGACCTTTTCCATCATGAAGTTGGGCCTAAGTGCTAGAGGACTTGGGCGCACTATTGATCATGAAGTTGGCTCAATTGATCGGTCCATATACTCATCTGACCCACTTGGATTTGGGCTTTGTCGGATTGGGCCGTGCCAAGGCTTGGACCTGACCCATTTTATATTCAGCCCCTTCATTTGCCCCCTAGCTCTCGCCAAGGTTCCCTTGGGGGGAGCTATAGTTCTTTCAAGCGTCGCCGTCGCTTCTCCCCTTCGGCCTTGGTGACGGTTCAATCTCGACACACGGTTCCTCGTGATCGCCCTTTCGTGACACGTGGCAACGCTTGATAGGTGTGCCGAGCTTATGCGCCGATTCCATATCAAGATCGTGGCTTTGTATGCTCAAGGCCGACTAGTGCAATAAATGCTCAGCTATCAATTCAAACCCCTCGATTTGATCTTCTCCTCCCTCTTGTGAGTTCCAAAGAAAGAGAAAGAAAGAGAGAAAGAGAGAGAGCCTCTTCCCATTCATTGGATCGATCTCGGCATACGCTTTGGGCTTTTTTTCACCGGATTCTTGCTTCGTGGTCACCGCCATTGTGATTTCGTAAGTTTTCTTACGATTCTTCCTCTCTTCGCTTTCAATCATCCGTCCGGTGTGTTTGCTATCTGCGTCTCATTTCGTCCCCACTAGTTTAATCAAATGGGAAATTCCGTTCTCTCGGGTCGATACCCGAAGCCATGGCGTGTTCCGTTTAGATTACAACATTCCTCATGATGTTACCTTGTCACTGGCGAAGGTGGATGCCAAACGCATGTGCACGAGGAACACCGTTGCCTTTCCTGTCGCTGCGATTGTCGAGGGAGGGGTTCAGTTTCCTCTTGACCCGTTGTTGCGCAAGATCAGTCCAGTTGACCCGATGCAGTGTTTGTAGAATCTTTTCCGCGTTGTTCGTGGCGGTTCCGCCTCAATAGACGACTAGGTTTGAACCTTGATATTTGGGATATTCTGGGATGTTACACCCACTCTCACAATAAAGACCATAGTATATACTACTGCGTGTTCGTTCACGATTGTCATCTAGTCACTGGACTGTCGGACTCAGATAAACACAATGAGGATTTCTTGCAAGTTGGTCGGATCTGGGAGTTTCCTGCTGGGATCGAATTTCAGTCTGAGAGGATGCCACAGAAAGATGGCTACTCAGGTCTGGGCCTCTCTTTTTAATGCCTTCGCTTTTTACTTCGCTCAATATTGTTCTGATGGTTTGCTTTCTTGTTTATAGAACCTTGCTGTTTCCAGCGAACACCGAAGCGGGCGAATGCTGAAGCCATCAAGGCTGCCTTGAGGTACAAGCGAAAATCTGCCTCGAGTTGTTGGATTATCAGTCAAGTTACCGCTCTGTTATGCCGAAGAAGGCGAGACTCGCTGCTGCCCTTTTGGATTCTGATACCGAGACCGAGGTGTCTCTTACCCCACTGGTTCCGAGACGCCGCACTGTTCAAGATGCACCTGAGGGAGCGCCCTCCCCTGCCCCCAGTTTCACAGGGAGTGGATCAGTGGCGAAGAGGAGGGTGCTGGTGGACTTAGAGGCTGAGGCCTTCGGAGCCCCTAGCGCTTTGCAATTCCCCGTGGAGAAGACCGAGACGAAGAGCCTTATGGAGGTGAAGAAGGAGGTTGGGGCACTTGGGACCCCAGTAACTACAGCCGAGCCCTCCACCTCAGTCGCCGCCCGAGCAAAAAAGAGAATGAGGGAAACTGGCAAGGCCGTGGTGGGGGAGACTTCTCAGGATCCCGCTGAAGATGAAACTTTTGAGAGATGGGAGCCACCGATATCATATGATGGCAGGCCCATCTCCACCTCTGATTCAGTTGTTGCTTCACAGGATTTTGCCTTTAGTTTAACCAAGTTTTTGTTGATGCTTATGATATGGCCGGACATAATGGGCCTCGTGACATTCCTATCATGAAGGGACCCTTCAAATGTTGATCGTCAGAGGTTCTTTTTTCTTCGCTTTCCTTGACCTTACTGTTGTATTGCCATCTTCCTTTTTTCTAAGTTCTTTGTCGTCCTTTGCAGTGTATCCAGAGAATGCACCTGTCCATTACCCGCGCTGAGGAGCTGGAAAGGGCCGTGTTGGAGGCTGCAATGAATGCAGAAAGACTGACAGTAAGCTTGGAGTCGGAGAAGGAGGGACGCGAACCGCTGAGAGGGAGGCCTTCCGTTTGAACAAAATTGTCGCTTCCGCTGAACAATCGAAGGAGGCTGCCATTGAGACCTGTGCCCACTTGAGGAAAGTGGCCGAGCCGAGGCCGTTATTGCTGGATGGATGGCCGAGCTGCATTGGAGGCCAAGCACCGCAATGTGGCTGATGAAGCCGAGCCGCCTACAAGGAGGAGGTTCTAGTGCTGCGAGACAAGCTCTTTGTGAAGGGTTGGACGAGTGCCTTAGCCGCCGCGATGGTTCTCAAGGCTCTTTCAGATCGTGATGTCCCTATTCCCTCGAAATCCTCTGGCTTAAAGACTACTCCTATCCCTGCTGTTCTGCCGGACGATGTTTCCCCTGAAGATGACCCTGTGAATGAGACCCAGAGCATGAATGTTGCCACTGAAACGATGGACATTGAAGGGGTTGCCACCCTGGAGACTGAGGCCACGGAGGATGTAGTTAAGGTGGCTCCTACTTCTCAGGAAGTTGGAGCTCCCTCTACTGCTCCTCCCGCGGATGGTCTTGACAAAATTGCTGATGCTGCTCCTGAACTGCCCGCTGTTGATGAAAGTTGATTGTTGAAGTGATGAAAGTTGAAAGTTGAACCTTTTATATTTCTGTTCTGGTGAAGACAATATTTTTTTTTACTGCTGGTTATGAGGCCTTCTGTGCCCTTTGCTTGGATGATATGATTTCCTTTTTGAACTCTGCAATTTGATGTTGTTTAGCTTCTATGTTTGAACATTTCTTATACTTGCTTGCCCCCGGCCGAGCATTGTTGGGACCTCGGGGCCGAATAGATGCTCGGTCTGGTTCTGTGTTGCCTTTTAATGGATGTTCTGTCTGATTCTGTACTGCTTGCCCCCGGCCGAGCGCTGTTAGGACCTCGGGGCCGAACTAGTGATCGGCGTGGTTAACGGATATATGGTATGGCTGTGCTTTAAGTTCATAAGTGGGTCTTACTTAGGTCCAGGTTGGTTTTGTAAGAAAACAATTGTTTGCCCCCACCTGGAGCTAAGTAAGATCGAAATTGTTTTGTAAGAATTGCTTGAGTCTGTTTCAACTTTGATAGTATAAGTGTGTATGAGAGAAATGCAAGGAGAGATGTCTTACTCAGGTCCAGGTAGGCTTTTTGAAAACGATTGTTTGCCCCCAGCTGGAGCTGAGTAAGGCTGATGCTAGAAGTTTGCCCTTGGCGTAGCTCGGTTGAATTTGTTCTAACTCTGGTTGTTGAGTCAATACTGAAGTGTTGTTGTGCTGATACTTAAGAAGTTCTGTAGGTGCACAGGTGTGTGCTTAGGAAATGTCAGTGCAACTTCCACCAAGTAATGCCACTTAGCTAAAATAGGGGTGTTTACTTAAGACATGTTAGTATGGTTTCCACCAAGCAATTCCACTTGGCTAAATAGAAATGTTTACTTAAGATGCATTAGTGCGGTTTCCACCAAGCAATTCCACTTGGCTAAATTCCAATCCAGTTGCCAAACATTTTCCACCAAGCTATACCACTTAGCATGTTTGAGTGCTAATTGAATTTAAATTCCGTTCAGTCGTTCTGAAATTGGGCCATTTGGGTTAAACACCAAAGTTGATTCCGTTTGATAAACATCAAAGCTAATTCCGTTTGGTAAAAACCAAAGCTAGTTCCGTTTGGTATAGACCAAAGCTAATTCCGTTTGGTAAAGACCAAAGCTAATTCCGCTTGGTAAGAACCAAAGCTAGTTTTGCTTGACAAACATCAAATCTAACTACAAGAATTGAATAAATCTGAGTGGAATGGGAAAACATTTGTATTGGTCAACAAATAAGTGCCTTTACATCCTGATAAAGAGGTTGGGAAATGACTCTCGGGTAGTATTTCTTGAGGTTTGCTATGTTCCGTGGTCGAGGTATTGCTTTGCCATTCAGATCCTCTAAGTAGTAAGCTCCATTTCCAACTACGGTAGGATTTTGTAGGACCCTCGCTTCGCCCAAGTTTGCCCTCACCAGCACCCTGCTTATGATCCATGACCTTCCTCAAAACCAATTCTCCGGTATAAATTGCCTTGGGAAAACTTTTTGGTTGAAACTTCGATGAGTCAAGGTCGATATGCTTCAAGCCCGATCAAGGCCTCTTCTACCCTTTGCCATATCCAAGGCTTGCGCGATGGCTTCCTCACATCGAGCTTTCAAATAATTCAGACCGAAGAGTTGGGAGACCTACTTCAAGTGGGATGATGGCCTCCATTCCATAGGTTAAAGAGTAAGGTGTTTCTCCTGTGGGGCGCCGTGCTGTAGTTCGGTAGGCCCATAATACATGTGGTAACTCCTCAACCCACTTGCCTTTGGCGTGCTCAAGCCGCTTCTTCACTCCATTGATGATGGTTTTGTTCGACGCTTCTGCCTGACCGTTGCTCTGTGGGTACCCTGGAGAAGAGTTCCTATACTCGATTCTGAGGTCGGCACAAAATTTCCTGAAGATCTTTCCATCAAACTGAGTTCCGTTGTCTGCGATTAGTACCCGCGGAATGCCGAAACGCACTACCACACTTCTCAAAACAAACCGTTTTGTGTCTGCCTCCTTGATATTTGCCAGTGCCTCAACTTCAACCCACTTGGTGAAATAGTCGGTTGCAGCAATGAAGAATCGCCTATTCCCAGTGCCTCGCGCCAATGGTCCAACAATATCCGCACTTATTGCGCAAGGGCCATGGGTCAGGTGAGTGTAGTGAGAGTTTTGGCTGGCAGATGAATGAGTGGAGCAAACCTCTGACATTTGTCGCACCTTTGCACGCATCATTGTGCATCTTGTCGCATTCGTGGCCACCAAGCGTGCGTTAGGGCTCGGTGCGCCAGTGACCTCCCGCCAATGTGGCACCCACAAATCCCATCATGAATTTCATAGAGAACATTCTCAACGAGATTCTGTTGCACACATAAGTGATATGGGCCGAGGTAGGAACGCTCAGAAGCTTCCCAGACGGTGAGATCCAAAATCGGTGACTTATGCCCCGATCTTGTTGGCTTCCTTTCGCCTTTGGGGAGTTTACCAGATTTCAAAAGACCAATATTGATCCATCCAAATTGGCTCTAAGTTGTTGCAGAGTACTGGAGATGCAATACTTGGTTCTGGTATGAACTCAACCCAAACTCTTCTGGCATCCTTTGTGTCCACTGATGAGCCTAGGCACGCCAGAGCATCTGCGTGGCTGTTTTTGTCCCGACTGATGCGCTCCACTCGTATGGATTGAAATTTTCTGAGTAGGTCTCTGGCCTTGCCTGCGTACATAGTCATTCTTTCATCCCGGGTTTCATGGACTTCGGAAAGCGGGTTTACCACTAGTTGGGGATCGCTGAAAATAAGAAGTCGCAAGATCAAGTGTTTGGCGCCCGCAGTCGGCTAATAACGCTTCGTATTCGGCCTCGTTGTTTGAAGCTTTCCAGCCAAGCCTGAGAGCCTGTTCCCAGATAAATCCTTCTGGAGAAATAAGGACTACTCCTGCCCCCGAGCCTCGGTTATTGGACGAACCATCGACGTAGAGTTGCCAGATGTTTCCAATAAAGAGTTTCCATGCTTCCGAAGCGCTGGGTTTTTCTTGTTCGGCGGTGCATGGCACCTGTGCCGAGCTCAGATTCCCCGGTTCGGTACTCTGGGTGGGAGTGAATTCTGCGACAAAGTCCGCCAAGACCTGGGCCTTGATTGTTGTTCGGGGTTGATACCTAATGTCAAACTCACCAAGCTCTACTGCCCACTTCGCTGTTCGGCCAGAGAAATCGGCTCGGCTGAATACAGATCTGAGGGGGAATTCAGTGAGGACATTAATGGTATGCCCCTGGAAGTAATGCTGCAGCTTTCTCGAGGCAATAAGCAGCGCGTAAGCCAACTTTTCCAGTGGTAGATACCGTGTCTCGGCATCTAGTAAAGTCTTGCTGACGTAGTATATTGGTCTCTGATCCTTACCAACTTCTCGAATCAATACTGCGCTCACGGCATGATCTGACACCGCTAGATAGAGATACAGCTCCTCTCCCGGTTCTGGAGTGGATAATAGAGGGGGTGTACTGAGGTATCTTTTGAGGTTCTGCAGTGCTTCAGTACATTCGCTATTCCATTCAAATGCTGCCTTTTTCCTCAAGAGCTGGAAGAAGGGCTTCATCCGATCTGAGGATTTGCTGATAAACCGGTTCAGTGCGGCTGCCATTCCAGCTAGTTTCTGCAGTTCCTTAGACTTCGTTGGCACTTCGAGGTTCTGTATAGCCTTGATCTGATCCGGATTCGCTTCAATTCCTCTACGAGTGACCATGTATCCCAAGAACTTCCCTGTTCCCACCCCGAAGGCGCATTTCGAGGCGTTGAGGCGAAGCTGGTGGGCTTTCAGGATGCAAAATACTTCTCTCAAGTCTGTGAGGTGGCTTGTAGCGAACTTGCTTTTCACTACCATATCGTCTATATAGGCTTCCATGGTTTTCCCCAATTGATCTCTGAACATCCGAGTGATCATTCGCTGGTAGGTCGCTCCGGCGTTCTTGAGGCCGAACGGCATTACCCTATAGCAGTAAGTCCCTCTCGGAGTAATGAACGCTGTCTTTTCTTGATCCGGGCCGAATAATGGTATTTGGTGATAACCGCTATAGGCATCCAGAAAACTCATGCGCTCATGCCCTGCTGTTGAGTCTACTAGTTGATCAATGCGAGGCAGTGGAAAACTATCCTTAGGGCAGGCTTTGTTCAAGCAAGTGAAATCGACACAAACTCTCCATTTTTCGTTCTTTTTCTTGACTACAACTGTGTTGGACAACCACTGCGGCATCAGATTTCTCTAATTGCTCCTGAGGCCAGAAGTTTTTCGACTTCGGCGATCACTGCTTCGGTGTGCTCAACTGAGGATCTCCGACTTTTCTGTACGATGGGCCGAGCTGAAGGATTGATGTTGAGCTTGTGGCAAGCAAATTCTGGGTCCAACCCTGGAGTATCATATGCTGACCACGCGAATACCTCCATATTTTCCCTCAGCAGTTCCAGCAGCTGAAGTTTCTCATCAGCGCTTAGCGAGGTACCGATAAGGAAGTACTTTTCCGGGTCGGCTTCTTCTATTAAGACTTTCTCCAAATCCTCCACCATCTTTTCCTCTGGAGTTCCTCCCACATCTTCCAAGACTGGCTGTCCGGCCACTTCCACTGTCTGTACCCGGTTGCAGAGTTGCTTTGTTTTTAACGCTGCCATGAAGCAATGTTTGGACGCAACTTGGTCCCCCGAAATCTGCTCTACTCTGTGTTCCATAGGAAAACGAATGAGCTGGTGATAGGTTGAGGGGACCGCTTCCATTCGATGAATCCACGGGCGGCCAAGTATGGCGTTATAAGGGGATGGTGTATTAACAACCAAGAACTCTATCTGGAGGGTTTTGGTTCCCGCTACGACTGGCAATACTATTCGCCGAGCGCCACTCATGTGGAATTGAAACCGACCAACTTGTCATTGGGTGAGATGTCGAGAGAGGCCAAGCTTTCTAAACAAATCATAATACAAGATGTTCACAGACCGCCTCGATCTACTAGGACTCGTTTCACATCAAATCGCTTCCTAATCCCAACAAGCTTATGATCAATGCATCAGTGTGGGTGTCAGATGCTTTCTAAATCTTTGCTAGTAAATGAGACAAGACATAGGGGGATTTTGGTGCAGACGCACTTTTTCGATGCCGCTCCAATCGACATGATTTGGTCAATTTGGGCAAATTTTAGCGATCTCTTCTTTCATGTTTCCTCAGATTCGAGCCGCTTATCCCATGGATCACATTTATTATCACCGGTGGATGCTCTACGTTCACTTCTGGAAGTGGGTTCCCCAACTCGGCCACTTCCTTGCCCTGATCTATGTATTCCCTCAAGTGCCCGGCTGCCACCAGGTCCTCCAAGTGTTGCTTTAGTGCCCTGCAGTTCTGAGTCATGTGTCCTCTGTCTTGATGGTAGGTGCACCTGAGCTTCTGATTGCGCCGAGCTGGATCTCCCATCATTTTCATGCCAGACAAAGAAGGGCTCTCTCTTGATCTTCTCTAGGATTCGATAGATTGGCTCTTTGAACACGGTCACAACAGCTTCATGTGATTTAGCCTTATCCACCTCATTCACTGCAATTCCTCGGTGTTCTCCTCGATCCGTTTTCTTCTTCTGCCGGGCTGCTTGCTCCGCCGATACTACCTCAATGGGAATCTGATCGTCCTCCAGGCGAGCATACTGTTCAATCCTGGCGCGCAAGTCTTTCAGAGCTGTGGCCGGGCGCTTGGTGAGTGATTGTCTTAACTTACTTTCCGGACGCAAACCATGTTTGAAGGACATGACGGCCATTTGCTCGCTGCACACATTTTCTTCCAGATCGTTATACTCTTCCCAATATCTCCTAGCATAACTGCGCAGCGTTTCCTCTTGCTCCTTCCTGAGGCCGAACAGTGTATCCGGCTCCTTCGGGATCTTAGTGTTGGAAACGAACCTGGCCAGGAACTCTTCGGAGAGCTGCTTCCAGCCATGAATTGATCCAGCGGGGAGTCGATCGAACCATCGGAGTCCGGTTTCTCCCAAGCTGGATGGGAAGACTTTGCACATCAGTGCCTCATCTCGGCTCCAGAGGGACATCATCTGTCTGAAATGGCTGATATGCGTCAGAGGGTCCGACTTCCCGTCGTAGGAAGTGAACTTTGGTGGAGTAAACTTCTTTGGAGGTCTCATGGTCTCTATTTCTGGAGAGAATGGCGAAGAGACGAGTCTGTCCAGCGCTCGATGTTCTCTCTGGTGAACAGTACGGTCCAAATGATCTCGATGCTGCTCGTTCTGTCTATTGCCAATCAGCCAAGTACGAAGGTCCTGAGGAGGGTATTCAGTTTGTTGACTACCCGTCTTCTGCCTCTTGGCCCTCCTCCGGCGTGACCCACGGGTATGACTACTCGCCGCTTCGCTCTGAGTTGGGATTGGTTGGCTTTGTTGCCCGGAATCATTCCTGGGGAGTTTCTTTACTGGTAATTCTCTAGATGAGCTCCTTCGTTGCAAACGAGAAGGCTCTGCTTCTGTCCTCTTCTCCGTCGGATCACCCAACACCCTCTTTAGTTGAGCCTTCAATTCCTGTATCTCCATTCCCATGGAATCTATAATTCGATCTCTATAATCCTTTTCCAGAAGGAAATGATGAGAAGAACCTCCGGCGAAGGGCAATCGATGTTCGACAGATTCGGGGGTTCGATTATTGTTTCCAGTTTGCTCCTCCAGAACTGTCGGGAGTGCCAAACCTTTTTCCTTTGTCTTTTCCGTCTGCGGAGTATGTGATGAAGGCGGAACGTCCTCAATCCCCATTGCCGAAACTGAATGCGGAGCTCAGAGATGAAAATGATCCACGTTCACCGCACCAATTGTGCGTACCGGATTCCGCACTAGATGAAAGTGGATCGGGGCTTCGCGCACAGTTGGACCATCCAGGGACTGGGGCTCCTGCAATAAGAAGCACCGTTAGAGCTGCCCGGCCGGGGTTGGCCGGATGGCCCCTCCGGCGTGGTAATTAGTGATCGGCGAAGGAGTATAGAGTCGAATGAATATGTATGTGTGTTGTTGATTAGAGTTATCCCGTTCCCTTCAATGTGAAGCTTATGTTATATATATAGTGTCCCTTACTTGCTTCTCAAGGTGAGTTCATAGAGTATAGGTGCTGCCAGGTGTCCTTTCAGCAATGCTCCACGTGGTGGACCACTTGATAGTTGCCATTCATTGTGTATTCTCATTGTAAGCATGCTGATAACAAACCACATTCCCTTGGCTTAACAACTTCCGTGATTTTAGGCGTGGGGGACCAGCTGAGGTGGCATCCTGCACATGCTTCCATTCACAGATCCCACGTTTCTTTGCGAGGCTTCTCCAGTTCGGTACTTACGTTCTTCAGTTCGGTACTGGTGTACATTGGCTCGGCGTTTTCCAGGCTCATTTACAGAGATGGGCTGGGTACTTATCTGTTCAGCCCACACATCCCGTCCTGCCTGCATCAAGACGGCCTTCTGGTGGTGACCTTTCCATCATGAGTTGGGCCCAAGTGCTAGAGGACTTGGGCGTACTATTGATCACGAAGCTGGGCTCAATTGATCGGTCCATATACTCATCTGACCCACTTGGATTTGGGCTTTGTCGGATTGGGCCGTCCCAAGGCTTGGACCTGACCCATTTTGCATTCAACCCCTTCAACAACTTAAAAAAGGAAAAAAAAAAAAAAAACACAAACAAACAACAAGGAAGAAGAAGAAAACCCAAAAACAAAGAAGAAAAAATCTTCTATCCCGATCGATGTCTATGTAGATGTATAAAAACCCAAATAACAAAACAAAAATAAAAAATCTCCTATTGACGCGCCGCTTGCTCTCACAAGTTTGTTTAGTCTAGGCTGAGGTGATCGTGATGATCTCGGGGCTGTTTGGAAATTGTTTCCATAAACATGCACTTTTGTTTTTATGAGAGTAAACCATGAAGCAACAAAAATGGATGGTTACTAAATGATTTGTTAGTGTGAAAATGGCTCGTAAGTATCTAAAGAAAAATGACATATAATTTTTAAAATAAGAATGAACATCTGACTAGGCCAATGACCAACCCCAATAACTTTTGTTATTGTGTTTGATCTAGCTAAACTAGTTGACAACCCTATATATCTCCATGTACCAATTAGAATTCCACCTACCCAAAATCACCAAGAACAACACTTGAACATTCGTTAGCACACATCTAATACAAAATTGAACTTGTTGAATATTGAAGATGAGATCATTGACAGAGAATGCTAGAGGAGTTGGGGAAGACTTAACCCACGTGGCAATTCTCACTTTAATTAATTCACACAAAATAACTTATTTGAATATCTATTCTATTATATGAAATTTACAACCCAGTGAAACTTATCAAAAATAAAAAATTCCCAATTTCTAATTTCTAATTGCTCTATAACTGTCTCACTTTTTAATTTTAAATTTCAAATTTTTATAACTTCTTTAATTTTTCTCTTCATTGACACATTTTTTTTTTTGTCATTCAATAAAAAATCATCCGATGAATTTTCATGACACACTCATCAAGTGCTATAATTTACATATTCAATTGAATTGTGTCATATTGTCTCCTTTCAACATATCCCTACAGTAGTGGTTACATTTTAATTTCAAAAATATATAAAACCTATCAGTTCCCTCATTTTAAGTAGGAATGGCAACGGGGCGGTTCGGGGCCGGGGACTACACTCCCCGTCCCCGATCCCCGACAGTAAGAGAATTCCTCGTCCCCGTCCCCATCCCCGACGGGGAGCCCATCGCCCTCCCCCGCCCCCGTCCCCGATCGGGGATCAGGTATCCCCGACCCCACAAATTCCCCAAAATATAGCAGGTCAGATTTTTTTTTTTGATCTGTCAAACATTTTAAAATTAAAAAATCTATAGATCTGTGTAATTTTCATCAACAACAATCAACAATCATCAAATCATCATCAACAATCATCAACAACAGTTTAATTTTCATCATCAACAACTCTAAAAAAAAAAAAATAAATCAGAAATTTAAGAGGAGAACGGTGAGGATCGAAAGTAGAGAGATAGATAGATCTGAGCTGCAATCATATATATATATATATATGTATGTATGTATATATAACACAGAGAAGAGAGACGGAAAGAGCCGGTGGCGGAAGAGATCGCGGACGAGGGCGGCGAAGGAGATCGGCGCGACGGCAGAGGAAGGCGGTGGAGGAGCTGCCCTGTGAGATCGGCGGTGGAGAAGCGGCGCTGTGAGATCGGCGGTGGAGGAGCGGCGCTTGAGATCGGCGGAGGAGGGGTGCTGTGCTGTGAGATCGGCATTGGCTCTTCTATCTCTCCCTCTCTCTCTCTCTCTCTCTCTCTCTCATTTTTCTCACGCGTAAATGAAGCCCCGTGTGGTGTGTGTGATTTGTTTGAGGGATGAATGAGTATAGGCTAGCAGACAAATATATATAGACAGGGGTAGACATGTAATTTCATTTCGGGGGAAAACGGGGCGGTGATCGGGGCGGGGATCGGGGCCGGGGCGGGTCTGGGGCTGAAATCTGTATCCCCGTCCCCGGCTCGTATATCATCGGGGATGAAATTTTGAATACCGTCCCCGTCTCCACGGGGATATTTTTCGGGGAATCACCACTTAATTTGGGGTCGGGGGATCGGGTCCCCGTCGGGCCGGGTCCCCATTGCCATCTCTAATTTTAAGGGGCCCCCAATTCACTCCTTTTCCTAAGTGGGGGTATCTAAACTTGCACACATGGTGCTGACTATGTCACTATAAATACGTCTACAAATCCTATGCAACATGAAAATACATCATACTTGTTTGATCACCAACCTAATCAAAGGACAGAGAAGGAGAAGAGGAGGCCGTGGAGCAGTAATATCTACTTAGAATATTAATTTAACATGTTAACATGACGTTCTCCCATTAATAAAATCAATTAAAAAGTAGCTAAAAATAACAACAAAAAATTATTTTCAATTTTTTTTAATTTTTATTTATTTATATTTTAGTTTAAGAATTGACAAGATTTGAAGCGAATTTCACAGATTTCACGAAATTGTGAACCCTATTTTGAGCCTGATCATCTAGGCCTAGCGGGAAAAATTACTTAAATATCTAAGTAGCAATAAATATATGCAAAAAAACCATGCATAAACATCAAAAAATTATATGCATGAATACCATGACTAGTTGAGAGGGAGTTTTTATTTGCATTAGGATCGAGCTAAGGCATGGTAATGGATCGTTCTAATGGGCCGTGGTGAAAAAGGCATAGCAAGTGGACCGCGGTCCAAGTATTAGCTCGGTCCAAGTGTGATTATAGTCACCAGACGGAGTAAAGATAGTTAGCTCGGTCATAGTATTTGGAGCTGAGGTATGACGGCTTCACGTGGTGGACCTTGCTCTGGTTAGCGCGGTAGTAGCTTGCTGTGGTTAGCTCGGTTTCAATCGGCACAAACCGAGGTACAAGTGAACAAAGAGCCGAGCTATGAGTTGCACGTGAAGGTACTGGTTTGGGTATGACAAAATGGTAATGTTAGCTCGGTTACATTGTCATCCAACCACGGCAATACTAGCTCAGTCGTTTGGTCATACCATCGAACTAGAACCATCTCACTTGGTTTATGCAGTGAGGGGGGTTGTGAAAGGATAAGCATTATCTTTTCAGAGTGTGATTCCTATGAGGATTCTACATAGAGGAATAAGAGTCCTACTAGAATTGTGCCACACGGAACCTATAAAAGCTCATAACAGAACCTATGAAGAAGGTAACACAACTTTGATTCTCAAATACACAGAGCTTTTGTCTATTTGTCTATTTTGCTGACTTAGGCATCGGAAAGGTATCCGGCACACACCCGCCGGCTAACTCACATTTGTGTTTTCAGGGAGTAAAGTGACGATGTTTGGAGGAGCGCATACTTGATCAACAGGATTATACGAGAACATTATTTCTTGTTCGTACACTAGTTAATTTTAAGCAACTAACAAAATCTAGAGAGTAAGATTTGCGGCCATCCCTTCAAACATCCACTCATTAGGCTTGTGAAAATTAGGGAAAACAAATAAATTAGTTTTGAAGATTGGCGAACTGCTAGTACCTGGAAAAAGGTGATGGCTGTGCTAGTAGGTGCAAAAATAGAGAGAAGGAAAAATAAACATAAATGAATAGAAACATTGAGAGGGAGAGAGAGGGATTTATACCTTAAATTGTTTTTAGGGAGAGTTGAACATGCTCCAGAAAATGGAGATGGTGAAGGCCCTGGTGGGTGAGACATTGTAGAACAAAATTACTTTAGTCAAAGAGAAAACAAAGACAAAGAAAGACAGAGGCTTGAAAAAATATACCTAGATGACGGCGGCGAGACAAAAATGAAAGGCAGTGTTGAATGTGGAGAGGTGACGATGGAAGATGGCAGCGTTGATGGTGAAAAGGCAAGGTGAGTGGCGCGACTGAGAGGTGTGATCGATTAGGCGCATTTGTGAAATATTATAAGGGTTTTAATTTGTTTTCCCCTACAACAATGTTGGTCGGCTTTTGTCACTTTGTGCGTTTAACAAGAAAAATGACGTCATTTTGATATTTGTGACTAAATTCCATTAGGCGCTAAAAGATTTTAGTCTCCGCCTATTTTTTCACTGTCCCGCCCATATTTTTGCTGACTAATATTTCAATTAGTCTTGAAAAAACGCTTTTCTGCAAGTAAATTACTTTAGTCGATAAAAGTATGAACTTTTAGCTACCATTTTTTTTTTCTAATCGGCAAATGTAATTTTTTGCGACCAAAATTTTTTTAGTTGGCAAAAGTGGTTGGCGAAAGTGTAATTTCTTATAGTGTCCATTTCAACGGCAAATGTGTCATACAATTCATTTTGTGTTAGTTAATTTGTATACTATTTGAAATATAATAACGTTTTTTAATTAATAATGTTAGAACTTTCTTGATTATAAAACTCTGCTTAGTTTGATTTTTAGAATCTATTTTTAGAAAACTTTTTCTAAGTAACTAAAAATTAAATTGGTGAAAAAAATTAAAAACACATCATTTTTATATAATTTTTTCTTTTGAGAGGATATAAATAATTTTTTATACATTTATTTATTTTTTTAATTATTTATTATTTTTTTAAAAGTTAAACATGATGACAATTTTGATGTCATTATTAAACTAATCCATTAAATCAAAAAATTCAAAACTAAAAACATTTCAAAAACATATCGATTAGATATTAAAAATTTAATAATCATTCATTATATGATAACCATCTAAAAATATATTTTTCCTTTTTTTGAGTGGATCAAAATATCTATTAATAACAAATATAACTATCTATTACATAATAATCATCCAAAAATATAAACAAAGTCAACTATCCATTACATGATCTCATCCAAACGTAGTAAAATTTAATTTCATAAAAAAAAAATAAAAATATAAAAAATTTATCATTTTTATGGGTAGAATTATTTTTAAAAATTCCAAAATAAATTTTTGACATTTTATTTTGTCAAACTAATTTATATTTTATTAAATTAACGACATTACTATTGAAATAAAATAATGATATCTTCAATTATTTTTATTTAGAATAAGATTTAAAATTCAAACTTAAATGTATCATAATTAAAAACTTAAAAATTAAAATAATACGATAGAGACGATTAATTTGCCCCTATTATTAACAACGTAGATTTCTCCCACGGATTAATTCTATTTATCGTAGTGGCTGCAGAGGAATTCCAGTCCTGCACGTGGTTGATCCCAACCCACGTAGTGGTATTGGGTTACACATTTTAAAAAAAATAAAAAATAAAAATTTAAAAAATTATAAATTAACTTTTAATCTAATTTTTAAAATAAAAATGATTTGTGCCCCCAATTTTTCCCATCCCCAGTGACCCCAGTGTTTTCCTATTGGCTGAAATTTTTTTTTTGTGTGTTGCAATCACAGAGCCCCACCTGTACTGGGGGTACTAGGGGTCCCAGCACGGTTCTTTTTAAAATAGGCCGTTTGACATGATACGAAATATTTTGAAAAATAAATTTAAAAATATTAAACACTCCAAATATTTTATCAAAATTTTTGTCAAACACTTCTATAAGCGTGCGTTTCACATGCCTATAACACTCATGCAAGTGTTTTTGGTAAAAATCTGGGAATTTTTTTTTTAATCCGTAACATTGATCAAATAAATTTATTCACTCATATTTTTTTAGTGTATGAATAATACATAAAGTGTGATTGGTTTAAATATGTAGTCTATGTTTAGTTTGTATTTGTGAAACAATTTTAAAAAATAATTTTCTAAAAAGAGTTTGCAAAATTTAAAAATTTGTTGGTCGTGTGTTTTGAAATAATTTTGGAGTTTGGGATGATTTAATTTTGAGACAATTACAAAAAAAAAAAACCCCCTATGGTTTGGGCCTTGTAACAAAATAAATGCTAAATTTTTAATTTTTCAATTTAAATCTTAAATTTTTTATTTGTTTTTAATCTAAACCATCACTTATTTCCTTCAAGTAAAATCGATAAAAGAATAGATATTTTAGTCATTAAACTCAATGAAATATTTATTTTAGACATTTATATATACTTACATTGAGTTTAAAGACTAAAATATTATTTCTTTTCATAGATTTTACTTAACGAAAATAGACAAATAGTTTAAATTGAAAATAAATCAAAAGTTTAGAGTTTAAATTGATAAAATTAAAAATTTAGGATTTATTTTGTTTAAATGCTCAATTCTAGGATTTTTTTTTTTTTTTTTTGTAATTGTCTCTTTAATTTATTTTGTGTAGTTGAATAGATGAGTATGAAAGAAAAAGTGATTTATTGATGTGTAGTAAAAGAAATGTGATTTTGGATTTTTTTTTAAAAAAATTTTCAACTAAACAAATTATTTATTTATTTATTTAGTTTTTTAAACAAAAATTGTCTCTAAAGAGACAAACCAAATAAGACCGTAGACTCTATATTTAAAAAGAAAATAGTTGGTAAAATGTCCACACCCCATTGAGTCATATGTTATTTGATGTAAGATTTTATAATTTTTTTTTTTTTTTGGTGATAATGACACGGTTAATTAAATTTTTTGAGAAAATAATAATAAAAATTATACCCCATTGTCGAACCACCACCAAACGTCTTCTAGAAATGTCATCGACGCTGGAAAGTTCACCGGTAAAATTACAAACATGAGCAACAGTAATGATACATGGATAAGTAGTGACGTGACATATGGACGGATAAATAGACTTATAAGTGGATAGTAGATAAATAGGTAGGATTAAAATGATTTTTCCAATTATAATTATCCTTTTGGTCCAAAAGAATAAAGCATAGGCTCATTGGCCAAAAATTTTAAAAATGGATTTCTGATTAAGGGTGTTAGGAAATTAATTATTTTAATTGATTTTTTATAATTAAAAAAAGATGTAGAAAAGTAAAGTGTGTAATGTGATTGAATGTCTTGGCTTGTTTGCTATTGATGTGTCCATGATAATGCCTAATCTATACCCTTAATTTAAACTTTGTTAGACTTATTTTATATATTATTTTATCTCATTAGGTTTATTTTTATGTTTTTTAGGTATTATGAACCTTAATGGAAAAATGCGGTGGATGAGATAGGAATTTGCATGGAAAGAAATTAAATAATTAAATGGGAGAAATGCTCCACTTGTATTTGTTAGACTAATTGGTATTTTGGAGCCTTTGATTGTGGGAGGTCTATGTTTCAAGACTTCCTAGAGGAGAAACGAATTAGGGATACATAGAATATGTCCGTAAAAAATCAAGTTAATTGGATATCGTTTAGTTATTTATTCACTCATATTTGTATTTATTTTAATACTTTAAATTATAATTATTTTTTATTTTTGTACATACAAATATGAGTGGATAAATAAGTAAATGATATTCGATTAATTTGATTTTTTTTATAGATATGTTTTACATGATATATTCTAAAATATAAACAATTTAAATTATTAAAATGAACTCCGCAATGGGCCAATTTTACTTCGCAGCAGGTTGCTGCTGTGCGCAGCCCCAATTCTTCCTAGAAATAAGTTATTTATATTTTGGTCAACTTAGACACCAATTTTATTTATTTATTTTAAGAATTGAAAAAATTTGAAGTGAATTTCACAGATTTCACAAAATTATGAACCCCATTTTGGGCCTGATCATCGAGCGCCTAGGGGGAAGAAAATTACTTAACTACCCAAGTGGCAATAAATATATGCAGAAAATCTATGCATAAACATCAAAAAAGTATATGCACGAATACCAGGACTAGTTACTTTTAAGCAACTAACAAAATCTGGAAAGTAAGATTTGTGGCCATCCCTTCAAACTTACACTCATTAAGATTTTGAAAATTAAGGAAAACAAACAAATTGATTTTGAAAATTAAGAAAAACAGAGAAAAATAAAAGGAGAAATTGAGCGAGAGAGAGGGAGGGAGGACCCATAACTAAAATTGGTTTTTTGGAGATTGGCAAACTGTAGGTACCTAAAAAATGGTGATGGCGGTACTAGTAGGTGCAAAAATAGAGAGAAGGAAAAATAAACATCAATTAATAGAAACATTGAGCGGGAGAGGGAGAGGGAGATGGAGGGGGATAGGG
The DNA here is from genome assembly GCA_025200525.1 of Camellia lanceoleosa. Taxonomy (NCBI): domain Eukaryota; kingdom Viridiplantae; phylum Streptophyta; class Magnoliopsida; order Ericales; family Theaceae; genus Camellia; species Camellia lanceoleosa. The sequence goes on from CM045765.1 coordinate 46,062,142, forward strand.
AGAGAGAGAATGTGTGTGTGTGTGTGTGTGAGAGAGAGAGAGAGAGAGAGAGGGATTTATACCTCAAATTGTTTTTAGGGAGAGTTAAAGATGCCCCAGAAAATGTGGATGGTGAAGGCCCTTGTGGGTGAGACATTGTAGAACAAAATTACTTTTGTCAAAGAGAAAACAAAGACAAAGAAAGACAGAGGCTTGAAAAAATATACCTAGATGACGGTGGCAAGGCAAAGATGGAAGGCAACGGTGATAGTAGAGAGGCGAGGACAGTAGACGGCAGGGTTGATGGTGAAAAGGCGTGGTGAGTGGCACCACTGAAAGGGTGTGATCAATTAGGCGCGTTTGTGAAATATTATAAGGGTTTGAATTTGTTTTTTCCTAAAACAGTGTCGGTCGGCTATTTGTCACTCTGTGCATTTAACAAGAAAAACGACGTCATTTTGATATTTATGACTAAATTGCATTAGGCACTAAAAGATTTTAGTCTCCCACCCAGTTTTTCACTGTCCTGCCTATATTTTTGGTGACTAATATTTCAATTAGTTGTGAAAAATCACTTTTTTGCAACTAAATTACTTTATGTTAAATTTATTTATTTTGATGATTTATTTAATTATGTTTTAAATCCAAAATTTATTTTGATGATTTATTTAATTATGTTTTAATTTATTTGAAAGAGAAAAATATAATCAAAATTTATGTTGTCCCATTATTTCTGACCTAAACCTTTATCCTAAATGTTGTTAGAATGTATTTAATATTTGATTAAATCAGGAGTTCAAACAGCCCAAAAACAGAGGTTCAAACAGCCCAGTACAGCAGCAGGCCAAACGGTTCAAAAGGTTCAAGTGGAAGATATTCAAATTTGTAATGATGGAGTGGAAGATATTCAAATTAGTAATGATGGAGTACAACGGCTACAAACGGCTATAAATTTAAATGAATATAACGGCTATAAATGGCTATAAATTCAAATGAATACAACGGCTATAAATTTCATTATATATACCAAAGCCTCTAATGTAAACAAGTGACAAAAAATCAGAAAATATTCTTTGATCTATAATCACTCTTTCTGGGCCATGAGGTCCAGCTGAAGCAAGCCGACTCTCTCTGGGCCATGCAAATTAAACTAGAAGAAACTCTTCGTGAATACTCGGCCCACTATTGGGAATGCTTTAATCTGGTTGATGATGCTTGCAATGATTCCATGGCCATCATCGCCTTTAAGATGGGATTGCATCCCGATAGCCCCCTCCACAGTTCATTGACCAGGCGTCCCCCCAAAACCATCTGGGCATTAATGAAGAAGGTTGAAGAATACTACAAAGTGGAAGATGATGCCCTTCGAGTCAAAGCCGGACGTAAAGCCATTGAGACGGCCACGTCGGGAGTTGTTCAGCCGATTAGCTCTGTGCCTTCAAGAAGCCCCGAACGGCGGAATTGACCCAAACGAGGCAAAAGACATGATTTGCACCGATCAACCGACCAATGTTCACAATGAGCTAATGAACAATACCAAGTGGATAACAAGCGCACAAGGCATCCGGGCAAGAAATACACGAAGCTGACAAAGCCGATTCTGTCGAAAATATAACACCTTCCGTTCTTCAAGTAGCCGCCCAAGATGACGGGACCCGTGGATACGAGAAGACAATATAAACGATGTGAGTATCATAAAGACCATGGTCACGACACCGATAGTTTTTTTTTTTTAAGAGATCACCTGGAAGAATTGGTGCAAGGCGGCCGTTTTACGCAATACGTTCGAAAGAACAATTCAACCAATACAATAGCTTTACGGCCGGAGTCACCCCCTCTTGGTGTAATCCATATGATATACAGCTTGTCGGCACCACGTGAGGTGCACACAATCCAGTTGCCGTCTAGCACACATGGCTTGATGATGCCAGCGAGACGGCCACACGACACTAGAAGGATTAGTTTCGATGACAGTGATTTAGTTGGAGTGACCCACCTCCACACTAATCCCCTCGTCATTGAGCTACGTGTAAACAAATTCACCATTGAGCGTGTACTCATTAACTAGGGTAGCACTTCGGATATAATGTATTACAAAACTTTTGTCAAACTTGGTTTTACCGATTCGGACCTATCTCCGACTAATTATCCGTTATTCGGCTTCAATGCTAACCCGGAGTACCCTTTGGGCAAGATCACACTACTAGTACGGGCCGGAACCAGATCAGCAGATGTAGAGTTTCTGGTTGTTAAGCTCCCTTCGCCGTATAATCTGATCATGGGTAGAACTTGGTTACATACGATGCAAGCTGTGCCAAGCACCTACTACCAACTGCTCCGTTTTCCGACTGAATACGGTATTGAACAAATTCACGGCTCTCAAAAGTCAGCGCAGGCATGCTATCTTCTAGTTACAAAGAGACTGAAGGAACTAGAAGTGCATTCAATTGAGGTACCGGATAGGGAGAGTCTCGAAGACATTAGGAGGATCCCAAGTGACAAAGAAACCGAAGCCCTGCATCGGGTCGAAATTGATGGAAATCCTGACAAATTCTTCATGATCGGCGCTTTCTTGGATAATGTCGAAAGGCAGGAATTGATAGCCTTCTTACTCGGCAATATTGATGTGTTTGCATGGACCCCATACGAAATGCCAGTAGTAGATCTATCAGTGGCCCAACACCGCTTGAACATTGATATGAAATGTAAGCCTATTGTTCAAAAAAGCCGTGCGGTCAGCCGCGGAGCATACTTCAGCCGTCATTGAAGAAGTAGATAGGTTACTTGATGTCGGGGCAGTCCGTGAAGTAAATTATCCTACATGGTTGTCCAATACTGTGGTTGTGAAAAAAAAGAATGGCTCTTGGCGCGTCTGTGTGGATTTTACGGACTTGAGCAAAGCTTGTCCCAAGGACTATTTTCCCCTGCCTAGAATAGACCAACTCGTAGATGCAACGGCACATCATCAATGCATGAGCTTCTTGAATGCCTATAGAGGCTATCATCAAATTGCCATGCATCCGGAGGATCAAGAAAAAATTGTATTCCTCACCCCAAGAGGAACCTATTGCTACAAGGTCATGCCTTTTGGGTTGAAGAATGTAGGGGCAACTTATCAAAGACTAGTGACTTCCATGTTCAAGGAACAGCTCGGCCGTACCATGGAAGTATACATCGACGATATGGTGGTCAAATTCAAGTAAAAGCACTTCCATCTAGCCGATTTGTCATAAACATTCGGCATTCTTTGAAAGTACAAGATGAAATTGAAGGCTTCTAAGTGTGCATTCAACATTGACTCTGGCAAATTCCTTGGCTACATCATTAACAACCGCGGAATCGAAGCCAATCCAAGGCAGATCACGGCAATTCTAGAGCTTGGATCCCCTCAGTCAGTCAAAGAGGTCTAGAAGCTAAAGGGGATGGCCGCCGCACTCAACAGATTTATCAGCCATTCCACAGATCGTTGCCGACAATTCTTCTACACACTTCGGCAAGGTAGAGCATTTGATTGGACTCCCGAGTGCCAGGCCGCTTTGGATGGCCTAAAATCTTACCTCCGATTAGTTCCACTCTTGGTAACACCTGTAGTTGGCGATCCACTCATTTTGTATCTGGCAGTATTCGACCAGGTAGTCAGCGCCGTATTTTTAAAGGAAGAACTAGGGGAGCAGCGACCAGTTTACTATGTGAGTAAAGCTATGGCCGACGCCGAGACATGTTACCTTCCACTAGAAAAGCTTATCCTTGCTCTCGTCATGGCTGCAAGAAAACTAATGCACTATTTTCAGGGGCATACCATTGGGGTGCCAATGGAATATCCCCTCTGGTTAACGTTCCCGAGTGCGGAGGTGTCTGGGCGCATCTCGAAATGGGCTCTTGAACTTAGCCAGTATGATATGCAGTTTCTACCCAGAACTTCCATCAAAGGGTAAGTGCTCGCCAACTTTGTTGCCGAGTTCACAGGATCCCTGACCGACTTTAAGTCTGATCAAGTGCAAACTAAGCCCGACTGGAGATTGTATGTTGGCGACGTTTGGCAGATGTATTGCGATGTATCATCCAACCAGCGTGGTAGTGGGGCTGGCGTAGTAATCATGACCCTTGAAGGGGCAATAATCGAACAGGCCGTCAAATTAGGATTTGACGCATTGAACAATGAGACCAAATATGAAGCATTGTTAATCGGCTTGCGAAACGCATTTCACCTCAGTGCGCGACGTCTACTTATTTTCTGTGACTCAAAGCTAGTAATCAACCAGTTGAAAGGGGAATATGCAGCCAAAAATGACCGCATGGCAGCCTATATGAAAACGGCGAATTCTTTGCTCGCGAAATTTGATCACCACGAATTGAATCAAATAACCTGGGATCAGAACACATATGCTGATGCCCTGGCTTGCCTAGCCTCTGTTATCAACTGAGAAATTAAGCGGACAATTGAAGTAGGGTTTGTCCCCGAGTCGAGCATTGCCTTTTCAGAACCAGTTCAAGTCAATGTTATCGAACCTGGTCCGAGTTGGATGGACCCTATTACTGCATTCCTATTTTCAGAACCGCTCTCAATGGATAAGAAAGAAGTACACAAACTCCGAAACAAACCCCTCCGATACTACCTGGATCCGCAGGGAAAGCTCTACAAAAAATCTCTCTCCAGGCCGTACTTAGAGTGTGTTCACCCGGATAAAGTCGAGGAACTTTTATATGAAATATATGAAGGCAGTTGTGGAGCCCATTCGGGCAGACGTTCTCTGGCTCACCGTGCCGTATCGCAGGGGTACTATTGGCCGACCATGCAAACCGATGCCGAGTGTTATGTCAAGAAATGTGGTCAATGCCAAAAGTTTTCCCTTTTAACTCACCTACCGGCCGAGGAGTTAAATTCTATCACTAGCCTTTGGCCATTTGCTCAATGGGGCCTTGATATCGTTGGACTGTTGCCACGGGCCCCGGGCAACAGGCGATTCCTAATTGTTGCGACGGATTATTTCACAAAATCAGTCGAAGCGGAGGCACGAACACATATTTGAGATTTCGACGTTAAGCGTTTTGTATGGAAAAAAAATCATAAGAAGATTCGGCATACCACGAGCACTTATTTCTGACAATGGTACCCAGTTTGATTGTGGCGTGTATCGAGAATTGTGCGACACTTATGGTATTCGACCCTACTTTTCCTCGCCGGCTTACCCCTAGAGCAATGGTCAAGCGGAGGCCACCAATAAGGTTATCTTGGACGGCATCAAGAAAAGGTTGGAGAAAGCTAAAGGCAAATGGGTAGAAGAGTTACCCAGTGTGTTATGGGCTCATCGCACTACTTCGAGGCGATCCATTAGGGAAATGCCGTTTGCTCTATGCTTTGGAACCCAGGCAATCATCCCCCTGGAGATCGGCCTCCCAACCTTGAAATCTAAAGTTTTTGATATGGGCCGAAATGACATGATGTTGGCCTTGGACTTGACTTTGATTGAAGAACGCCGAGACCGTGCCCTTGCATCCATGACACGGTACCAGCAACAGCTCGCTAAGTTGTATAATCAACGTGTTCAGTTGCGCCGTTATACACCAGGAGAATTGGTTCTCAAGAAAGTGCTTCCCACCGCTAGGAATCCGGCTGACGAAAAATTGGGTCCTAATTGGGACGACCCCTATTAGGTTGGTTCAATTGCAGGGACAGGGGCATATCGGCTCAAAGATATGGATGGAAGAAGCCTGCCGTGGCCGTGGAATTCCACACACTTGCGCAAATTCTATCATTAACTTGTATGGCACAACAACTTGCTTTGATTTTACGTCGTGTGTCTCTTTCTTTTTTTCAGTATAATGTCCTCTTGCTTAGTGAGTTCTAGTTGTGTGAATAAGCCTCCGAATTCGCAGCGCCCAGCGTGAATGACGTTTGGGCCAAATAAGTCTTTGAATTTGGAGCACCCTTTCGCAAATGACGTTTGGGCCAATATAAATAAGCCTCCAAATTCGGAGCGCCCTTCGTGGAAATCATGATTGGCCACAAAAAGCCTCCGAATTCGGAGTGCCCAGCATGAATGACGTTTGGGCCGAATAAGTCTTCGAATTCGGAGCGCCCTTTCATGAATGACGTTTGGGCCAATGCAAATAAGCCTCTGAATTCGGAGCGCCAATCGTGAAAAACACAGTTGGGCCGAATAAGTCTCCGAATTTGGAGCACCCTTTCGTGAATAACGTTTGGTCCAACACAGAGAAGCCTCCGAATTCAGAGTGCCTAGCGTAAATGATGTTTGAGCCGAATAAGTCTCTGAATTCGGAGCACCCTTTCACGAATGACGTTTGGGCCAACACAAATAAGCCTCCGAATTCGGAGCGCCCTTCGTAGAAATCATAATTGGCCACAAAAAGTCTCCAAATTCGAAGCGCCAATCGTGAAAAGCACGTTTGGGCCGAATAAGTCTCCAAATTCGGAGTGCCCAGTGTGAATGACGTCTGGGCTGAATAGGTCTCCGAATTCGGAATGGCCTTCGTGATTGACACGTTTGAGCCGAATAATCTTCTGAATCTGGAGCTCCTTTAGTGGATATTATGATCAACGTGTAGTAGTAGACAACTAAATCTGCAAGCATTAATTATCCATAAATTGAAGGAAGAAAAATGAGGACATGAGTTGGAAATATAGTGCAACGATCGAAATGACATATCGACATCCAGAATGATATGTTTTCTTCAATAGATCATAAGTACATGCTTTACATTTAAAATAAAATACAAAATTATTCGGCACCTCCCTCGTCGTCAGTCTTCTCGGCTTCATAAGCCTCGAACGGAAAAGTATAGCTCTGATATAAGGGTGACGCCGGATCAACGCTTGCTGCTTGGAGTGCCTTGGTCCATCCATGCTTAAATTCGCGATTTCGCATCGACAGACCTCCGCAGCTAGTTTTTCCTTAGTTTTATCTCTTCCGATTTTTCGGCCGTCATGAAAGCCTTTTTTGTAGGACCTAGCCTTCACCGATTCAATTGCGAACATGCTGGCCGAATCTCGGTCGGCGATCGCGTGATCCAAAATTCGGTGATTTACTCGCTCCGGGACAATCGAATTCACTTGACTCGCCGAGTGAGTCTCAGAGGCGCTAGTTCTCTTCAACTCATTATCGGCCTTCTTCGTGCGGGTTAGCAAGCTCTGAATGCGAGCATCCTTTTGCTCTATTTCTCTTCGTACAACACGCAGACGCATGCTGATTTCGTAGGAGGTGTACAGACCCTTTACTGCCCCATGAAAGCCCTCCCGGAAAACTTCGTAATCAGCTTGGCCGACCATGGATTGCTGAACTTTTGGTGAAAAAATCTGTCGTGCAAACTCGACTGCTACATTTGGGTCGCGGATAATGGAATCTACTTTCGTCATCGGTTTGTTCCCAACAAACACCGAAAAACTCAACGGGCGCGGTGTCGCACCGGTTTCACCTCTCAAACGAGGGGAGTTAACTCGTTGTTGTTTTTCCCTTCGGGGTGACCTACTTTGGTGACGTGGGGATTGGCGTTTCTCACGCTCCGTCGACGTCCTACTCACCTTGCGCGTTGGCTCGCCACCCCAGTTCATCTCTGCGTCCAGCTCTTTAAGTGTCCTACTTTCCCCTCTACTGTTGAAAAATAGTCTTCTTGCCATCCACAGTCGTCCACACTTCTTTTTTCTTCTCCTAATTTGTTGGATTAGAATGCAACAATGGCACCCTTGCACATGTAGCCCCCGCCGCATTTATTGATTACGGGGGCCGCGCTCCCGAGGCGATCTCATCAATGCTCGCATTCCATGAGCCACCGATATTCGGCGTTCCAGTTCATTCCTTAATTGGGGCAGGAGCTGGGGCAGATTCGTTAATCTTAGTGGCTAAGGATTCACTAATCTAATCGGCCAAATCTTGAGGCCTTGCGCCGATCGGATACTGTGCCCCAGCCATTCCATGAGCCACCGATATTCGGCATTCCAGCTCATTCCTTAACTGGGGCAGGGGCAAATTCCTTAATCTTAGCGGCTAAGTATACGCTAATCTAATCGGCCAAATCTCAGGGCCTTGCGCTGATCGGATAGTGTGCCCCAGCCATTCCATGAGGCACCGATATTTGGCGTTCTAGCTCATTTCTTAACAGGGGCAGGGGCAGAGGCAGGGGCAGATTCATTAATCTTAGCAGCTAAGGATTCGCTAATCTAATTGGCCAAATCTTAGGGCCTTGTGCTGATCAGATCGTGTGCCCTAGCCATTCCATGAGCCACCGGTATTCGACGTTCTAGTTTATTCCTTAACTGGGGTAGGGGTAGATTCGTTAATCTTAGCGGCTAAGGATTCGCTAATCTAATTGGCCAAATCTCAGGTCCTTGTGCTCATCGGATCGTATGCCGCAACCATTCCATGAGTCACCGATATTTGGCGTTCCAGTTCATTCCTTAACTGGGGCAGGGGTAGATTCGTTAATCTTAGCGGCTAAGTATTTGCTAATCTAATCGGCCAAATCTTAGGGCCTTGCGCTGATCGGATCGTGTGCCCCAGCCATGCCATGAGCCACCGATATTCGGTATTCCAGCTCATTCCTTAACTGGGGCAGGGGCAGATTCATTAATCTTAGCGGCTAAGGATTCGCTAATCTAATTGGCCAAATCTCAGGGCCTTGCGCCGATCGGATCGTGTGCCCTAGCCATTCCATGAGCCACCGATATTCGGTGTTCCAGTTCATTCCTTAACTGAGACAGGGGCAGATTAGTTAATCTTAGCAACTAAGGATTCGCTAATCTAATCGGCCAAATCTTAGGATCTTGCACTGATTGGATCATGTGCCCCAGACATTCCATGAGCCACCATTAACTGGGGCAAGGGCATGTTCATGAATTCATTCGACTAAATTGAAAGACGGCTAAATTGCCAAGATACGCAGTTATCTAATTGACAACTATTTAGTGGGATGTTTAATTTACTTATCTCATGATCCTACATCCTATTGGATTGATAGCTAGCACGCACAATAGACAGTAGTCATTTTACCCAAAGGAGTGGAAAGCAAAATTCTTCATCAAATAACAAAGATTGAGTACAGATAATAGTAAAAAGCAAAGGAAATTTTCATTAATAAATTGAGTACATATGGTGGTCATTTTATACATGAAAATTACCTTAAACTAACAGAAATCTACTAACAAAAATTTACAAGAACCATGTATTGAAGTTGCCTAACAAAATTCAAAATGTCACCCTAGTCAATCTTCGGAGTCAGACTCCAACGGCTCAACGTCCACCTGCTCGTATGGAATCGGCTGGGCCAATGTCACATTAGTGGCAGTGAGGGCTTTGAGCTAGCCGTGTTTGAAGCCCCGATTCTCGAATTTGGGGACTTCCTTCACATAGTTCTCCAAGACGACGTCCTTCCCAGCTTGGAACGCTTTGGAAATCTTGGAGTCGGCTATTTCCTTCGCCTTCTTCGATTCTTCTAAGTCGGCTTCCAGCTTGGCAATCACCTCCTTGGCCAACTTGAGCCTGTCTTCGCTCGCATTTGCCCTTTCCTCAGCGGCCAATCTGAGCTAGTCAGAACTCTTCGCCTTTTCTGCCTCGACGTCGGCTCTTATACGTTCATCCGCTGCTCTCACCACCTCGGACTCGGCTATTTGTGAGGCTCCACGGCCTTGCTCTTCTCACTTTCAGTTTCAGCTTTCAAAAAGTCGATTTGCTTAATAACATCATGCTGGTGGCGGCCGATCTCGTCTATCCTGCCCACCGTCTGCAAAACAAGGAGTTAGAATTTAAAATTAAAAGTAAGAAATAATAATATACATTTACATGCACATAGGTGGAAAGCTGAAAATAAGGTTACGTCGTGCACCAATAGGGCCGATTGAGCGGCTAATGCTATTGACAGCAGATTTGGCTTCGCACGAAAAGTCACCCTGTCAACCGGCAGGGAAATTGAGCAAGCCATACTCAAGGCCACTGTTGGATCTTTGAGAGCCGACTCGTCGGATGCAATCAACACGTTCTTTATCCTTGGTTGGACGATGAATGGTACGACCGAGTCCAACTCCTCAAAACGCGACCGTTTATCGATGAGTGATTCCTCAGGGTCGCCTTCACTCTCGGTGAGACGCTTCTCCCCTCTCTAATCGGCCTCTTGACTCGATCATTCGACTATCTGCTCCATTTCAACTGTCTCAATTTGAACCGTTTCTTCTATGATAACAGGCGGAGAAGACTCAGTTGCCGCAGCAGGTTTAGGACAGATGGTCTCAGCCCTCCTCCGGGCGGCCATTCGTTCTGTGTTTTTCCTCCTTGCCAGTTGCGTAAGCGATTCCCCCGCCATGTTCTCAGGATACGAGCCGGGGAGATCTCCTAAATTAGTAAAAATATCTTCTAAGGAGACGTCCCCTTGACCTGAAGTGGATGGAGGGTTGGATGGACTAAGGCCGGCTTCTTGAAAAGCCGAATTTAGAGCCTCGTCAACTTCTTCGGCTTCCAAAGCGGACTGACCTGGCTGCTCAGCGACTTCCTCGGGTATTGGTTCTTCGACCTACTCCGAATAAAAAGCTTCTAAACCAATTTGCCTAAGGCTTTTGAAGCAGGGGAAGATAAGGGCCGTGAGCTGCTGTTCGCCCTGTGGAGTCCGAATGTTGTCCGCGGCTGAAAATGTTGTGTAAGTCGGCTCGTACCTTAAAAGTATATGGGCCGCCCTGCCTTGCTTCTGGAGGTTTGGACAGCCAAAGAACTGGAGTGCGATTTTGATTTTCACAAGCACAGCGTCGTCGGCCGAAACCAGAACTTTCTTCAAATCGTTGCCTGCAAAAATAAAACGATAAGTACATGGAAAGAAAGCCGAGTAAATATAAGGTAGATAAACGTAAGGAACTATACGGCCACCTGGTTCGCCTCTCCGTCTAGGTATAGAATCTAGGCGATCTTCATCTTTGCCTTCGCCCAATTCCCAGTTACCTCATCAACTTGCTTGCCAGAGCTGGCAAGCATAGTCACCAAGTGATGGTCGGTGTCCTTGGCCCTAAGAAAATAGCGCCTCTGCCGGCCAGAAGATTTGGCCAAGGCATAACAATGCCGAATAGCAGGTATGCCAAGATTGATCCTAAGGCGTCAGTTCAACTCTATAATCCCTATTATGATTTGGAAAAAAATTATATTAGGTTGAGAGGGGATTAGACCCCAATGGCGAAGGACGACCCTAAGGAATGAGTGGAGGGGGAAACGGACTCTGGCCTCAACAATTGGTAGGAAAGGAAAGATGATTGTACTTTTATCAGTCCTCTCCATATCAAGGGTGTTGTCTCTCACGAGTGACAGAAGGACATCGTCGGGAATGGAAAAATGGCGTCAAAAACCAGAAATTCGATCCGCAGAAAGGAGGTCTTTCAAATGTTTTTCCATTCTAGCTAGTTTAAGGAGTATGCTAAACTAAAAACAAACAAGGAAATGGGATTCGAAATGAAGCAGAAGAGAACTTAGAAGAAGCATAGGAGACAATGAGAAACGGAAGGAGGTTGTAGAGGTTGTGAAATGGAGGAGGTATATCGAAAGGCAAACCAGGAGCTTTAAGTATTCAAAAAACATGCATTGGAAGGGACAACTAAGTTTTAAATCACAATAAATGAAGGAAGCGTACTAAGCTTTGATGGTACGATTTGTGTGACACAGTATGGTCATGCAAGTCCTTTTTTTGGACCTTGGTACAATGCTATTAGCTTTTGTGTTTGAGTAATCTGAAGTTGAATAATGGACTCATATTGATGGGCTAATGAATGTGAAATGTTTGTTGCTGAAATGTTGGTTGCATGCAGCATTTAGGTCAGAAAATGTTTGTTTCTGTATGTGGTGTGGTTGTCAACAATATGTTTGATTGCACTAGCATCCTCTGTTATATTATGGGCCAATAAATTACGAAAGTTTCTTTATAATTAGGGTACATGTTTTTGGATGATGGACTCATATTGATGTGGTGTCGTTGTGGACATTGGAGTCATGCAATGAAGGTGGCTGGCTTTGGCACATTAACGCTTCCATTCTTTTTGTTTAATTGTTCAGTATGGTGTGTTTAGTTGCTGGTTGGTCATATTGAATATGCTATTTGAAGTGACTTGGAAGATACAATGTGATGTTCTTGGAATGTAATGCACAGGTTATTTTCTACATCCAGTCGCAATGCATCTGGGAATTATGGGCGCCAATTCAAAAGAGCAAAACTATTTTATGTGGGTTGGTTTGATGCAAAGTAGTCGTCACAATTCTAGCATGGGTTTGTGAATAGTACACTGCCCTGTGTTTGTTTTGTTAGTGGAAATATGGAGTAGCTGTTGTGTTGTTTGTGGTGTGAAAGTTGATTAGAAATTAGGGCTTGATGGTTATGGGGACTGAGTATGTAATCTGGGGTTGGTACGTTGAGGATGGGGTACTGTGGCGTTGTACAGTCATGTGGTGGTGTCGCTGAGTTATGCGTTAAATGAGTCCAACGAATTTGCCGTTGAATGCATGTCAGGGATTTTTGAATGTGACACCCCAAAAGAAGAGACATTGTTTGTTGGTTTAAAACTTGTTAATTTTTTTATAACAGAACACTAATAGCATGGTCTGAAATTCAAACATAACACCTAATGTGGAATGGCAAAAATTTTAGAACCTTTTAATTTTTTGTGTGCAGAAACACAAATAGTCTGAAAGTAAAACATAACACCAAATGTGGAAGGACCAACTTTTGAAAACAAAATGAAAAAAAACATGATATGAATATTAAAACGTAATGCCAACATTAAAAACGAACTAACCACTCTAGCACGTCGTGTAGCTTGTTCTAACTCGTTTGACTGCCCAGTTCGCCCTATCCCATAGAAGATGATTTAGGACTTTGGATTGTTAGCTGTGTAATTATCTATGCTTAGGATTCTTGTACACCTAGGTTTCTTGTACACATAGGATTTTTGTACACTTGGGTTTCGTGTACACTTAGGCTTCTTGGCCTATATATACAAGCTTCTCCTATTGTATTGTATTGATTCAGCAATACAATTCATATGCTTTTCTCTTTCTCTCTACTATTCTAACACAATATTAGAGCCTAGGGTCTTCTCCTAGCCTCCTCTTATTTTTCATCACTTTTTACTCTTTTTTTTTCCTGCCTGGCAGATTGATTCCTTCTAACGTTGGTTTCTGCATATTTTGTCCTTCCATGCTTCGACGATTAGACTATATTAGCTTCTTCATATCTTCAAGATGAAGCCAACGCCACCAGAATCATCTCCATTCGACGCCACACGCGCTGCCAGCAGATTGGACAATGGTTGTGCCATTTCCTACATGCCTCTATGCACCTTTGCTCCTGTCTCACGCTATCTTGAGCCGTGGTCTCATCTACTAATGTGAGCCGTGTGTTTTGCTGTCATCACTGATGTGATCCCTAGTTCACCGTGCGTCGTTGCTGCCTTCTTGCTATTGTGCGCCACACACACCTCTGCTAATGTGCGCCACGCGTTTTTTATGTTGACCCCCCTTACTATGACATTAGCCCTAGTTCTGGTTGACTAGGTTGGTCAAACAACTTTGACCAACCAATTCGCCGCCTTTCTGGCCATGTTTTTGGCTCATTCAGACCATATCCCACCTATTTTCGATCTCCTGGATTTGCTAATGTGTTCTGTGTTGGCAAAATCAGCCTCTACAAAGCACCTTCTTCTTTTTCTTTTTTTTTTTGCATCATGGATCGTTCTGACAACATTAATTCAGTTTCTGTTATACTTGATGGGTCAAATTATGTTCGTTGGGCCCAACCTCTCTCTAGCTTCATCAAAGGGAAACGACTTTGGCGGATCCTTACTGGTGCTCTTCCCAAACCCACCCAGAAGGAGGATGAGATTGACTCTACATTCGATGACCGTCTTGCCTAATGGGAAAGTGAGAATTATCAAATTATTACATGGTTTCGAGCTACCTCAATTCCCTCAATTAATCTCCAGTTTGGCTGGTTCTAGGATGATGATCACATTGCCTCCACTACCAAAGCAATTTGGGATTTGTTGAAGGAATGTTATCAAACCACTAGACATGCTCATCAATATCAACTATTGCAGACTCTTCATCACATGCACGAGGTACTCGGTAAGTCTATCAATGAATTCTTATCCCAAATGTCATCTGCTTGGGACCAGCTAGCTCTTTCTGAACCTACATGGGCATATTCTGAGGATGCATAGTTGTTTATTACTTATCGGAATCATCTGTAACTATTACAGTTCCTTATGGCTCTTCATAGCACTTTTGAGCTCGTGTGTGCTTCTTTGCTTTATTGTTTGCCCTTGCCCACTTTAGAGCAAGCCATTACTAAACGATTATCAGAGGAGACTCATTTTGGGACTCGCAAATCTCAGAATGTGGATTATGTTCTTGCTACACCATTATCATGAAGTTCCATATCTTTACAGCCCGCTAGTTTATGCAATTATTGTCACAACCGTGGCTTGCCAGCCACTCATTCTTTTGTTCAGTGCCAAGTTCCCGACTGCTTTACTTGCCACAAGACTGCTCCAGGTCATCTCCAACACCATTGTCCTCGAGCCCACTCCAATACTTTATCTAGGAAAGGGTCTTCTCAAATCTTAGAATGTGAATTCTGAGATTTAAGAGTGGTGTAGCCAAGAGGAGAACCATACATGCACTTGTATGGAGAAGTATTAGCTATGACAGGTGTAGGGACACGATTTATGGTGTGGATGGCAGTGAGGGAAACTTTCCCCCAAAACTGTTTAGGACAAGAAGATAAGATAAGAAGAGCCCAAGTAGTGTCTAGAATATGACGGTGCTTCCTTTCGGCTCGTCCATTTTGTTGGGACGTGCCTACACAAGATCGATGAGATAGTGTGCCATTAGCCCGAAGAAAAGAAAGAAATTCAGAATCCAAGTGCTCCTTAGCATTATCAGAATAAAAGATTTTACTAGTAGGAGAAAACTGAGTGCGGACCACGGCAAAAAAATCATAATAAAACTGTTTAAGTAAACCTTTTGTTCTTCTCTGTGATTATATTATTGGTTCCATTGCCTTTTCCTTTCATGAACCTACTTCCTATCAAGAAGCTTGTTCTAATCGTCTTTGGCAGCAAGCTATGACTGATGAACTGTAAGCTTTTGATAAAACTCATACCTGGGATGTGATTGATCTTTCTTCTAGCAAGAGTACTATTAGTTGCAAATGGGTTTACAAGATCAAAACTCATTTTGACGATTAAATTGAGCGTTAAAAAGCTCACCTTGTCACCCGAGGGTTTACTCAAGAGTATGGCATTGACTATGAAGAAATATTTGCTCCTATTACTCATCTTACTTCCATTCGCAACTTACTTGCAGTGGCTGTTGCTGGCCATTGGAGTCTTTATCAGATGGATGTCAAGAATGCATTCCTCTATGGTGATCTCACTGAGGAAGTTTATATGTAACCTCCTCCTAGTTCTTCTGTTCCATAAAACAAAGTCTGCAAACTCCGTCATGCTTTGTATGGTTTAAAACAAGCTTCGCGTGCTTGGTTTGCCAAATTCAGCTCTACTATTCGTGACTTTGGCTTTTCCTTCAGTGCCCATGATTCTGCCTTATTTATACGTAAAACGGAGAGTGGTACTATTCTCCTTCTCCTCTATTTGGATGATATTATTGTCACTGGGAATGACACAACTGGTATTTCTAGTCTTCAACAGTTTCTCCGTCGCTAGTTATGAAAGAATGAGGTTTACTTAGCTACTTCCTTGTCTTGGAAATTTTTTAAGACATCTAGTTACTTTCTTACTCAAGCCAAGCATACTTCTGATCTCTTGGCTCATGCTGGCCGTACTGATTGCAAGACTACCACTACTCCAGTTGATCCACAGACTCGACTTACACCTCTTGACGGTTCCCTGTTGTCTGATGTCACTTTATATCGTTAGCTAGTTGGCAGTCTTGTCTATCTCACGATTACTTGTCCAGATATCTCTTATGTTGTTCACATTGTCAGTCAATTCATGGTTGCCCCCCGCTCTCTACACTATGATGCTCTGATTCGCATTTTGCGATATCTCAAAGGCACTCTGTTTCATGGTCTTCACTAATCCACTCAATCTTCTCTACAGCTCCATGCATTTTCTAAGGCAGATTGGGCAGGGGATCCTACTGACCGCCATTTCACTACTAGGTTATGCTTTTTCTTAGGCAACTCTCTCATTGCTTGGCATTACAAGAAGAAAACTCTTATTGCTCGCTCTAGTGCCAAGCCTGAGTTTCGTGCTCTTGTTGACACTACTCAAGAGCTTGTATGGCTTTGTTGGCTTTTTTCTGATATGGGAGTTTCTTATTCTGCTGCCACCAATCTTTATTGTGACAACCAGAGTACTATTCAAATTGCACATAATGATATCTTCCATGATCGCACCAAGCATATTGAGATAGATTGTCACTTCATATGATAGCATGTTACTAGGGGCACTGTTCGTCTTCTCTTTGTTACCTTCACTGATCAAACCACTGATCTCTTCACTAAAGCTCATCCTCCAGGACGCTTCTTTGATCTCCTCTCCAAGCTCAAGTTGACATTTGCCTTACCACCTTGAGCTTGAGTGGGGCGGTGTTAGCTGTGTACTTATCTATTCTTAGGATTCTTGTACACCTAGGTTTCTTGTACACTTAGGTTTCTTGCCTACATATACAAAGGTTTGAAACCCGATCCCGCTTATGAACCCGACCCGTACAAGCCTGAATGGGTAAATCTAGAAAAAAACATTATTAAATTTAATTTTAATCCATTTAAATCAATGTTGTTCCAATAAATAAATAAAACATTTGACAGTTGTGGACACTGTGTCTTTTTCGAGTCTAAGCCTTGCTTTCCATACCGAATTGTTTTGACCAACAAAGAGTCACTACTAAATTTTTAGAAGGGAATTAAGAAACCTTTAACAATGAAAACTAAGTTAATGACCTGATTCGTCATAATCATAAAATTCTAGGCTCGGGAACTTAGGTACAAAAAGGGAAGGTTATTGAATGAAAGTACTCCATTTTGCCAAATCTAAAGATTGGCCTCTACTCACTTTATGTTTTATGATTTTAGTGGTTAATTATTCATACAATTCATTTTAAGCCTAAAAACCTTTAACTAACCTAAAATTATGTGATTTGATGAAATGAATATCGCCTAACGTGGATTCTATAAATAAAATCATATCCTTTCAAAAAATAAATTTTTTTTTTGTGTGCAACAAATGGACTTTTCAAGGATATGATCCTACTTATGAACTAAGCCAAGTAATAATCATGAAAACACAGAAAACACACAATTTTTCATAGAAAAGCATCTAACTTGTAATTAAAAAATGATGCAAATAGCAAGCACATGTTAAGAAGATAGAGAAAACTTTCCTTGATACACACTTACACGTCTTTCATGCAATATATAAATTAAACATGACCTAATCATGCAACTAATACATACAAAAATGACCCTAGGTGTGGCTTGAGGCTATTAATATGATGAATATGCATAAAAAGAGAAAATAACAAGTAAAAAATAAAAAAATGCTAAAATTACATGATGATTCAAACTAGGGCTAACCCATGATTTATGTATGCTTAACAAGTCCTAAACATTCTATTCTAAAGAGGATAGACGAAACATGCAAAATAAGAGAAAAAAAGTGAGAAAAAAAAACTAAGAAACTACAAGATGTTATGATGGATTAATGTCCTAACATGCTGTGCATACTGAAATAAAGACTAAAGAGGTGCTGGAATTAATGAATGCAGATGATTTACCTGCTAGTTTGAGTAAACCAAAGATAACGCAAAGAAAGTGCAAAGAAAGCTCATGTTCCTTGCTATCAAACCTCCCTCAAGCTTAGGTTCTGATTAGGGTTTGTGTTCTTCAAGCCTTAGAACGTTTTCAAAAGTTCAGAGTTGCTTTAGGGTGTGTTATTTTTGGAGTTAAGGTCAAACGAGGGAGAGGGGTGGTGTTTTGCTCTCAAATCCTTACAAAAATCTCTAGAAAATCTTAACCCCTTGAAAGGGAGGGGGAGAGGGTGCTTATACAGGCACTAGACGGCATAAGAGGCAAGCTAGGGCAACTCTCATTGCTTTCCCTTCCGCCTCCCACCATAAATGCACTAAGATTGAGTTACCAAAAATAACTCTGTCTCACTTGGATGTGCGCACGTACAAATAATGTGTGCACTCACAAATAACGTGCGCAAGCACGTTTTGCCTTGGTATACGTGCCATGCATGAATGCACAAGTGCGGGGTCCCATGCCTTTGGCTTGCTTGTGGCTCAAGTAAACCTGAATTGCCTTATGATCGATGTGTTTGACAAAACTAGTCACTAATTTTGAAAAATATATTCGATCAAAGTACAATCGGGCCTCTCTTTCTTTCTAGGGGTTAAAAAGTTGGTTTTTGACTAAAAATGGGTCTAGGAGTAAAATGGTCATTTTTACAAAAACTTAATTTTTTACCAAAATAAGTTTATACAGCAACTCCAGACAATCTTAAACATTCTAAAGATGAAGTAATTATCATTTCATCATTGGAAAGCTTACAAGCGCCCAAACTATTAGGGTTAGTCAAAATAGGGTGTCTACAACAACCCATATTATCCTTGTAAATTGTATTTTAAAAAAAATATATATACAAAACATAATTTGTTAAAATTGAATTTGATAGTGAATAGTGATATCTTCCAAACTCTCAACTTTTTACATATAACATTGTCATTGTCATAATTTGTTAATTTCGTGAATTTGTACTTTAATAGTATTAATTAATTTGATCATATGAAAAGATAAATGTGTAAAACTTAATAATATAAGTCTAATAAAAAATATGTAATCTGGTTCACTTTGAATTTGTACGGGTGGGATGTGATTTTAATTTTTTTAAATAAACCTAACCCGTACCAACCTGTTAACTGATCAAAACCCGAAAACCCATTAATATATGGGACGTGGACACGATAGTTGAGGGAGGGTAAGCCCGACACGTTCCATTGATGACCCCTACTTCTACACTGATACACAATATATTTACAATTGTCCACCATACATCAAATCGCTGTGAATAAGTTTGGTTGAATCTTAAAGTTGTATGAATCCATTCAAATCTAGACAGAGGAAAGCGCATACATTTTTAATAGAAATTTGTGTTAGATCTCAAAAATTTACAGGTTATCTTCATACACTTTCTTTTTATTTAGATTAAATTTTCTAAACTGTAATATTTTACATTATGCTTAATAGCCAAGGTATGATGCCAAAATTCTAAATCAGAACCAATTTCGTTGGTTTCATTTTTAAAATATGTTTTTCCAATTTTTAGTTTTTCATATTTTTGTTGTTCATTTTTTTTTTCTTTAGTTTTGGTGATTAAAGATACTGGAATTTGCTCATATTTTGTATTTAAGCTATACTTTTACATGAATATCTAATATCTAATAATCTAAATAGAATTAAAAGTAAAATATTAATACAAAAAATTTATAAATTCGAACATGTACTGATTTTTTGTTGTTATGTTTTATTTGTATCAATATTATTATTATTATTTAATATTAATAAAAAATTAAAAAGAATAAACACTAATTATTTTCTAAGTGTATTTACATTAAGTGAATCTAAATTTAAAAGTAAAATTAAAAAATAAAAGTATTATAAATTAAGTGAATCTAAAAAAAAATGAAAGCGTTTTTTTTAAAAACAGTGTCAAAGACAAAAAAAAAAAAAAAAAAAAAAAACATTAAAAATCAAAAAATTCAAAATAAAATTTTAAAAAAACAAACCAAACCAAACGCTGTAAACTTCTCATTTTTTTCAATCTTTCTTCACTAATCTCTAATTTTACCCAAATTATTTACAAATTCTTTTCACTTTTTATGTGTATTAATAGTCTAATTAAAAAATAGTGCATACACACAAAAAATACAAAAAATGCAACACTAAAATCTACACTTCGACCAACTATTTAATTATGAATAAATAACTTCTCATTATTAATTGTATCATATTGTTGCAAAATGTTTCATTTGTGATATTTGATATATATCAGTGTCTACATATATAAATATAATATATATATATATATAAATGTAAATTTATATGTTTAGACACCCCATTTTTGACCGTCCTCAAGACCTGGACGTCACCGCTTGAACACTCGGTGATTATCCATGTTCGTGTTCTTTTGGAGTTTCCGGAGTTCTCGGCTACGCGCCTTGCCTCAGGACCTCCGAACTTGACCGTTTTGTGTCTGGTTGTGCACCAAACACTTGTGTTTTGCCTTGGAGGGGCAGGGAATGCCTTTTGAGGCATCCCCACACACCACCGGCAGTGGCTAGAGGCCACCGGCTGGTTTTTGTTGCCATCGGCACTATATTGTGCCGATCGGCACTCTTTTGTGCCGGTAGGCAGTCAATTTTGTCAAAATGACAATTTTGCCCTGCCGACTACTGTGCAGTTGCTTTATGAGATATTTTAAGGCAGCTGTCTTGCATTTGTTTCCCCTCCATACACGTGTATGGAGGGATGAGCCTTTAATTGACTTAGCTTGTAAGCTTGGTTGTCTATAAGAGAAGGCTTCCTCCTCTTGGCTTAGGGTTAGCAAACTTAGACATTTTTAGAGAGAAAAGACCTCAGAGAAGCTCTGGTTTTAGGGTTTGATTTCTATATCTATCCTATCTCTCTTTTTCCCTCTTGTTTGTACACTAGGTGTTTGTGACTTACTATTGCTCATCAACACTTAGTGTTTCACCTTCCCTTGGTTACTGAGGTCCCAAGAGGTTGTTCTTGCTGTTCTTGACTGGTTTGGAGCTCAAGGAAGCAACAAAGTCAACATTTGTGAAGAAGGTCAACAAGGGTGAGAAACTTGCTTTATATACCCCATTCTTGCACTCCATTTTGACCTATCTTTGAACTGTTTTTGTGCTTAGTGTTTAGTACAAAAAAGTTCTATTTTTTAGTCCTCTTGATAGTTTATTAAGGGTACTTTGTGCTTTGGGGAGGTTTGACCCCTCTTAGGCCTTGAAAAGGCCTCATTTTGTGCTATTTTGTGAGAGCTCTGGGATTTTGGTGTTGGGGTCTCTTCAAGGTGATGCCTTGAAGTCCCAAGAAGGAGGGGGTCACCCCCTCTCCTTGTTGTCCTTGAAAAGGGCAAGTTTTGCCTCTTGAGGGAGCATTGTGCTTGAGTGTGTGTTGAGCATGTATGGACTGGTATTCATACTTAGAATATCATGATTTAACATTGCTATGTGTTGGTTTTGCTCCCTTATGCATGCTTAGCATAGTTGCCATGTAATGCCTTGTATTGCCTTAATATGCCTTAGGTTGTTAGCCCTAATTTGAGCATGCTTTAGGCTTAGATTTGTGAATGTTTTGTGCTTATTTTGACATGTTTTAGCTCTGTCCATAGTCATTTGGGTTGATCTTGGCATGCATTATATAGCCCCTTTGCATTTTAGGCTTGCTAGCCTTTGAGCATGCATATGTAGCATGTGTTGCTTACCTTATTTTGATGGTTTGGAACCATTTGGTATGTCATTTCAGTTCCTTTGGTGTGCTTGTATGCTTGCCTTAGTTGCCTCTTTAATGCTTTAAAAGCATGTATTGAATGCTCCATGTTTTGGTCATTGTGCATGCCTTTGGTTTCAAGCCTCTTAGATGTCATCTAAGTAGCCTTTTGGCTTTGTTTTAACATGCTAAAGACCTGTTTTTAGTTGTTTAATGCATGCCATAATTGTCTTGCATAAGTATAGTTCAATGCCTCATTGACTTGCTTTAAGTCTTGGGCCATTTGCATGCTTTGTTTGGCCTATCTTGAGTTGGTTTAGCACCACACTTTGACATGATTTTAGAGCTCATGTTGCATGCTAGTCATCCATGTTATCTCCTTTCAAGTGTGCTTGAGAGTGGTTTGTTTAATGCCTAAGTTGTGTGCCTTAACATGTGTACATGTGCATGTGTATTTAGCTCTCATACTTAGCATTTTGGCTACTGATTTTAGGCCTAGTTAGAGTTGCCTAGATCATGTTTAAGTCCACCCCATTGTTTGGTTTACATGTTTGTCTTGTAGGTGTGTTTGCACATTAACATCCTTGCATTACATTGTCCATATTGCATGCTAGCCAACATGCTTAGGATTTCATTGCATTCACATGCATGCTAGGCCTCTTGAGATAAACATGATAGAGGTTTGGCACCCTTGTTTGTTCATATGGTTTGCATGCATTTGAAATTGAAAGTGCACATTCGGTTCCTTGGGCCATCATGCATGGAAATGCGTGATTGGTGGCCCGAGAATCGAGGCACATGTCCCTTTGAGTCACAAATATGATAAGGGGCATGGTTGGTGCACACATTGTTGGAATTACATTGCCATGCAAGTTTTTGCCCTCTGCTGCTGTGAGTTGCAGGTTCTGCAGACATTCAGTGCCGGCCGGCAGTGTTTAGTGCCGACCGGCAGTCTATTGATAGCCGATGAGTTCATTTTGTGCCGGTGGCCACATATAGCAGCCGGTGGATGTTCTGTTTAGCCGGTGGTGATCCCCAGCATCCAAGGAAGTAGTTCTGAGACTTTGGTAGTCTTCAGAGGAATAAAGCAGGGAAAACAGAGGCAAGCTAGGCATGGCAGTGCAATTCCGAGCGGAATTCGAGTGTGCATGCATTGAGCCCTCGCCCCGAGGCGGTTTACTGTTTTTTTTAAATTAATTATTTTGTTAATTTAATTAATTTGTAATATTTAATTAGCTTGCGTAGTTAATTATTTGTATTATTCTTTTGGTCCCTCCGAGCGAGGGCGTAATTGTAATAAGTGTGCGTGGGTGTGTGCATGTCTTCCAACCCCCATTTCTTTCTTCCCTTTTACTTACCTGCTTTTGATGGTAGATTAGGGCACGTCTATTTTAGCATACCTTATGCAATGCATGCGTGCATCCATGCATTTGTTGACATGCACCGGGCTCGGTACATCATACAAACCGCATTAAATCTTCAATTTTCAACTTGAATACGTGCATCAAATGATTGCATTTCGTATGCCATCTTTAGGGTTAGCCGAGCCTACTCTAAATTGCATCCTTGCCTGTGTTGCATTAGTCACTTAACATGAACTAGGACATGCATGTTTGCTAACTAGTTTACTGTTTTGGCACGGAGTACGATGTAAGTATTTATGCTTTAGCATACCACATGCGTGTGAATGTTAACATGACAGTATGCTTACCATGCGGCTAAGTGCTTATATGAGATAAACTATTTGCATGCCTGTGGGTGAAGGTTGGATTGCTTGAGTTGGAAAAACTCGTTGAAATCCGTGTTTTAGCCTACTTGCGAGTAGCAAATTCCAAAGCACTTTCAAAACGAACGGATATGCAATGTTTATTTCCAATTTAGGCAATCTGGTCTATACTTGTTTGCTGCGCGCATAACATAGTAATCCTAGGCTAATAATTGGAATAAGAGCATGTAATGTTTTCAAAATCAGATATCACGGTTAGTAGAGGCCGATCTTCGGACCGGGCGAAAGGGGGTGCTCATAGCTGACCTTCCCCGATCGTACCCAAGCTCCCGAGCCAAGACCACTTTGGTGATGACCGACACGTGGCCTTCGGCACCGAGTCAGGGTTTCCTAAATTCCCCCATTAAAAAATATTTAGGTGGCGACTCTGTAATCTGGCAAAGCAGTCCATGTTTGGCATTACTTTTCAAAATCTGTTTTTCTTCAAAACGATTTGCCGGATTTGAACTCTTTGGTTCAAGATTAAGAACCGTGACAACCGAGTCCGAACTGTAGTGACCCCAATATGAACGGAACGAGACTTAACCCTCCCGGGGCGTTCGGGGACGTCTACAATATGTGTTACTATATTCATACATTAATACTATATTATCATTAGATACTTAAATTTTCTAACTTGTGTCGCTTTTGTAATATAGTTATATTTGCTAAAAAAAATTGCAAAATTTTGTATTGTTCTCTTATCAATTTATGTTTAATACATATGTACATACATGTGATACAAACAAGTGTCTACAACGAACATTTTCAATAACAAATAAAGAATTTGCAAAACACATCTATCATGACAATAATTGTACCTTTTTTTTTTCTTCACATAAAAAATCACATTATACCATGTGCAATGGACGTGACCAACGACTAGTACCTTTAAAATGAATCTAATATTAAAGTTTCATTGTGATTTCAGTTTTTTAAAGGAGCCACATAGATGTAGCTCTATAGTGTATACTTGCCATGCACTTAGGCCCCCTACCCTATCGTGTACTTGTAGAGTTTTACTTATCAGAAGAAAGAAAATAAATACCATACACACACTATATGTAGCTATAGAAGCAAGAAGAAGAACTGAAAGAGCTTGGTTGACATATAATATAAGCCTCAATTTCTGTTGCATAGCCAATAAATTACCCCTTGTCGCATTCAATTCGTGAATTTGTTGGGCGGAATCCACCAAGTCTGCATCCAAGAGCCTTATGGTCTCCTTCGGTTCCCGGATCCGACTATATTCACATTCAAATCATCCAACTTCCTCAAAAAATGAATTGGACCTCAGTGAAATCTCCTTTACCAAATGCAATTCAACCACATCCAATATCGGGATAGCTTCTCTTGCAATACCAAATTCTCTGATAATGTTGAGAACGAGCATGCCTGTAAACCTGCAGAAGTACTGAGAGTTCACAAAGCCCGCTCAAGCGTAAGAAGTGCCGCTCGAGCGGAGGAGCAAAATTATGGACAACAATAGTTTGGAAACTAAGCAACTAACCTGTTCCAAACACAACGACAACAGTCCAAATGCCAAACTTAAGGAGATACAAGAGAAGTAAGATGTGAACAACAATATGAAACCATTAAACCCGAGTCTGGGATACAACAAGAGTCGGGTCAAAACCGAAATCACTATAACCTCCTTCCCTTAAGAAATTTTGTCCTCAAAATTTCAAATCAAGTTTTAAAGTTATGCTTAAACCAATTACAATAATAATCATCAATCAGTTCCATCATCATGACCCATTCTCTGGTCATCCATTCTCATCAACTTGATACACAAGTTCCAACATCGAGGTCATGTTTGATTCACAAGACTAATAGTGAAGTATTAATAATCCTATTAAATTAGTGTAGTGTTCACTATCCAATTGGATTAATATCCATTGGATTAATAATCCCACCCATACTCCATTACTAATAATCCTACAAATTTGTTAGATTAATTATCCATTAGATTAATAATCCTAAACTAAAATGTTAAAACAAACATAGGATAATTGGGCCCACGGATTAATAATCTCAATCCCATGCTCTAATCCACCCAATCAAACATGCCCCGAAAGTACAATTTACATTTTTCCAAAACATATGCAATGTTTATAGTAAATCCATGTTTCCAAAACTAATACAACATATACAATGTTTCCATATTCTCAAAACTTATACAACGTTTTCATATTTCATTATCATAAAAAAATTTCAATACATGATCAAGCATCAACAAATAAATCTGGATATTTCTCACAGACATCCAACTCACGTTCCCAAGTTGCTTCCTCCACCCCGTGATGTTTCCACAATACCTTAACCTAGGGAATTGTCTTGCCTCCCAATACTTATCCAAGACTCTCACCAGTCTCTCCTCGTACGAGGCATCCTCATCTACCTCTAAGTCGGCCCAATCCAACACGTGCGGTGGATCTGGCTCATGCTGTCAAAGCATGCTAATATGAAACACATCATGAACCCTGGAAAGCTGTGGCGGCAAGGCCAAACAATAAGCTACCTCTCCGATTTGCTTAAGGATCTTAAAAGGCCTAAGGAATAGAGGGGATAACTTCTCACTCTTTCCAAATCTCATCAAACCTCTCATGGGTGATATCTTCAAGAATACATGGTCTTCCACCTCAAAAGGCAAAGGTCTCCTCCTATGGTCGGCATAACTTTTCTAGCGACTTTGAGCCGTAACCAACCTCTTACGGATAAGTGTAACTTTCTCTGTCATCTCTCGGACTAACTCTGGACCTAACATAGGTGCATCACCCACCTCGGTGCAACACATAGAGGATCTACACGGTCGGCCATACAAGGCCTCAAACGGTGACATATCAATACTCAACTAGAAGCTATTGTTATAGGCAAATTCTACTAAGGGCAAGTGTCTTTCCCACGAATCCTTAAAGTCAAGGACACAACCCCGAAGCATATCCTCTAGAATCAGAATGGTGCACTCTGACTGCCCGTCAGTCTGAGGATAATACACAGTGCTAAAAGTCAATCTCGTGCCCAAGGCACTTTGTAGGCTCTACCAC
Organism: Camellia lanceoleosa; assembly: GCA_025200525.1. Lineage (NCBI taxonomy): Eukaryota > Viridiplantae > Streptophyta > Magnoliopsida > Ericales > Theaceae > Camellia > Camellia lanceoleosa. The sequence continues at coordinate 46,088,443 of CM045765.1, forward strand.
AATTGAGCCATGAAACACGGATCTCTATCCGAAACAGTCGTCACAGGGACTCTATGCAACCTCACTATGTCCCTAATGTAAAGGTCGGCAAAATAATCTGCTGAGTCACTCACACATATAGGTATAAAGTGTGCCGACCTGGTCAACCGGTCCACTACCACCCAAATTGCATCATTACCCCATTGAGTTCTCGAAAGGCTCACAAAAAAATCTATCGTGACATGCTCCCACTTCCACTCGGCTATTGGCAAGGGTTGCAACAAACCCGCTGGTCTATGATGTTTGGCCTTCACATGTTGACAAGTAAGGTACTTAGACACAAACACAGCCACATCCTTCTTCATACCCCTCCACCAAAATTGGTGATTAAGGTCGTGACACATCTTTCTGCCTCCTGGATGCACTGCAAGGCATAAATGGGGAAACTCTCGAAGTACCTCCTCCTGGTAAGACTCTGACATGGAAAGACGGTCAAGGTATCTAACACTCAAGTCAAAATACATGTTCAAGTCTTTCTACCTTCCCACTGGAGATTTTCTCCCGGAGGGATTCTACCTCAAGATCACCCTTCTGTGCTTCTATCACTCAATTCATAAGTGTAGGTTGTGCGACTACCGAAAACAAGGCTGCAGACTCAATAGACTCGCCAAGATATAAGTCAAACTCCCCAATGGCACTCAACATCTCCCTTTCCAGGAAGGCAATACAAGCTACAATGCTAATGAATTTCCTACTCAAAGCATTGGCCATAACATTGGCCTTTCCTGGATGATAATGTAACTCGAAATCATAATCTTCTACGAAATCCATCCACCTCCTCTGCCTCAAATTCAAGTCTTTCTGTGTAAACAGATATTTTAGACTCTTATAATCAGAAAACACCTCAAACTTCTCTCCACATAGACAATGCCTCCAAATCTTTAAGGCAAAGATCACCGCCGCTAACTCTTGGTCATGAGTAGGGTAGTTCCTCTCATGTGTTTTTACTGTTGCAAGCCACAGGCTACTACTTCCCATTTTGCATCAAAACACAACCCAAGCCTTCCCGTGAGGCATCACAATACACTGAATAGCCCAAACTCCTCTCTGGAATAATCAAAACTGGAGCAATGGTAAGTCTAACCTTAAGCTCTTGAAAAAACTTTTCACAAGTCTCACTCCACACAAACTTGATCCATTTCCTTGTCAGTCTAGTCAATGGTGAGGCTAGCCTAGAGAAATCCTTCACAAATCTATAATAGTACCTGGCCAACCCCAAGAAACTACGGATCTCGAAAACGTTCTTAGGTGGTTTCCAATCTTGCATTGCCTCTATCTTGGATGAATCTATAGTCACCCCTTCTCCGGATACCACATGGCTGAAGAACTCATCTTCTCTCAGCCAGGATTCACATATCCCAAACTTAGCATACAATTTGTAGACTCCAAGCAACTCAAATACCACTCGCAAGTGTTCCTCGTGCTCATCCTCAGAGGGTGAATAAATCAAGATGTCGTCCACAAAGACGACCACAAAGAGGTATAAGAACTCACGGAAGATCCGGTTCATCAAATCTATAAACACAGTCGATGCATTGGTTAGCCCAAAAGGCATCACCAGAAACTTATAATGGCCATACTACATATGGAATGCCGTCTTCGAGATATCCTCCTCCCTTACTCTCAACTAGTGATAACCCGATCTCAAGTCTATCTTAGAGAAGCAACAAGACCCCTTCAATTGAACAAACAAATCATCTATACGAGACATTGGGTACTTGTTCTTAACAGTTACCCGGTTCAACTTTCTGTAATCTATACAAAGCCGCAATGCACCATCTTTCTTTTTGGCAAAAAGAGATGGTGCTCCTAAGGTGAAGTATTAGGGTGGATAAAACCCTTATCCAATAATTCCTGGAGTTGGATCTTCAACTCACTCAACTTAGTAGCTGCAAATCTATACAGTGCCATAGAAATCGGTGTTGTGCTAGGCACTAAGTCAATAGAGAACTCGATCTCTTGGTGAGGTGGTAAACTAGTAAGATCCTCAGGAAAAACATCTAGGTATTCACAAACTACCCTTGGCAACTCAACTTGAACTTCATCACGCTAACTACTCAAGAAGTTGGCAGGAAGGCAACTAAGTTCACTCCGTCCATGCGAATTATACACCGTTGACAAGACTCTATCAACCCCGTCCTCCAAGAAATAAAAGCAATCACCGCTCAGGGTACATACAGTAACCCTTTGACGGTAGCAATCTATAACAGCACGATATGATGACAACCACTCCATTCCCAAAATAACATCAAAACTAGACATGTCAATCAACACAAATGCAAAAAGGAGTCGACAACCGGCGACCTCTATGTAACAACCCGATACCCCTGCTTCAAAACAACCTCACCACTAATAGGTGATTCTACACAGATATGAGATGCTAACTAAGTCTAACCCCAAAACCGATGCAAATGCAGACGAAATAAATGAATGGGATACACCCGTATCAATCAACATATCAGCAACTGAATTGCAAAAGAAGAAGGTACCTCTCACTACCAAATGCGCTGGCACTAGATCTAATGCGGTAATAACATACACATGCCCTGTGGGTCTCTACTCAACCTGATGTGGCTCCCCATTTTTCGCGCCCCCTTTTGGAAGGTCTGAAAGAAAGGCCTCAGAGTTCGGATTCCCACGGTTCTGAATCTAATCTCACAAGTGCAATGTGAAGTTGATAAACACCGAAGAGTCCAAATCTGGCAAATCGTTTTGGAAAATTGATTTTGAATCGAAAAGTGCCAAATTGGACTACTTTGCCAGATACAGAGTCGCCACCTAAATATTTTTTGTTTTGGAAAAATTTAGGAAACCCTAACTCATGCCGATGGCCACATGTCTGTCATCACCAGAGTTGCCTCAGCTCGGGAACTTAGGCACGCGAGGGAAAGGTCATGAATGGAGCACCCCTGCTCACCCAATCAAAGATCGGCTTCTACTAATCATGATATGATCTTTTATAAACATTATGTGTTCTTATTCCGGTTATTAAGCTGGCTTTACTATGTGATGCACACAAGCAAGTATAGACTAGTTTGCTCAATTTGGAACAATTCAACTCATGTTTGTTTGTAAAAATGGTTTGAATTTGCCACCTCAAGTGGGCTTAAACGTTTACGGATTTTCCACCAAACATAGTGGGCTTAAAACATGATTTGCCACTCAATAAAGTGGGCTTAAAACTTACATTCGTTGAATTGTTCCAATTCAAACAACAAGCCTTCATCTACAGGCATTCAAGTAGTTTAGCATTTAAGCACATAGCCTCATGGAAAGCATGCTAATGATGGCAACATTCACGCTTATGCAAGTATGCTAAAGCATAAAAACTCACCTAGTACTCCAAGCTAAGAAGATATGAGTTAGTAAAATATGCATGATTCCTAACTATACAAGATGCCTAATGCAATACATACAATATGCAATTAATAGGCTCGGCTACTAATATGGCATTGATTTGAACAACATACGATAAAACACGTATTCAAAGACATATTGAAACAACAATGCGGTTTGAATGATGCACTGAGCCTCGGTGCATGCAATACGAATGAATGGATGCAAGCATAAGGCATGCTAATTGAAACATGTCCCTAATCTGACCATCGAAAGCGGTTAAATAAAAGGGAGAAAAATGTGGGGTTGGAAGACATACACACATGCATGCACACTTATTATAACATTACGTCCTCGTGAAGGAGGGTCCGAATGAATAAGAGCTAACTAGATACGTTAATTAAGCTAACTAATTACTACAAAACTCAAAACTAATTAACTAAGTATTCTAGTTAACTAATTATTACAAACCGAAATCTAATAACTAGTTAAACTAACTAATTAATTACAACTCTTAATTAGCTACAACTAATTAATTACAACACGTATTTAAGCTAGATATTTAAACGTTAAATAAGCTTGAAATGCAAAGGAGGCTCATGCACGTGCTTGGTTTTCACTCGAAAAGCTGTTGTTTTGCTGCTGCAAGCCTCTGTTTGCATATTTGATCACTAAAAATTCTGCTCACTTCCAGAACACCTCTACTTCACCTTACCAATACACTGTGCAAATTTCATTGGTGGTCGACAGGTCGACTCTTGGTGGTGGTCGATCGGCTTTGGTGGTATTTACCGGCTGTCCTGAACTTCCATGCTGCAACAGAGAGCAAAACAGAGCAAAACAATATATTTCTCAAGGGTTGTTTGCATACTTTGCCTCTCCTTTTCATGGGGAAATCAAAAGAGGGACAAAATTTGGTTCATAAACCATCAATCAAGCAATTTCATTGCATGATGGCTTGTGAAACCAATTGTGCAAGTTCAATAAATGCAAAAATGAGACCAAAATGACCATCACCCTATCATGCATGATCAAGGGCAATGGAGACCTAGGAAAGTGGCACATTTCATCACTTTTGAGTATGAAATGGCCCATCTTCCTTGTGTTCAAATTAACGTCCGATTTGGACATATGTAATGCAACACAAAGAGATGCTTATCTTACCTCTTTTACTTGCCAATTTTGTTTACTCATTTTAATTACTGAGTCATTCCTTAATCCATTAAGTCCATTGGTGAGTGTCCTCTAATGGAAAGAGGGCTCAACCCACAAGTTGCTTTGGGCATAAAAGATGCATTACACTGTTGGTAATGAACCCCCTTAAGGGATTAAACCATTGGGTGTAGCACCTCTATTTCACACTTAGGCAAAAACGTGGTTTGAAACCACTTTCAAAGAAAAACAAAAGAGTGAAGAATTGAGGAGGACTGCAGAGATTGTTAAGTGCTGGAAATGAGTGAAAAACAATACCAAAACATGCAATCAACTCAAACCAATGGTGGTTAAAATCTTAGAACACCAAGCTAGTGAAAGGATTTACACTACAACTATGCAAAACAAGACTCAAATGAACTAACCAGCCCAAAACAAAGCTAAAATAGGTTATTTTGGAAACTAAAACATGCTGGACTTGAGCCACAAAAAGCTAAAACATTAAGCTAATACATGGGGCTAACTAGGCATGCAAAAAGGACACAAGGAGGGGAGGCTAACCCCTCCAATTTTGGAGTTCAAAATGAGTTTTTTACCACTAAAAAACCTCTGAAATTCAGTGGTTAAAAGGCCCAAAAAAGTTGGTTTGAAAGTGATGAATAAAGGCACAAAAACTTGACAAACTAAGAAGCAAGAAAGGTAAATCACCCCCTAAATAAAAAAGGGCTCAAACCACCACTTTTAAGCCACAAAAACATAACTTTTTACAGTTTAAAACCAGCCCCAAAATAGTAAGAAAAGATGGTAAAACAAGTATATTGAAACAAAGTAATTAAGGCAAGTGTTATACCTTTGAAGCAAAGCTCAAGTTTAGGCACCAAACCAAGCTAAAACCACTTGCTAGAGCTCAAAGAGGGTCTCAAATAACCTCAACCCAAAGAGAAGCGACTTTGATTAAGGTAGTGTATGTAAAAGTGTAGAGAAAACAAGCAACGAAGCACAAAATTGCAAGAGAGAGAGAGAGAGAGAGAGAGAGAGAGAGAGAAATCTAGAGAGAGAGATTTTTTGTTCCAAAATTTCTAACCCTCCACAATGGGGGAGGAACCCCCACATATATAGGAAAACAGGCCTTGGGCTTAGAAACATTCTACCATACACACGTAGGGAGATGCAGCTCAGTGTGCTAACAGCTGTCATAATTGTCAACAAATATTTGGAAAAAGACACTGGTGGTCGTCGGCCACCCGTCGGCCACCACTGGTGGCCGATCAGCCATACCAATGGCCGACAGCCCATGGTGGTAGCCGACAGGTCACCACAAGTTCCAGGCTTGAAGCAACAAGGTCTTGGTCCAAAACAAGGCGCAAAATGGACAAGCTTCAAAGGCTCAAAGACAGGGCAGGGCTTCGGGCACTCAAAACGAACACATGCAATCACAATCATCATATGCACAAGTGATGACGTCCAAGTCTTGAGAACGGTAAAAAATGGGGTGTCTACAACTGCTCACCCCTCAGAGCATGAGCCTGATGCACTAACTAAGCCAAAGAGGCTCCATGATTGGCTCTCAAGGCCTGTACTGACTGTGCAAGCTGGTGGCTCTATGTCTGTCTCGAACCAGATGCATCGAGTATGCCACCCAACCGAGGACAAAATCTCTTCATGTGTTTCGCCTGCCCACACTGATAACAAGTGAGCGGCTACCCTCTAGCTCAAAGAATGAGCTAAAGACAATGCAGACAGTTGCTATCCTCTTCTTAGTGGGCAAGCTGAAGACTTGTGGCCCACTGACCACCCTTGTAACAAGTGAAATCTCCCTGACCACCTCTGCCAGAACCTAAACTTGGTACTGGAAAAGTGGACCTCGACTGAGCTCCCTAGAATGGCTGTGGGTTAGAACCCCTCTGCCTCTTACTGTCCCCTTGAATATCTTGACTCCTCCTAGAGCCCCTTATCTTCTCCTCCTCCATTTGCATCACGGGCTCAAGATAAGCCGCCACCTCCACAAGGCATCCGTAATCTCTAATCATCAACCTGGCCACCTTGAACATGAGCCTGACTCTTAACCTCTTCTTAAACTCCAAACAGCGGTGCTCCTCTGTCACCACTAACTTGAGTGCAAACCTAGAGAGACTAGTAAATGTGGTCTCAAACTCGGTCACCAGAGTGTTCAACTACACCAGCTTGAAGAACTGGTCTCTCAACTTCTTCCTAACCATGGGAGGTAGAAACTTGTCCTGGAAGGTGCTGACAAAAGCCTCCCAAGTGACCCCAATGCGCCACACTCATACTTCCACCACCGACCCGCATCTTCCTTCAGCTGGAAGGATGCCAAGGTCACTCGCAACTGATTGTCCTCAGTGCCAAGCATCTCAAACATTTTCACTATCTGCTCCAACCACTTATCTGCCTTCAATGGCTCTTTAGGATCACCCAAAAACTCATCCGGATTTGATCGGAAAAACTCTCGCTTCAAGAAAGACGGCCTTGCCTCAACTACTTAGGCCTGGACTTGATTCTTAGCCCTAAGAATGACCATAGACTTCTGCAATGCTCTAGCCATTTCACGAGCTAAGGCGCCCATGGCTTGTTGACCAACTGGTTTAGCCACATTGGCCTGACCAACCCCTTCTTCCTGTGCCAAAATTTCATCCGGCAAAGGCACCTCATGTCTCATGGGCCTACCACGCCTATCACCACCACATCCACATCCTAAAATCCTAATGAAGGTAACAAAAGAGATTAACGCATTTACAAATGTACCGAAGCTAACTCACTCACGTCCTAATGTGGTGGACAACAGTAATTCACTCCATATAAGCACGTAGTCACATAAACACATACGAATTTCATTTATGGATAATGACCATCCCGCGGCGTTGCTAGATTTCCAATTAGAAATAGCAATGACCAAGTGACTTTCTAATAGGACTCCTAGAAACCCGTAGACTTGGTCAACATCCTAGAAATTAAATCCCATTCCCATGTAATCACAAAAACATGTTATCACATAGCATTGCAAATATATAAACATCTCCGTCAAATGAGATAAACTCATTATGCTACTAACCACTTCCCACGTACCCAAAGTATTCAAACCAAGTATGCTCTGATACCAAGTTGTAACGCCCCTAAAATAATTAAAATAATCCAACTCCAAACACCAATACAAAGTGACATAGATACAACAAGAAGCTTTCATTAATTAGAGTTAATATACAAAGGGTGACACATGCGATATACATTCATAAATCGTTCATCCTGAATCTATAGCATGTGTTATAAGATATAAATAAAGAATGAAAGCTAAACAGATATTCATATGCCCTAATGGCTTACATCTTTCCAAGACCGTGCTTGGTTACAACAAAATGAGTCATAAGCTCAATACAAATAAAGCCCTAGGCTTGTAAAAGAGTAAATACAAAATAAACAAAAGTGAGCTTTTAGCTCCACGGTTCTCCCAAGCTAAGTCCTTGGTGGAAGCATATCACCAGCACCTAAAAATGGTTTTTCCCAAGTAGAGTAAGCCAAAGCCCATTAGAAACAATTAAACACAATCTTAGCAAAGATATAAGTATAATATGCATATACAATACCTGTGATAAAATCATTCATATTCTACAAGATCATAATATGCCAAGCTTGATATCTCAATCCATTTTATCTCAATTCACTTCAAGTCAATTGATTTCACCTCAACTTATGAATCAAATTTATCGTTATCCAAACAACCCAACTGAAGCTACAACTCAATGGTTATCTAATCAATACAATCATTACACAAACACTTCAATTTGCCATTTTACGAAAATTTTGTCCACTAGAATCATCACCCATGTATAAGCGCAGTTTTCGGGACTTTTACTGTAGACACACAGACCAACTTAATTTAATGGAGTCTATCCCCTTTCTTCTCCCAAACATGGAGTACATCTCCTTTCTCCTCCCAAATATCATACATATACAATGTATTAAAGCACAGTCATATTCAATGACAACATTTAAGAGATTAGTTTCAATTCACCTAATCCTCATGTGATTTCTACAACAATCGTAGCTATTCTCCACCGATGGCTCAAAACAGATATTTTTAAATACATATACAATCTTCAAGACATATAAATTATCCAAATTTTCATAGATGAGAGATGGTGCACATCCAACTCCATCATTTATATAATCATTCATCTAATTTCATATACCCAATACCAATTTCATTATTTATAAAAAAAAAATATTTTAAACATTTTAGGGCAAAACCCCATTCTCTCCAAAATCCAACCTATGTGTCAAAATCAACAAATTTAATACAACACATCCTCATATCTATACCCATAACCATTTTCAATACCTTTATTTGAAAAACCCTCTTTTGATTTTAAACTAAAACCCTAGGTTTGTCTAAAATCCTCCAAATCCCAACATTATTTACACAACCATATATAACTAAGTTAAAAACCATAGGAGAGTGTAGAAAGTCCCTACCTTAAGCTTAAAAGACCAAAGCAACAATAGTGGAACTTCAAAGATGCCGAAACCAAATCTTGTTTAGACCAAAATGGAGCTCTTGAGACGCTCTAGCTTTTTAACCAAGGCACATGGGTAGAAAAACCAACGGATCTAGGTGAAAATGTAGAGAGAAGGTAGAATTTAGAGAGAGAGAGGGAGAGAGGCTCTAGGTCTAGGGTTTTTGAAAAGTAGAGAGAGAGAAAGATGTGAAAAAGTGATGTAAAATGTCACTTTTACGGACTGAAATACGCACAGTCTGCTCGAGCACTAGAAGTGACGCTCGAGCGCAGAATATGCACTCCTAGTAGTTTTGCAGACAACAGACCAACACTCGAGTGTAAGAAAGGCTGCTCGAGCTAAGGTCGCTCAAGCGCAGAAGGAACCGCTTGTAGACTGCCCGAATTCGCTCCGCGCGCCCCCATTTTCGGAGACGGCGCAAATTGGGATTCATAGCTACTACAATTCGGACTCCTATCACGGTTCTAAATCTAATCTCACAAAGTGTAATGTAAGACTGATAAATCACCAAAGAGTCCAAATCCGACAATTGGTTTTGGAAAGTCAATTTTAATCAAAAAGTGCCAAACATGGACTACTTTGCCAGATTTCAGAGTCGCCACCTAAATATTTTGTTTTTGGGAAATTTAGGAAACCCTGACTCGTGCCTAAGGCAACGTGTCCGTCATCACCAAAGTTGCCTCGGCTCGGGAACTTGGGTATGAGCGGGGAAGGTCCTGAAATGAGCACCCCCGCTCGTCCGATCAAAGGATCGGCCTCTACTAACATGATATGTTGTTTTTGAAAACACATGTGTTCTTATTCCGGTTATTAATCTAACTTACTACGTGATGCGCACAGCATACAAGTATAGACTCAATCGCAAGAATTGGAACAAAACATCTCATGTTTGTTTTTCGAAAATGGTTTGAAAGTGCTACTCGCAAGTAGGCTAAGACGTGGATTTTCCATTCTCAAGTGGGCTTAATATATGATGATTTGCCACTCTGCAAAGTGGGCTTAAAACTCACATTTCGATGAATTGTTCCAATTCAAGCAATGAAGCCTTCATCCACAAAGTGGGCTTAATATATGATGATTTGCCACTCTGCAAAGTGGGCTTAAAACTCACATTTCGATGAATTGTTCCAATTCAAGCAATGAAGCCTTCTGCAAAGTGGGCTTAAAACTCACATTTCGATGAATTGTTCCAATTCAAGGAATGAAGCCTTCATCCACAGGCATTCATGCAATTAAACACTTAAGCAGATAGCCTCATGGCGAGCATGCTAAACATGGCAACACTTACACGCTTGCTAGGATGCTAAAGCATAAACACTTATAGTGTACTCCGAGCCAAAGCAGAAACCAATTAGAAATCAATGCATGATCCTAATTATACAAGATGACTGATGCAACACATGCAAAATGCAACTAAAATAGACTTAGCTAGCTAAGATGGAAAATGAATGCAACACTTGATAATATGCTTTGAAACACATATTCAAGTAAGTGTATTGGAGTACAATGCAGTTTGAATGATGCGCCGAGCCCCGTGCATGCAAGACAAATGAATGATGCACACATGCAAGCATAAGGTATGCTAAACAAAACATGCCCTAATCTAACCATCAAAAGTTAATAAGTAAAAGGGAGAAAGAAGTGGGGGTTGGAAGACATGCACACACACACGCACCTTTATTACAACGTATGCCCTCTCGACGGAAGGTCCGAAAGAATAAGCTAAGCTAGCTACACTAAGCTAAGCTACTTATTACAAATCAACTAATTAACTAACTTAGCTAATTAATCATTACACACAAATTGAGCAACTAGCTAATCTAAGCTAAGTAATTACAAACCAAATTAATTAATTAAACACTTAACTAATTAATTACAAAATAACTAAGCTAATGAACTAGTTTAGCTAAGAAATTTAAACAAATGGCCTTGGGAAACGAGGGGAATATGCATGCTTGGTTGGCTTCGCTCAGAAATCCATTGCTATGCCCAGAATTGCCTCTGTTTGCATTTGATTTGATATCTGAAAAGTGCACTGACTTCCAAATTGCTTTTGCTCCAACATGGGGACCTCCTGGTGGGCTGCCGACCAGAAAAGGGGGCTATAGACCACTTGTAGGCCAGAAAAACTGGTCGGTAGACCACCCTTACTGGTCGGCCCACCAGAAAATTTGCCAAACTCTAGTTTTGCTGCAGCAGAGAACAACAAGGGGCACAACAGTGTATTTGCAAGATATGTGTGCATAACCACCCTCCCTATCATTTCTCAAGTTCAAGGGAGTGCGGTACTCGACTCTTGGGCCACCGACCGAGCATCGCAATGCACGATGGCCGAGAAGCCAAGTTTGCACAAGTCAATGTCAATGAATGCACACAAATAACACACAAGGGCCTCCACCTCTATCATGCTTGATCAAGAGGGTCGGCAACCGAGAAATGAGGCGCATTTCATCACTTCAAGTATGAAACGCCCCTCGTTTCTCATGTTTGGATCAACATCCGATCCAAACACAATGTAATGCAATACACATGCAAACAACATGCTTATCTAACAATGTTAATGTGGCATGCACAAGGTTCTAACATATGAACAATGCATGCATGGCATGTTCGGAGGCCAAGAACATCAAAGCTAGTAAAGAGCATCTCACAAGAGGCATGCAATACCAAGTTTAAATGGCTAAACCAACTATGGATAGACCTAAACCATGCTAAAACATAAATGCGCTGAGATGATAGCATGAAAGACAAGAAAATGATGCTCATGCATTAACCCATGAACAAAGCATAAAAGCACAAATGTGAGAGTGTAGCTACACTATATGCACTGAAATCATGTGTGAAATGGTGCCAAATCATCTAAACAACACAAGCATAGCATCCTAAGGACCTTTAATCATTAGGCTAGTCAAAGCTATTGCACTACAACCATGAATGACAAATCCCATATGACCCAAACTACTCAAAAAAAAGTTGAGGCATGCTAAATCAAGGCCGAAAGCATGCTAAAACATAGGCTCAAAAGGGAAGGAAAGCATGTTCATTCATTGGCTCACAAACAGGGCATAATGCATAACCCTCAAGGGCAATGAAAGAGTGATAAACATGGGAGTATAGCAAAGACATAAGCTTTGAAATTACATTCCAAATGATGCCAAATCATGCACACATCACAAATGAGGCATGCTAGGAGGCTCAAAGCTTAAGGCTAGCAAAGGCACTTGCACCATAGCCATATCAAGCAAGCCCCAAAGGGCCAAGATGACTCAAAATAGTCCCAAGGCAAGTTAAAACGATGCCAAAACATGCATGGAGTAAAGCTAACACATGTTAGGATGAGAGGCATAAAACATGATGCATATAAGGCCAAAGAGGAAGATTACACTACACATACCAAAACCAATCATTAGATGACTTCACCAACAAAAATTAGAGTTGTAACATGGTAAAATAACACCAAAAACATGCAGAGATGGTAGCCCAAAAGCTTAGGCAAGCATGCATACATACTGGCTCATGGTTAAGGCATAAAGCACAACCCTCCAAAGCATTGAAAGAGTGATACACATGAGGGTATGACAGTGAAACATGCTCTGAAATCATATATCAAATGATGCTAAATCATGCAAATAGCCCAAGAAATGAATGCTAGTGGACTCAAAACACAAACCTAGTGGAGAGGCTTTACACTATGGCTGTACAAAGCAAAGCATACATGATCAAGACCACCTGAATAAGACCTAGAGCATATGAAATCATGACAAAAAGCATGCTGAAATAGAACCAAAACAAGCTAGAGCCATAGGCCAAAGTAGTAAGCATGCTAGGCTAGTGAGTGGAATTGCACTACAAGTGCAAGGAGCATGCAGGAGGTAACCAAACCAACCCCAAGAAGAGCTATATCATGGCAAAACAAGGCCTAAAACATGCTAAGATAGGGGCCCAAGAAGGTAGAAAAACATGCTAACTTGGTAAGCCAATAACATATGCAAACAAGGTACAAAAGGAGGGGGGGACCACCCCCACCTATTTTGGGTCCCAAAACACACTTTTCACCACTGAAATTCCTCTGGAATTCAGTGGTGAAGAGGCCAAACAAAGGTGATCTCAAAGGCCTTAGGAGATAGCACAAAGCAAAGCAACACAAGGCACACAAGAGGGTAAAAACCTCCAACACCAAAGAGGTCTAAACAACCACCTTAAGCACTTAAAAACAAAAGTTTTTGTAGTTGCAAGTTAGGCCTAAAACATCATGCAAATAGGGCCAAATAAGCAATGAAAACAAAGTTTTAAAGAGGCTATTACTCATCCTTGAAGCACAACTTCAAAATAGCAACTTCAGAGGCAAAAACCAAGCCAAAACCACTCAAATACAACCTCCAAGAACCTCAGCTCAAGAGTGAAGGTGTTGCACTAGGTGTTTAGTGCAAAAGTGTGAACAAAACTCACTTTAAGGCACAAAATAACACAAATATATATATATATAGAAACATAGAGAGAGAAGGATATGTTTAGTCCTAAGCAAATTTGTTGAACCTTGAACAAGAGGGAGGAGGCTCTCTTATATAGAATTTCATGCCTCAAGCTTGTTAGACAAGCTCGAGGCTTGAAGCAATCCCTTCATACACCTGCATGGACGATGCCTTCTGTGCCTAATAGCTGGCACAGCTAGCAAGGAAAATATCTGCAGAAAATGCAGAAAGGCCGCCGACCAATTAAGGTGGTCGACCGACCACTCTCTCTAGTCGACTGACCACAAAAAGTGGTCTACAGGGAATAAAACTGGTCGGCAAGGGAGGAAGAGGGTCTACAGAGAGAGTAGAAGGTGGTGGCAGGCTACCGACCACCTTAGGTGGTCCACAGACCACCCACCCTAGCTGGCCGACCACCAAAAGTGGTCTATAGGGGAAGAAAAGCGGTCTATAAGGGGGAAAACTGGTCTACACCCCTATTCCACCCTCCAGGCAAAAGGATAACAAGGTTTAGTTCAAAAACAAACCAAAAAAGAAGCAAGACAAGAGTTCGCAAGGCAAGACACTCAGTCAAAAGCCCCGAAAACTAGTCTATGGGCCATTACAAGTGGCCTATGAGAGAGAAAGGTAGCTGTAGACACCCCATTTTTGACCGTCCTCAAGACTTGGACGTCACCGTTTGAACACCTGGTGATTATCCATGTTTGTGTTCGTTTGGAGTTCCCGGAGGTCTCGGCTACGCGCCTTGCCTCAGGATCTCCGAACTCGACTGTTTAGTATTTGGTTTTGCACCAAACACTTGTGTTTTGCCTTGGAGGGGCAGGGAATGTCTTGTGAGGCATCCCCACACATCACCGGCCATGGCTAGAGGACACCGGCTGGTATTTTGTTGCCATCGGCAATATATATTGCCAGTCGGCATTCTTTGTTGTCGGTCGGCAGTCCATTTTTTCAAAATGGCAATTTTGAGCTGACCGACGCTCATTCATGCTTTTCTGAGATATTTTAAAACAGCTGGCTTGCATTTTGTTCCCCTCCATACACATGTATGGAGGGATAGCCTTCTTGTTAGCTTCCTTGGTAAGCTTTACAAGATTGGCTCCTCTATAAGAGGAGCCCTTCTCTCTTGGCCTTAGGGTTGGAGACTTTGGTTAGAAAAAGGTTCAGAGAGAGCTTTGGATTAGGGTTAGGGTTTATACATATTTCCAATCTTTATATCTCTCTTGTGTGTTCTAGTGTGTGTTTTAGCCTTAGGATTGCACACAAACACCTACCATCACACTATCCTCTTGGAACTGAGGTTCTTGAGGCCTGTTTTTGAAGCTTTGGAGCTGTTTTGAGCTTAAGGAAGGGGCTGGTCCACCATTGTTGAAGAAGCTCTTCAAGGGTAACAATCCTACCCCTTTTTACCCCTTTCTTGCATTCTATTTTTGCCTATCTTAGAACTATTTTTGTGCTTAGTGTATAACATAAAAAAGTTCTATTTTTGGGCCCTCTAAATAATTTGTTTAGAGTGTTTTGTGGTTTGGAGGTGTTTGACCCCTCTTAAGCCTTGAGGGGCTTCCATTTTGTGCTATTTTGAGTGAGCTTCGGGACTTTGGTGTTTGGACCTCCTCACCACTAAAATCTTGAGGGATTTCAATGGTAAGGATGGTGCCTTGAAGTCCCAAGAAGGAGAGGGCCACCCCCTCTCCTTGTTGTCCTTAAAAAGGACCATTTTTGGCCTCTTGAGGGAGCACCATGTTTGAGGGTTTGTTGATCATGCCTTGGCTGTTTTTCATGCTTATATTGTCATAATATAACATGGTTTTAAGTTGGTTTTGGCACACCATGCATGCTTAGCATACCTACCTTGTAATGCCATGTTTAGGCCTTAACATGTTTTAGGTTGTAAACCATTGTTCTAGCATGCTTTAGGTTTGTTCTTGTGAAGATTTTGTGTTTATTTTGCCATGTTTAAGGTCTGTCCTTAGTTGTTTGGGTCGGCTTTAGCATGCTTTGCATAGCTCCTTTGCATTTTGGCTAGTTGGCCTTAAGTGTGTGAATGTATAGCATGCATTACTTGCTTTATTTCAATGGTTTGGCACCATCTATAGCATCATTTCAGTCCCCTTAGCGTGCTTGTATGCTTGCCTTGGATGCTTCTTTGATGCCGTATGAGCTTGTGTGATATGGTCCTTGAAAGTGCATTTGTGCATGCTTTTGAATTCAAGCCATTTAGATGCCATCTAGGTGGTCTTTTGGGCTTTGTTTTATGTGCCAAAACTCTATTTTTGGTCATTTAAGTCTTGCCATGTGTGGTTATATCAAGTGTAGTTCAATACTTCATTGGCTTGCTTCGAATTTTGGATCTTCTATGCATGCCTTGCTTATCTTGTTTGCTTGGTTTGGCATCATATTCTTGCATGATTTTTAGAGCTTTCTATGCATGCTAGTTATCCATACTTAGCCTCTTTTAAGTGTGCTTGAAAGTTGCTTGTAATGTAGGTTTGTGCCTTGACATGTGCATGTATGTATGTGTGTTTGGCCTCATTTCCTTTGCATTTTGGCCACTGTTTTGGGCCTACTTAGGGCTGCCCAGGTCATGTTTAAGTCCACCCCTTTGCTTAGTTTGCATGCTTGTCTTGTATGTGTGTTTGCATACTTGCATTCTTACATTGCATTGTCTATGTTGCATGCTAGCTCGCATACTCACATGCTTAGAAATTGCATTGCACTGTACATGCTTGGCCTCTTGAAATGAGTATGATAGAGGTTGGCCCTCTTATGTGATTATGTGGTTTGCCTTGCATTTGACATCAAAATGTGCACACTTGGTCTCTTGGGCCATCACGCATTGAAATGCGCGATTGGTGGTTCGAGGACCAAGGAGCATGTCCCCTCGAGTCAATAACATGATAAGGGACATGGTTGGTGTATATATGGCTTGAATTGCATTGCCATGCAAGGCTCTGTCCTCTGCTGCTATCCTTTGCTGCTGTCCCGATGCTAGGTTGTTTGAAGCCGCTGCGTGCGTAGTACAACCCTAGCTCCTGACAAAATAGGACAGGGAAACCCTGCCCCAACATAGGGGTGTATTGGCTCTCATTTATTTGCTATGTGCTTTTAGAGTGTATCTCTACAGGGAACGCACATATCAGTTTGCGAGTTTGAGTACCAGGCCTGAGGGCACCAGTATTAGTTTGCGAGAATCAGTTACGTCTGTGGATATTCGATTCGATGTTTTGTGAGACAGTGATTTGTGGGGAACAGTGATTAGTAGTAGAGTACAGTTGTTAATTTTGTTTTTGATCCGTTTGAAATTGAAATCTTGTTTTTCTTTCAGTTCAGAGAGTTCCAGAATAGTCAGTGTTTCCCCCTTGCCGAGGCAAGACCTATGATGACGCAGAATTCAGAAGAGATTGTGGTTATGACATCCGTGTTGGGTCAAGGAATCACTCCACAAAGTGAGACCAATACTAATATGCCGCATCCACCCAGGTCGCCCGCCGCACATCCAGTTTGGACCCCTCAATTATATCAGGCTCGCGAGCCTACTACATTTGAACTGATGGGGATGATAGGTGATCTCCAGAGGTCCGTGGCAGATCTTGCCTATGGAATGTCTGCCTCGCCACCAGCCGCACCATATGCCAGAAACTTTGTACCCCAGGAGCCCCCGCTGTTGGGACGGATCGTGATTGAACTTAGCCAACCGGAGATGGCCTCCAACTATAACAATGACGTGTCAACGTCGACCCAAACCCTTGATCAGGCCGAGGCCAGAGGTAAAGAAAAAATGAAGGTAGATGCCGATCCTATCGAACAGCTGTTGTGGGTGGTTGAGGCTTTGAAAGCCGGGGGGATGAACAAGCAACAGATATCTGCAGTTGCGACAAAAGCTGTGGAGGATGTTTTCCCCACTCCACCTGCGGGTAGTTCAAGCCAGTTAGAGAACCGGGACAAGCCCCGTCATGCCAAAACAGTTTCTTCTGCTCCCAACCTTGCACCCGGGAAGGAGTAGAAAGTTAAGGCAGTGCCTGCCGACCCGTTCGCTAGTGCGTCTAGCAAAAAAGCTCAGACTTCAAAGTACCTGCCCCGAGGGCGCAGAGTCTTCCATGCTCTCTACATACCATTGTCCAAGGCACTTTAGATCCTTACCGAAAGGGGACACCTTAAACCCTTGGAGCCTCGGCCCCTCCCGAAGAATCTCCCTGCTACACATGATGCCGCTTTGTACTGCGCGTACCACCAACAAACTGGTCATGCTACCGATAATTGCTTCCGCCTCCATCATGAGGTACAGGATTTGATTGATAACGAGGTTATCCTCCTACCCACCTCACCCAAGTCCGTTACTACCTAGTTATTGGATTTTGAGGACACAGATACTGCAAGTATGTAATTAGAGAGTGAACTCATGACGATTACTCAGTGCATTTTGGATGTGGCGTCTGGCACGCATTTTTGAGCATCTGCGAACACCAATTCTATAAATTCTGGCTTGGGTGTCGAGTCAGTCTTTTGTTTTGTTTTGTTTTGAGTTTGTCTCATTGTCTTGAGTCAGTCCTTTTGCTTACGGGTCTGTCTTGTTATAGTGAATCAACCCCCCCTTTTTTTGTATAGAATGCCAGGTGATTCCGGGGTTGTTGCCTCGAACACCGTTTTGTCTTGTAATTACCCATTTTTGGTTTTTGATTCTATCTCTGCCGAGGGGCCAGTTATACCAACAAATCTGAATGAAACAGCTGTGGCTATCTCATTTTCATGCTTACTTTCAGTGTGAGTTAGTTGTCCCAGAGGAGGCGAATGGAACGGCAGTACATTCTACCTACTCTCTTGTGCCTTGAACATCATTGTAATGACCTAAGTTTTTTTTAAAACCCCTTTTTAAGCACTGCGGTGGTAAAAACGAAGAGGAAGGAATTCCTCGGGTTTTGCAAAACTTGATCATATTTGAGAGAAAGATAGGTATACTAAGCCTTTTTATGAATGAAATCATGCTTGTCAGCGTGAGTACTGAAAGGACCCTGGCTTAATCCAGACTGGTTTCACACTATCTTCTGCATGAGCGATTTGTCGCTTTCTTAAAAACTTTCAAAAAACAAAATATTTTGTGTAGTCCTGTGAAGACTTGTGTGGAATTGCTCTTGAGATTGTGCAGCCAAGGATCGCTCTCAGCCTCAAGATTCAACCTATCTGTTGCGAACCTGGAATCCGTTCAAAACGCTCAACAGCCAATTGCCATGAAAGGCCTGTGCGACCCGATTTGAAGCAGCCCTCGAGCAAGAGGCATCAAACTTAGATTAAGAAGATTAGATCTCACTGGAAGAGGCTCGTGAAGCGACCGTGATGGATTCTTCTGCAAATTAACACAACAGCCACTCTCCTGGATACAGAGGGCTTCAATTTCAAAACGATTTGGCATGGACTATGCTACACTTTTACTCTTTGAGAGGCTCGCTGGGCTAAAAACCCGGAAGGGCGACCCAGGCAAAAGTTAGAGCAAGAAAAAGAAAAGAATAGAAAAAGGCAAAAAAAAAAAAGAAAATCAAAGAAAAGAACAAAAAAAAAATGAAAAAAAAGAAATGAAAAAAATTGAAAAACAAAAGAAAGAATAAAGCTCGCAAGGTTGAAAACCTGCAACAGGCGCCTTGGCAAAAATTAGAGCCTAAAAAGTGAAGGTTAAAATACCCGAGTGTACCTTAACCGGAACTACGTGAGGCTTGATTCCCATGTTTGGGATACGTAGGCAACTTCATCTTGAAGTCCAGCCCCCGACGCTTTCATAGCGCCCCAGTCCATGTAATGGTTTTGATCATCCTTGCTTCCTCTGCATCCAACAACCCGGTTGTAACAACCGGAACTACGTGAGGCTTGATTCCGATGTTTGGGATACGTAGGCAACTTCATCTTGAAGTCCAGCCATCATTGCTCTTACAGTGACTGTGTCCATATATTGGTTCAGACCGTCGTCTTCGGAGTTCAGTCGTCATTGATAAAAGCGGTTCTGACATCTTTGCGGCACCATCCAGACAAGGGGCAACTTTCTGTTGCCGCAAGTTACCATCCAAACCAGGGGCAACTTTCCGTTGCCATGTACCCCCTTTAAGCAAGGGGCAATTTTCCATTGCCTCCGATCCGAGGTTGCGTATCTTAAGGGTAAGTTCCGTGCTCGTTGAACATTAATTGTTTGCAAAATTAGTTTTTGAAAATTTTTACTGAGGTTGACTATTTTCTCGAAAACTATTTCATTTTCCAAAAACCGGACCGTCTTCTTGGACCCAAAAAGGGAAAATTTTTGGTGCTCACAGCCTGACTTGCATGATTTTCAAATCAAAAATCGAACAAGTATGTTAATCCAACTCTCATTTTTGGTCAAAACTATTTTAGGAAGAAAACAAAAAATGGTCAAAGTGATGAACTAGGGGCGCAATTGAGTCAGGTCTTCTGTCTTTTCCCCGCCGTCAACATACTTGCTAGAAGGGCACTCTATCCGCCAGAAGAAATAGCCGTGGGCTAACGGTGTTGGGCATGAACTCGCAATTCCCTATTCATTCACCCTGGGGAGGGATGAAAAATGAGAGAATAAAGAATAGAGAGGTGTAAATGGAGAGAAAAGTGAGCAAGAGGGTTTTGAGAGAAAAACCAAGCCTGAGGGCCGAGCGATGTGAGAATCACAAATCAGAAAAGGGTGGGAATATACCCGGAGGAACTGGCTCCTCGAGATCTGAGGTCTTTTGTTTTTATAAACACGTCCGTGTGTTGCGTCTTTTGTCTTGTTTACCTCAACTTTCATCTTGAGTCTTTTCCGAGTGTGCCTCGTTGTGTCCAGGTCGCTCACCTTTTATTTGAGTCTTTCCCGCTGTGTTCGGTCTTAGGCTCAATATCCCGGTTGCAGAACCCCTCTTCAAAAGTTGAAATCGTTTATGCTCAGAGTACTGTGCCATTCTCTACATTGTATGCGAAACAAAAGAAGAAAAGGGAAAATCTGGGGCATCCGAGTGTGTTTCAATTGCAACCGTTTCAGCTTTCGTAGTTCGTCTTGTCAGATTAGGTATTTTGTTCAGATTTCTTGTGGTGCGAATGAACCAAATCTTGAGTTATGGGTGTATCTGATTACTCCCCAACAGTATGGGCGTGTGTTCGTTAGCGATGGTTTGCTTGGGTTGTTTTGCTATTTCTTTGGATGGTCATCCGATTATTCTGATACAAGTGCTCAATTTACAAGTGCTCAATTTTAGGACAACAGATCAATTTCATTTACATTGAGATGTAATATGATATGATGTAATGCGATGCAATGCATGAGATACACAAATATAACAACTTTTAGACAAAAAGTTTGTTTCATTTCATAATCTTTTCAAGTAGATAAGTTTTGGAAACAAAATCTGCCCGCGGCAGTACAAAGTACCCTAACTAGTAACAAAAGGGGAAAGTGCACAAAAGAAGAAAAACAGCAGAAATCTGTATCGAATGTCAAAAATGGCTCCGGGGCTATCAGTCTGTCCTAGTCCTCCTCTTGGACGAAGGTCTAGGAGCATCATCAGCATCGTCAGCAGAGCCCAAGTCAGTACTGCTTCCGGTCTCCTCCTCAGATGACCCCGCCTCTGCCTCTGCCTCTGCCTTGGAGTCGGACTCGGACTCATCATCCTCGTCATCAGGAATGGGTGCCCGAGAGCTACTTCCAACATGAGTACGCCCTCCCCTGGTACGGGGATGTGCAGTGTCTCCACGCCCTCCTCGAACAGGGATAGAGGACCCAGCTGGAACACTACCCGCCAGCGGAATCTTGAAAGGAGGCTGAAAAGCATAAAAGGCAAATGCATCAGTACTCCGTGAGCAGCATATCAATGCAGAATACAGTGTATGAGTATAGTGTGTGAATGTCGTGAGCAGTATATCAGTGTAGAATACAGTGTGAGTAGTGAATCAATGTATAAGTACAGTGTGTGAATACATTGTATGAATGCTATGAACAGTTTATTAGGTGTTGTGTCGTGCATCAGATCATGTAAAGCAGTTTGTGTATGGTTTGAGGCTGTGGTCAGAAAGAACATACCGGGATACTGTAGAGGGCCAGGAGGTCGAAGGTCTGCTGAAGCATCCCCATCATGGAGGCATTAAGCTCCAATGACTGCGGGGTGTACTCGGAGGACGCCTGCAAAAGTATCAGATGCATCAGTATTCTGCAGAATATCAAATAAACTGAAATGAAATAACAGTACAAGATGCGAAATGAAGTAATACATACCGGAGGCAAGTCAGGGACAGCAACCAACTCGTGATTAGCCGGCGAGAGCAAAGGGATCTGTAGGTCGCCCCACCGCCTCTGCATGATGACGATGAAGTGGGCAGAGCGAGCCCGGTCCCCGCCTCTATGAACTCCGCCGCCGGACTCGAGCCTCCTCGGCGCTCCGCTCCAGTGCAGTCTTCTTGGCCTCTCCCTCCCAGCTCGGTGATCACCACCCAAGGGCCGCATGATGTAGGTCCGGACATACTCAGCATAGTCGCCCTCATCTCGGCGCTCGCGCCCGGCCAGTGTATACTCTCAGGTGCTCGAGAGAAAGCCTCTCTGTATGCCTCATATGTGAAGGAGGCGGACCCGAAACTATCTGCTTTGGTAAACCCAGGGTCTGACGCAAGAAGCGCTCCCCCATGTACCAAGCTCGACAGACCAGGCCCTCCAACAGAATTCGGAGACGGGCAATCTCCTCAGCACTCTCTCACCACGGCCGGCAACGGGGCCCAAGGCTGCCAGGTGATCTGCAAGTACAAATGCAGTTTGTTAGATGTTTATCATCGAAAATACAGTGCTAAAGCGAAGCTTAAACAAACTCTAAAGTTGAACATACCTCCGCGGTGGTGATGGTGTCGAAGTAGCGGCAGAAAAAGATGAAAGACTCCCGGGGTCTCCGCACACACCGCACGTCAAAGCGATGAGAAAAGGGGACGTCGAGCGGGATCTCCACATCGGGTACTGGGGCAAGCCTGGGAAAGTAGGCGTAGACCCACAACTGCAGAACAGATATCAGTATGACTATCAGATAAAGCAGAATACAGAATAAAGCAAAAATGGCAGAGCCGTGTGTTGTGCAGTGTATTGTGCAGAGTGTACAGTGTGTGCAGGGTACAATCAGTGTAAAGCAGAGTATATGTGTGTGCCGCGTGTGCAGCATATAGTTAGCAAGAGGCAAACCGTGGTGTGCGCAGTGTACAGAATACAGAAAATGTAAAGCAAAAAGCAGAAATGTAAAAGGAGAAGAAGATGTACCTCCCAAGCTCGCCAGTATCCGCCAAGGAGCTGTCCACTGAGGTGGGAAGAAGAACTCATGTAACCATACAAAGTGGCCAAGCCTGCACCACCCCAGTCATAGCGGCGGATCCGCCTGATATCTACCAGTGCGCTCAATAGGCATAGAGGCACGGTGTTCGCCCGGTCGGTGAATAGGGTCGTCCCAAGCAGAAACATAATGAAGCCCCGCGCATACTGATCTACCTCCTCTGGGGTCATCTGCGCTTCCTCCTCCAAGGCTCGCTGAGTCCGGAACTGACTTTCGAACCACGAGTATCTGACAAACCCTGCTCGAGCAAGGGGAGGTTGAGTGCCGAGCAGGTACAGCTGGGCGGCGTCCCACTCACCCATATCAGTGTCGAAGGGAATCGGATCCCCCCTACCCCGATGCCAGTAAGCATCGAGAAGTCATAAGGGGTCATTACAATGTCCCCTGCGACGGAGAAGTGGAAGGAGTTGGTGGTATCCCACCACCTCTCCACTAAAGCAGCGAGCAAGGGTCTACAGGTAGTAAGCTGGGAGAGCCCCCTGCAGAAGATGCCGAAACCCGCCTCGTCGACAATCTGGAGAACCGTGTCTGGCAACTTTGCACACCAGTCTTGGGCAACGACATTCCCATACCCACAGATGGTATGAGAGTCCCCCTGTAATCAAAAACAGCAATTGCGAAGCAATATTCAAGATGCAGTTTTGAGAAGCATACAGATATAGTGTGTGTGCGCGTTTCAAATGTAAAGCCGACATCGGGTGTCAGTGTGCTAGCAGAGAGCTACATCATATGATATGTCAGTGTGTTGAACGGTTCAGTACAGATGTGACGTGTGTGCACGTTTTTCAGAAATCAAACAGACATTGGGTGCCGGTGTACTAGTAGTAAACTACGACGTGTGGTGTGTCAGTGTGCTGAGTGGTTCAGGGTAAATACGGCATGTGTGCATGTTTTTCAGAAATCAAACAGATATTGGATGCCGGTGTGTCCACAGTGAAGTACAGTATGTATTGTGTCAATGTGTTTGAGCAATTCAAGGCTAGTGCAGTGTGTGTGCGCATGTCAGATTCAAGCAGTTATCAGTTGCAAGTGTATTCACAATCAACTACAGTGTACAGTGCATCAGTGCATTTGAACTAAGCAATTAAAGAACAGAATCAACAGTAGCAGTTTAAGTATTCTACATTGCGAAAAATTGAAACCGGGGGAAGAATGTACCTCAGAGGCGCCGTGCGACAAGTGTGACTCGGGCTCACAAAGTAACAACTCAGGTGCTACGCCCCTTTCAAAGCTCCGGAACTGGTGTAGTCCGTCAGGGAGCATCATGTGAACCGCGGGCCTGTAGGTCTCCAGATCGAACGGCCGGATACGGAGTGGCAAGGGCTCGGCCTCGGGGTCCATCTCAAGCTTTGGAGGAGCCCCACCCTCTGGAAGATCATCCGCCATGTCGAAGAGAATGTGAAAATGGCCGGAAGAGGGAAAAATAGGAAAGAATACGAAGAGTCAACAAAAAGTCAACCCCGAGAGGTTCGAAAATGGCCGAAAAGTCGGAGTGCGGAAAAGGCACGGATATCAAGAAAAACTCCAGGGAACCAAGCCCCGAGTGGTGGAAATCAAAGACGGGACACCGAAACGAAGTTTCGTTCGGTTCAAAACACTCGAAATGCGAAGATATTCGCGAATCGAACAACGAAATCGAGGCTAGAACGCAAGAAAATGAGGAAATCGAGGGAGAAAAATAGCCTAGAGAGGGAGAGGAGGGATTTTCGACGAAGCACAAGTGAAGAAAATAGGGTTAGAAACCCTATTTTAAAAGACCCACGGCCGAAATGTCAAAACTGCCCCGAACAGGAATTCTTTGCCGGTCGGCCACACACTTTGCCGGTCGGCAGTTTTTTGTGCCGATGACATTGTCTGATGGCCGATGGACGGCCGGTGATGTATTCTGATGGCCGGTGGACATCCGGTGGTCTCCTACAATGGGTTTTGAGCCTCCTACACCTTTTCTTGGGTTACATGAGTGCTTCAGAGTCTTCATTGCTTAAACAGTGCAAAACAGTGCATTTCCGATGCTCAACCGGCTTCCGTTTTGGCCTCGGATTGTGTCTCCTGTGCGTGGCACTCGAATTCATGCAAGGTGTATCCTTCTCGTATCCTTTTTGGCTTTTACAAGACTCAAAAGTTGCCCCATGTGCATCGCATTTCAATCGCACTGTTTTGTGCATCGCATTTCGATCGCACTGTCTTGTGCATTGCATTTCAATTGCATTGTTCGTGCGGTCTGGCGAGACCTTGAACACGCATGCCGGTCTGGCAAGACCTTAAACACGCACGGTCCAGGAGACCTAAAATCCTTGGGAGGTGCAAGACCTTCACTCGCATTGTCTAACGCACTGTGCTGTTTTGCACATCTCATGGCATTTGGCATGTATTCCATCGCGCTATCCTGCGCATCACACTGTCTTGTGCACTGCATCTCAATTCATGCATTGCCCCAAGGTGGGTCCGGCAGGACCAAAAACACGCCACGGTCCGGCGGGACCAAAAACACGTGCGGTCTGGCGAGACCGTAAACCCGCTCGATTGCATTGTCATGCGTCTCAAAAGCCGCGCGTTGTCACGCATCTCGAGATCATACATCTTCATGCATTCTCAGTTCATTTGCATTGTCATGCATCTAAAGCTGCGCGTCGCCGCGCATCAAATTTTCATGCATTTCAAGTAAACTTGCGTTGTCACACACACCAACATCATGCATCATTTGCATTCCAAAACAAACAACAAAAAAAAAAAACAAACAGAACAAAAACATTCATTGTCATGCATACATTTTTGCATCACGGTCTAGGAGACCTTAAATCCTCTGAAGGTGCAATTCCTTTGGTGTTTGTCGTGCTTAACGACTTTCGTGGTCAGTAAAGCCACCGCTGTGTGGTGAGTTCTAGAAGACCAAGCTGACGGTGGAAACTAGAGTTCGAATGGCTTATGCCTAGAACGCAAAGGTTCGAGAGTTAGAGACTAAAGATGGTTTAAATACCCAGGTGTATCCTCGCTTGAAATCAGATGGAAGCCCCATAGGTTGAGGCAGCATGTTTGCGCCTCAGTTCTGGATACTGAACCAACCTAGTATATCGCCCTGTTGGTAAGATAGGGAAAGCTGCAATCATAGCCGTTGCATCATAGTACATTGTCATGCATCCATTGTAAGTAGTGCATTGTCATGCATACATGGTAAATATTGCATTGTCATGCATTATAGAAAATAAACATGCATTGTTATGCATTTCCATTGTAGATTGCATGCATCCATTGCATCATCTTCCATCTATGGTTGGCGCCTTTCCATGTTGAGCTTGGTCTGCTATGTGCCCATACTTTTCACGTCGAAGCATAGTTCAGTAGACTGTTCTATGTTAGCTGTGGCTTGTTTATGTACATGCCTTTCCTAGGCAAGATTTGGTTTGACCCACGTGCCATATCCATTGTATCCATCCCATTGCATATTTGTAGATATTGCATTGTAGTTGCATGCATTCATTGCATCACCTTCCATCTATGGCCTGCACCTTCCCAGGTTGAGCTTGGTCTGGTATGTGCCCTTACTTTTCACGTTAAAGCACAGTTCTGCATATGTACGCGCCTATTCTACACTGGTATGTTGGTTTGAGGGTTGCGGCATCTTTTCTGTGTTAGACGTGGCTTGTTTGTGTACATGCCTTTCCTAGGCAAGATTTGGTTTGGCCCGTGTGCCATATCCATAATATCCACCCCATTACATATTTGTAGATATTGCGTTATAGTTGCATGCATCCATTACATCACCTCCTCTGCCTATGGCTTGCGCCTTTCCATGTTGAGCTTGGTCTGGTATGTGCCCATACTTCTCGTGTCAAAGCATAGTTCAGTAGACCGTTCTATGTTAGATGTGGCTCGTATGCGTACATGCCTTGCCTAGGCAAGATTTGGTTTGGCCCGCGTGCCATATCCATTGCCATTTTCCCAGCATATCCATCGCATATATTATATTGTAGTGTAATTTTTGCATCCGGCATTAGGATCATTGTCCGTTCCCCAGCGGGTCGTTACCCCACTTATGTCATTCCACCCAATACTCGTTCTTGTGTCCGTCTAGATTACTCATAGTTCAGTTGATCGTTCTATGGTAGACGGACTTGTTACCTCCATCCATCTATTTGACATTTGTGTGGTTTTGAACCGCTCATGATTGGATTATGATTCAATTGCTTTGCATGTAGTTTGCATTGTTTCTTTTGCATTGCATTTTCATTTGCATTATTCATACATTGTTTTGTATATATTGCGTATCATTTTGCATTCATTCTTGCATTATCATGCATATTGCTAACAATATCATACCTGTTAAGTTGTTTTCTTTGCAGGCACGATATTGTCATGCAGTTCATTTACTCTTGGTGGAACCGCATTTAACCGGACATGTATTGTATCCTCTGAGTGAGACGTCTCGAGAATTGTATAATTCTCTTACATCCTTTCTGCATTGTAGTGCAGTTTGGTGTATGCTAGCTTAAAACTGTTGCATGTGTGCCGTTCTGACTTTTCTTTGCATGATCATAAGTTATGCTCGGCTTCGTGCATTGTCTTGCATTTTGCCCCTGCCTTCGGGCGCATACCTTATTTGTCTTGCATGTTTGTCTAAGTCTTCGGCCTTGTCAAAAATGGGTTGTCTCAGGCTTTGACATTCACTCCGTCATTGTTATGACTTTCGAGTTCTGTCCAAAAAGGGGCAAATCAGAGACACCCTATTTTTGACCGTCCTCAAGACTTGGACGTCACCGTTTGAACACCAGGTGATTATCCATGTTTGGGTTCGTTTGGGGTTCCCGGAGGTCTCGGCTATGCGCCTTGCCTCGGATCTCGAACTCGGCCGCTTAGTGTCTGGTTTTGCACCAAACACTTGTGTTTTGCCTTGGAAGGGCAGGGAATGTCTTGTGAGGCATCCCCACACATCACCGGCCATGGCTAGAGGCCACCGGCTGGTATTTTGTTGCCATCGGCAATATATATTGCTGGTCGGCAGTCCATTTTATCAAAATGGTAATTTTGAGCAGCCGACTACTGTTCATCTACTTTTGCAGATATTTTAAAACAGCTGGCTTGCATTTTGTTCCCCTCCATACACGTGTATGGAGGGATAGCCTTCTTGTTAGCTTCCTTGGTAAGCTTTACAAGATTGGCTCCTCTATAAGAGGAGCCCTTCTCTCTTGGCCTTAGGGTTGGAGACTTTGGTTAGAAAAAGGTTCAGAGAGAGCTTTGGATTAGGGTTAGGGTTTATACATATTTCCTATCTCTATATCTCTCTTGTGTGTTCTAGTGTGTGTTTTAGCCTTAGGATTGCACACAAACACCTACCATCACACCATCCTCTTGGAACTGAGGTTCTTGAGGCTTGTTTTTGAAGCTTTGGAGCTGTTTTGAGCTTAAGGAAGGGGCTGGTCCACCATTGTTGAAGAAGCTCTTCAAGGGTAACAATCCTACCCCTTTATACCCCTTTCTTGCATTCTATTTTTTCCAATCTTAGAACTGTTTTTGTGCTTAGTGTATAACATAAAAATGTTTTGTTTTTGGGCACTCTAAATAATTTGTATAGAGTGTTTTGTGGTTTGGAGGTGTTTGACCCCTCTTAAGCCTTGAGGGGCCTTCATTTTGTGCTATTTTGAGTGAGCTTCGGGACTTTGGTGTTTGGGCCTCCTCACCACTGAAATCTTGAGGGATTTCAGTGGTAAGGATGGTGTCTTGAAGTCCCAAGAAGGAGAGGGCCACCATCTCTCCTTGTTGTCCTTAAAAAGGACCATTTTTGGCCTCTTGAGGGAGCACCATGTTTGAGGGTTTGTTGATCATGCCTTGGCTATTTTTCATGCTTATATTGTCATAATATAACATGGTTTTAAGTTGGTTTTGGCACACCATGCATGCTTAGCATACCTACCTTGTAATGCCATGTTTAGGCCTTAACATGTTTTAGGTTGTAAACCATTGTTCTAGCATGCTTTATGTTTGGTCTTGTGAAGCTTTTGTGTTTATTTTGCCATGTTTAAGGTCTGTCCTTAGTTGTTTGGGTCGGATTTAGCATGCTTTGCATAGCTCCTTTGCATTTTGGCTAGTTGGCCTTAAGTGTGTGAAAGTATAGCATGCATTACTTGCTTTATTTCAATGGTTTGGCACCATCTATAGCATCATTTTAGTCCCCTTAGCATGCTTGCATGCTTGCCTTGGATGCTTCTTTGATGCCGTATGAGCTTGTGTGATATGCTCCTTGAAAGTGCATTTGTGCATGCTTTTGAATTCAAGCCATTTAGATGCCATCTAGGTGGTCTTTTGGGCTTTGTTTTATGTGCCAAAACTCTGTTTTTGGTCATTTAAGTCTTGCCATGTGTGGTTATATCAAGTGTAGTTCAATACTTCATTGGCTTGCTTCGAATTTTGGATCTTCTATGCATGCCTTGCTTATCTTGTTTGCTTGGTTTGGCATCATATTCTTGCATGATTTTCAGAGCTTTCTATGCATGCTAGTTATCCATACTTAGCCTCTTTTAAGTGTGCTTGAAAGTTGCTTGCTTAATGCTTAGGTTTGTGCCTTGACATGTGCATGTATGTATGCGTGTTTGGCCTCATTTCCTTTGCATTTTGGCCACTGTTTTGGGCCTACTTAGGGCTGCCCAAGTCATGTTTAAGTCCACCCCTTTGCTTAGTTTGCATGCTTGTCTTGTATGTGTGTTTGCATACTTGCATTCTTACATTGCATTGTCTATGTTGCATGCTAGCTCGCATACTCACATGCTTAGAAATTGCATTGCACTGTACATGCTTGGCCTCTTGAAATGAGTATGATAGAGGTTGTCCCTCTTATGTGATTATGTGGTTTGCATTGCATTTGACATCAAAATGTGCACACTTGGTCTCTTGGGCCATCACGTATTGAAATGCACGATTGGTGGTCCGAGAACCAAGGAGCATGTCCCCTTGAGTCACTGACATGATAAGGGACATGGTTGGTGCATATATGGCTTGAATTGCATTGCCATGCAAGGCTCTGTCCTCTGTTCCTGTCAAACAGGTTCTGCAGGAATTTCTTGCCGATCGACTGCATAGAGTGCCGGCCGGCAATAAGTTGGTGGCCGATGGACTCATTTACAGCCGATGACCACACCCCACTGCCGGTGGCAATTCTACTCAGCCAGTGGTGTCTCCCAATGTCCAGGGAAGCAATTCAGAGACTTTGACAGTCCTCAGAGGGGCAGAGCAGGGAAAACAGAGGCAGTCTATGTATGGCAGTGCGCTTCCGAGCAAGACCCGAGCATGCATTGCATTGGGCACTCTTCCCAAGGCATTTTACTGTCTTTCCTAGCTTAGTTAGTTTGTTAACTAATTAGGTAATTTGTAATAATTAATTAGCTCGCAGTTAGTTAATCTGTAATATTTATTTGGTCCCCCCGGGTGAAGGCAAATCTGTAATATGTGTGGGTGCGTGTGTGTGCATGTCTTCCAACCCCCACTTCTTTCTTCCCTTTTATTTACCCGCTTATGATGGTAGATTAGGGCATGTTTAAAGTAGCATACCTCATGTTATGCATGTGTGCATCCATACATTTGTCTTGCATGCACCGGGCTCGGTACATCATGCTAACTGCATTTGTACTTCAATTCCAAATTGAATACGTGCATCAATTGATCGCATTTCACATGCCATGTTTAGGTTTGTCGAGCCTACCCTAATTGCATCCTGTATGTGTTGCATTAGTCAATTTGACATGAACTAGGACCATGCATGTTCGCTAACTAGTTTATTGTTTTGGCGCGGAGTACGATGTAAGTATTTTCCTGCTTTAGCATATCGCATGTGTATGAATGCTATCATGACAGCATGCTTACCATGTGGCTAGATGCTTATGTGAGATAAACTGTTTGATTGCCTGTGGGTGAAGGTTGGATTGTCTGAGTTGGAAAAACTCGTTGAAATCCGTATTTTTAGCCTACTTGCAAGTAGCAAATTCCAAAGTGTTTTTCAAAACAAACGGATATGCAACGCTTATTTTCAAATTAGGCAATCTAGTCTATACTTGTTTGCTGTGCGCATAACATAGTAATTCTAGGCTAATAACCGGAATAAGAACACATAACGTTTTCAAAATCGGATATCACGGTTAGTAGAGGCCCGTCTCGACTCAGGCCGAGAGGGGGTGCTCATAGCTGACCTTCCCCAATCGTACCCAAGCTCCCGAGCCGAGGCAACTTTGGTGATGACGGACACATGGCCTTTGGCACCGAGTCAGGGTTTCCTAAATTCCCCCATTAAAAAAATATTTAGGTGGCGACTCTGTATCTGGCAAAGCAGTCCATGTTTGGCACTTCTTTTTCAAAAATCTATTTTTTTCAAAACGATTTGCCGGATTTGGACTCTTTGGTTCAGATTTAGAACCGTGACAACAAATCAAGTCCGAACTGTAGTAAGCCCACATATGAACAGAATGGGAGTCATCCTCCCGGGGCGTTCGGGGACGTCTACAGTAGCCTACGGCTAGAAAAAGTGGCCTGCAGGCCTTTGTCTCCCTCTAGGCAAAGGCAGCAAGGCATGGTCCAAAAACCAAGCCAAGAGAAGAAAGTTAAGAGGTCCCCGAAAACTTAAAACAAGCACAAACATACACAATCACCGAGTGCACAAATGATGACGTCCGAGTCTTAAGGTCGGTCAAAAATGGGGTGTCTACACCGCTCAAGTGTAGAATACACTCTCCTAGTAGTTTTGCAGACCTGAAAAAGTACTGAGAGTTCACAAAGCCCGCTTGAGCACAAGAAGTGCCGCTCGAGCGGAGAAGCAAAATTCTGGGCAACAAGAGTTTGGAAACTAAGTAACCAACCTATCCTAAACATAACCACAACAATCCAAAGGCCAAACATAAGGAGATACAAGGGAAGTAAGATGTGAACAACAATATGAAACCATTAAACCCGAGTCCGAGATACAACAAGAGTTGGGTCAAACCCAGAGTTGTTATAACACGGATTTCCTTAGAGTATTCTTCAGCTAAGAAAGAAATATGAACTCAGGCCTTCTTAGAGCAAACAATATTCTAGCAATCTAAATAGTTTATAGACGGCCTTACTATCTATGTAAGTATGTTTGAAAAAACATATTTCCTTGTATGGTGTGCTAATTCTCTGTACTGTCATATTGAGAATTGTTTACATAGGTCACCTAGATATCCAAATATTATAGTGTCTAGAGTTACAATCTGAGGTAGGAAACGAAATAGATCTGTGATGAGCCTAATCTAAGGAAGGAAAGGTTGAGGTTAGCCACCTCTAGAAATTGGAAGCTTGCCAACACCAGAGCTCCAAACCGACTACGTTCAGGAAACGGTCAAAATCTTTAGATACTGTTCTTATTTTGGAAACATAGTGGGCCTAAAATTAAGAATAAGGGTGATATTAGTATTATTAATCAATAATATTGTTAATATTATAAAATAGTAATTGTAAAATATATATATATATTTTTTCACATCAACGCCACATCACCAAGTCGCATCATACAAGCCAGATCGGGATGGTGAATCACTGTGTGGATCACCATTCTTAATATTTTTCATTTTATTTTAATAAAATATATAAAAATTTTAATATAAAAATTTAAATTTTATAAAATTAATATCATTGAAAATATATCAACCATCTATTACTATTTTACAAATGTGAAGAGCCTGCCATATTTTTTTTACCTTTTTTAAATCTCAATTTTACCCTCTCAAATCTATTATGTTTCCTAAAAGTCATGAAAAATCCTAAATAAACCAACTGTCTCTTTATTTTTGGAGTTGAACACTCAATAACGATATATTTGCTTCCAAGAGTCCTATATAAATATAAACAAACAGCTTCCCTTATTGTCAAAAAAAAAAAAAAAAAAAAAATGTCTCCATATTTTTTTACATTGATGATAATTAAAGAATAAAAAATATTACTCTTTTTTATTTCCTGAATTTATTTCTATATAGGGGTTATCAAATGGCCCGCAGGCAAAAAATTTGTTATTACCTAAATCCTCCAACCTGTCCCATGGCTTGGCCCAGCCCGCTTGACAACCCAGCCTGTTCCACTCCATAGAAGATGATTTAGGGCTTTGGACAAAGGTTTAAAACCCAATCCCGCCCATGAACCTGACCCGTACAAGCCCGCATGGGTAAATCCAGAAAAATAACAGTCTTAAATTCAATTTTAATCCATTAAAATCAATGTTGTTCCATTTAAGAAAAACATTAGACAGTTATGGGCACCGTGCCTTTTTCAAGTCTAAGACATGCTAACCACACCGACTTGTTTTGACCAACAAAGTGTCGTTACTTAATTTTCAAAAAGGAATTAAGAAACTTTTAACAATGAAAACTAAGTTAATGACCTGATCCATCATAATCAGAAAATTCTACGCCCGGGAGCTTAGGTACAAAAGTGGAACGTCATTGAATGTAAGTACCCCATTTTGTCAAATTCGAAGATTGGCCTCTACTCACTTTCTATTTTATGATTTTAGTGGTTAATTATTCATACAATTCATTTTAAGCCTAAAAACCTTTAACTTACCAAAAATTATGTGATTTGATAAGATAAATATTGCCTATCTTGGATTTTATAAATAAAATATCTTTTCCAAAAATAAATAAATATATATATATATATATATTTTTGTTGCAAAAATTGGACTTTTCAAGGATATGATCCTACTTATGAACTAAGCCAAGTAATAATCATGAAAACACACAAAACACACAATTTTTCCGTAGAAAAGCATCTAACTTGCAAGTAAAAAATGATGCAAATAGAAAACACATGCTAAGAGGATAGAGAAAACTTTCCCTGATACCCACTTACGCGTCTTTCATGCAATACATAAATTAAACATGACCAAATCATGCAACTAATACATACAAAAATGACCCTAGGCGTTTCTTAAGGCTACTAATATAATGAATATGCACAAAAAGAGCAAATAACAAGTAAAAAAGGAAAAATGCTAAAATTACATGATGATTCAATCCGGGCCTAATGCATGATTTCTATATGCTTCACAAGTCCTAAACATTTTGTTCTAAAGTGGATAGACGAAACATGCAAAATAAGAGGAAAAAAGTGAAAAACAAAACTAAGAAACTACATGATGGATTAATGTCCTAACATGCTTTGCATACTGAAATAAAGACTAAAGAGGTACTGAAATTAATGAAAGAAGATGATTTACCTGCTAGTTTGAGTAAACCAAAGATAACACGAAGAAATGGAAAAAAAGCTCATGTTCCTTGCTTTCAAACCTCCCTTAAGCTTAGGTTCTTATTCGAGTTTGTGTTCTTCAAGCCTTAGAATGTTTTCAGAAGTTCAGAGTTGCTTTGGGGTGTGTTATTGTAACAACCCTGAACTGTTATTAGTCACTAAGCCATGATTAAGAATGCCTAATAAGTAATTAAGAGAAAATTCTAAATTAATTGTATCTGTATTGTTTTATTTGTGCTTATATCTGTCTGTATTTTTATTCGGTATGCGAATTGAAGGCCTTATTGGCATGGGATCACAAAATTGACTCGGTTTATGTGTTATTTGAAATTTTTAGAAATTTATGGTAAGTTAATTGAAATCTGATTCGAAATCACATAATTAGGATAAATAATACCAATTTGATTAGTTTAAGCCAAGATTGATTAGCCAACACTAAACCAAGCCTATATAAGGCTTCTAGATTACAAGACATTTTGTCATCTTTGAGCTCCCAAACGTGAGAGAGAGAGAGAGAGAGAGAGAGAGAGAGAGAGAGAGAGAGAGAGAATTGAGATCAAAGCTTGAGGTTTGGAAGGAATTTGCTAGGAGACTTGGAGCATAACGATCCCGATTTTCCCTCCATTGAGTATTGTATTCCAGACTTGGTTCCGTAGATGTGGATTGTTGTATTTATCTTGTTTCCATCCTTCAATACTTTGTATTTGAGTTGTAGGAAGTTTTGGGCATGTTCGTTTCAAGTTGGTTGTGATTGGAAGCATATGGTTGCTGTCCAGTTTTTAGCTTTTTCGCTCGAGCCAGGACTTTGTCGATCGAGTGAGCCTTGTGTTGTTACTCCTTCACTCGAGCGAGGGTTTGTACGCTCGAGCGAGCTTTCCGTGTCTTCAGGTTTTGTTCAGACGCAGCCTTGTGTTGTTACTCCTTCACTCGAGCGAGGTTTCTTTGTGTCTGAGCGACCACTTCTTCGCTCGAGCGAGGAACGTATATATCAGTTCGCAGTAGCAACTTCTTCTTCACTTTTTGATTTCCCTTTTGTCTCAAAACCTTAGATTCAACTCTCTCTCTCTCTACACTCACCTTCTCTCTAGGGATTGATCTAGTTCTTGGGTGTTCCTACCCTAATCTCTTTTTAAGAAAGATAGAGGGTTGCGTGGGCTTCGTTTTGATCCGAAAAACTTTGGGATTGGAGCACTTCCGAGTTTGGCTCTTTTTTCCCTTGGGTTCTCCATTTGAGGTAGGGATTCTCCTTGTTCTTTTTCAATGCTCCGTCTATAGATAGTCATGTGGTAGTTTTTGTATTGCATGAAAATCATATTCATGTTGGATTTGTTTGAAAATCATGAGAAGGGACCTAGGGTTGGTTGTTTGAAAATGAGTTTGTTATCATTGATTGTGGTTTGGACTAATTGGGGAGTAAATTAGCATGTTATTGTTGAAAGAAGAAAAAAGCCCTAAATTATATTTTGATTTGGTAAATTAAAATAGAGGGTAGTTGATCAATGCTTGTAAATCTCTATTGTTAATATGAGTTGTGTGAAAATGGTGATGCCTAAGGGATTAACTATGGCTTTGGGGTTATTTTGAAATGAATGTATTGAACCGAGTCGGATTATGACTTTATTATCCATGGAATTGGTTTTGTAAAACGAAAAGAACGGAATTTATTTTGTGAAATGGGAAAAGTATTTTTTTTGAAATAAGTGATGGAACATGCTGACTTGGAAAGTTATGAAAGTTGATCTTAAATATGGAAAATGGAATGATAACTCAATGTGAGTCTCGAAAAATAGATATGAGAATTGAACTGTTGCATCATAAGTGTTGAATACACATATTTGGGGTTTTACCTTTACCTATCGTACTAGTATCATTGTTGGGTTTAAGATCTCATGAGAGTTGAGTCTTTATAATAGGTGTATTAAAATAATGCATCTAGAGGTTTTATCCTTGGTCATCGGTGGAGGATGACATTGTTGTATTGGAATATTGTGTTTGCATCACACCGGCGTTGATTGAATACTGTATGTGATGAAGTGCTATGATACATTATATATGTATAATTGTTAGGGAGGAGATATGTGATGTACTCCAGTGTGTGGGAGGAGATAAGGGATGTACTCCACACACCTATGTGTTCATATACTTTAAGACGTTGCTTATGTATCTTGACAGTTCATGTGTATGTATTACACTTGTTGGTTATGCTCTGTTGTATTGTGATTATTAGTGTTATACACTGCGCTTATAATCAAAGGTACCGTTACCTTCCAGTTAGCGCCTGGAGAACTGACTGTGCTTATAATCAAAGGTACCGTTACCTTTCAACTAGCGCTTGGAGAACTGACTTAGCCGGTAGAGTAGAGTTTTATTATTATTGTCTCAGTGTATCTGAGTATATCATGGATTGCGATGGTTACAGTTTTGGAGGGCCGAGT
This sequence comes from Camellia lanceoleosa, assembly GCA_025200525.1. Lineage (NCBI taxonomy): Eukaryota > Viridiplantae > Streptophyta > Magnoliopsida > Ericales > Theaceae > Camellia > Camellia lanceoleosa. The sequence goes on from CM045765.1 coordinate 46,124,974, forward strand.
TGCCTCATTTGTTGATTATATACATGTTGATGATTTGTTATCTCTTTTCTATTAAAGGCATGCATGTATAGATATGAATGTATTGGGAACAAACCAAAATGCCATTGTGAGATTTTGGGAAAGTGTGAAGGAAAATTGGGTATTTGAAAGTATGTTTTGAAAAAGGGAAAATCTGTTGTAAGTATGGAAAATGGGAGAAAGGTAGTGGGCTTAGTGAAATTGTTTTTCTAAGACATTGTTATGGTTATAAAAGTTTGGGAACCAGGGATAATGAAAAAAAAAGAAAGATGAATCGCTTATAGCGTTGAATGAAATTGCTTTTTTTGAGAAAAGTTCATACTTATGTATATTTTGTATAAACTGCCACATTAGTATTCTAGTATGAGATTGAGCATTCATAATCATAGCTATCTGTAAGTTGTTATTGTTGAGGATCATGTTGAGATCCCTACTGGACTATATGTTCATCCCATGTTGTTGAATCTTTTTCAGGTGATAGTCAGGATGTGCTACGAGATTTAGATCTTCTTATTTGTTGGCCACGGGGCCTCTTTTGTGTTGGCGGAGTGCCATTGTTGTAGAAGGGTTACACCCTTCTTTTGATTCTTTAATGATTGTAAGCCTACGGGCAGTTTATTTAGAATGCTCATGTTGTATGTAATTTGCATTCGAATGAGAGAATTACTATTTAATTCTACTAGTCGAATATTTGAGTTTATTTCCGCATGTTGTCTCTGAACTTGAAGTGAATTAATGGATTTGGTAATGATTTTGAGTAATAAAAAGTGGGGCGTGACATGGAGAGTTGCTCAAGATTATCACTAAACCTTAAAGAATTGAGAACTCTAGGTAATAATCATGTCCTTAAATTTTGTGTTCAAGACATTAGTGTAAGGATTGAAGAGATTTAAGTGGTTAAACATGAGAATTGAGCTTAGATTAAGGAATTTGGGATTAGTTCATGCATGCATGCATAATTCATGAAGTTTTGAGTTCAATTTCCAAATATTCACATGTGCATGAAACTTTACTTTGAAGAATCCAACTTGGTTTCACTTGTATTCCTTCAATTGCTCATGTTTTAGAAGCTTTGAATTTATATCATTACATGCATGTTATGTTTTCATAATTTCAAGTTTGATTTTGAACAATTGCCATGATTTTGGGCCTTGATTTTATGAAATGATCTTTAATCCTTGATGTATTACAAGTTTAGACATGTTTTCTCAAGTTTTGGGCCCAAAGGATGTGTTTTGACACTTTGAATTTGAGTTTTGAAGCTGGGAGTACAATATGGAAATTCCAAAATTTGCAAGCTTCGCTTTGAGCGGTGGAGTCTGCGTTCAAGCGAAGAATACGAGCTCCCAATACTTTCGTAGAGTTTGTGGGTTAGCTCGAGCAGCAGAACCTGCGCTCGAGCGACCACCCTGATTTTTGATCCTCGACTTGAGCGTAGGAAGTTGCGCTCAAGCATAAAATGAGAGCTCCCACAAGTTTTGTAGAGTTTTGCTGACCACTTGAGCGACCAAAGTTGCGCTTGTGCGAAGATTCTGTTTTTAGCAAATTTGACTGAGTGTTTCCACTTATATTTGGCATCGTCATTGCATCTTAAGCATTCCTAAGCCTTAATTAAGACATAATATTGAAGATAAAGATTAGAAACACACCTAGATGGGAAAAGAATGAGTTAAGTGTTTTCCGGGCGTGTGTTTCAATGTGTATTCGATATGTGTTTGTGTCGGTCACGTGCCATAGACTGTTTCAGTCCGACTGTTCTGACTATTTTTGCTACCGGAGCTATCTGTGAGTAACAACTTTGTAAAGCTATATTTGATTATAAGTACTCTCAAAATGATAAGATATGATTTGGCTTTATGAAATGCTAATTTGTGAATAATGAATGCATGTCCAATTTTCTGAATGTATTTGTGGCATCCTTAGTTCACATGGCCCTTGCCCTGGGGAAACAATACCATGGCCAATCTGCACATGGGTCTCGCCCAAGGGAAACAATACCGTGGCTTATGATCATATGGCCCTTGCCCAGAGGAAATAATATTGTATGTTCACATGGCCCTCACTTGGGGGATACAATACCATGGCTACTTGTGCACAAGATATGAACCTTTGTGTTCGTCGGTACCGACTATGTATGTGGGTCTCAAGACTAATTTGATATGATAGCTAATGGATGCACCACATATAACTGTTTATGATTTCTGGTTAAGTATGTGAATCTGAATCTATTTCTGATATGAACTCTGATTTCTAAAACTGTTTGGATATCATTCATAAACCCTTTACTCTGTTGTTATTCACTGGGCTCCAACAAACCGTAGTATTTCGATATATAGGTGACCAGATGCGTGACCAAGCTCAGAGTTAATTGCCTGGAGTTCTGTTTTATCAGCCAACCACAATGCCTCTCGGGGAGGTTCTTGTTTTGAAGTGGTCAAGCTTTTGTGAACAATGTTAAAGGCCTTTTTGTATTCCTTTTGTTAAGTCTAAATATGTCTTTTGTTTGTCTGTATGTATACGGTGACGTGGGAATTAATGACGCCTTAAGTATGTAAATTAAGTTTTAAATTTTATGTCCCATGCATGTCTACACAGCTTTATGGACATTGTATTATGATATTTGTTTCTGCTAACCCCTTAATTTTATTTAATCTATTCAGAGGCCTTCGGTCATCCCAAGATTACTGGCTGGCTACGATGCTAAACCTGTAGGGATGGGTTTGGATCGTGACAGTTATTTTCGGAGTTAAGGTGAAATGAGGGAGTACGGTGGTGTTTTGCTCTCAAATCCTCACAAAATCTTAACCCCTTGAAAGGGAGGGGAAGAGGGTGCTTATATAGACACTAGCAGGCGTAAGGGGCAAGTTAGGGCAACCCTCATCTCTTTCTCTTCCACCTCCCACCATAAGTGCACCAAGATTAAGTTACCAAAAATAACTCTGTCTCACTTGGATGTGCGCACTCACAACAAACGTTCGCAAGCACCTTTTGCTTTGGTAAACATGCCATACATGCATGCACAAGTGCGGGGTCCTATGCCTTTGGCTTGCTTGTAGCTCAAAGAAACCTGAATTGCCATCTGATTGATGTTTTTGATAAAACTAGTCACTAATTTTGAAAAATATATTCGATCAAAGTACAATCGGGCCTCTATTTCTTTCTAGGGGTTAAAAAGTTGGTTTTTGGCTAAAAATGGGTCTAGGGATAAAATGGTCATTTTCACAAAAAGTTAATTTTTTTACCAAAATAAGTTTAAACAACAACTCCAGACAATCTTAAACATTCTAAAAATGAAGTAATTACCATTTCATCATCGGGAAGCTTACAAGCGCCCAAACTCTTATGATTAGTCAAGATAGGGTGTCTACAACAGCCCATATTATACTTGTAAATTGTATTTTTTTTTTAAATACACAATTTTTTAAAATTGAATTTGACAGCAAAAAAGTGATATCTTCCAAAGTCTCAACTTTTTAGATATAATATTGTCATTGTCATAATTTGTTAGTTTGGTGAATTTATACTTTAATTTGATTATTTTAATAGTATTAATTAATTTGATCATATGAAAAAATAAATGTGTAAAACTTAATAATATAAGTCTAATAAAAAAATGTATAATCCGGTTCAGTTTGATTTTGGCCTGTAAGATTTGGGTTTACGGGTGGGATGTGATTTTAATTTTTTTAGATAAACCCAAAGCGTACCAACCCGTTAACTGATCAAAATCCAAAAACCCATTAATATATGGGACGTGGACACAATAGTTGAGGGTGGGTAAGCCCGGCCCGTCCCATTGGTGACCCTTACTTCTATACTGATATACATAATATTTGAAATTGTCCATCATAGATCAAATTGCTGTGAATAAGTTTGGTTAAATCTTAAAGTTGTATGCATCCATTCAAATCTAAACAGAGGAAACTACATACGTTTTTAATAGAATTTTGTTGCATCTCTAAAATTTGCAAGTTATCTTCATGCATTTTCTTTTTATTTAGATTAGATTTTCTAAATTGTAATATTTTATGTTGTACTTAATAATCAAGGTATGATATCAAAATTCTAAAAAAGAACCATTTTCGTTGGTTTCATTTTTAAAATATGTTTTCCAATTTTTAGTTTTTCATATTTTTGTTGTTCGTGTTTTATTTTTTCTCAATTTTGGTGATTAAAGATATTGGAATTTGTTAATATTTTCTATTTAAACAATACTTTTAAATGAATATCTAATATCTAATAAAAGTAAAGTATTAATACAAAAAATTTATAAATTTGAACATGTACTGATTTTTTGTTATTATATTTTATTTGCTATCATTATTATTATTTAATATTAAGAAAAAAAATGAAAAAGAATAAACGATAAATTATTTTCTTAGTGTATTTAAATTAAATGAATCTAAATGTAAAAGTAAAATAAAAATAAAAAAGTACTATAAATTAAGTGAATCTAAAAAAATTAAATAAAAGGGTTATTAAAAAAAAAAACAGTGTCAAAGACATAAATTTAAAAAAAAAAAAAAAACATTAAAGCCAAAAAATTCAAAACAAAAATTTGAAAAAACAAACCAAACCAACCACTGTAAATTTCTCTTTTTTTAAATCTTGCTTCAGTAATATCTAATTTTACACCAATTATTTACAAATTCCTTTCAATTTTTATTTGTATTAATAGTCTAATTAAAAAATAGTGCATACGCAGACAAAAAAAAAACAAAAAAAAAAACAAAAAAAACAAAACAAAACAAAACAAAAAACAAAAACAAAAATGTAACACTTAAATCTACACTATGACCAATTATTTAATTATGAATAAATAATTTCACATTATTACTTGTATTATATTGTTGCAAAATATTTCACTTGTGATATCTTATATATGTCAGTGTCTACATACATAAATATATAATAAAATAAATAAGTAAATATAAATGTAAATTTATATATGTTACTGTATTCATACATTAATACTATTTTATTATCGGATACTTAATTTTCTAACATGTGTCACTTTTGTAATATAGTTATATTTGCTAAAAAAAACTGCGCAATTATGTATTGTTCTCCTGTTAATTTATGTTCAATACATATATACATACATGTCCTACAAACAAGTGTCTACAACGAACACTTTCAATAACAAACAAAAATTTTGCAAAATAACTCTAACATATTTTTCAACATATTTTCAACATATTCCACATTCCATCCAGCATATTTTCAACATTTTTTCATCCCCGAATTGTAATCACATATTCTATCCAGCATATTTTCAACATTTTTTCAAATTAAAAAATAAGATATCTGTCAATATATCTTATTCAAGCTCCATACAAAAGATAACATATTTTCAACATAAATAGCATATTCCATCCAGCAGCCTACACGAAGAAAAATTGAGCAAGTTGCAAAGAGAATAATTAGTCCCAAGCACAACCCGCAAGGAATAGGCTACCCAAAAAATAAAATAAAATAAAATAAAATAAAAATAAAAAGAAAAAATCCATTACAATATAAAAAACCAAATCCATTGTGAATAAAAAAACAACATGGTTTATCCAATACTCTAATACATCCACACCACAATTTTCATCATCTCTTTCAACTTGATTTCCTGTTACATAACAAAAGGAAAAAAAACAAATAATCAATACTAATAATAAGATTTAAAAAATGTTAACAATTAGAACAAAAAAGATGACAACTAACACAAAAGTGGCACACTAGGGTAGACTCACATACACACTGTTATGATACACACTTACACACATACCCCCCTTGAACTTAATTTGGAATTAGACAGCCATAGCAGATGCAAACTAAAATTCACAACTTCCATCTACAAACATTTATTTTAAATAATGAGATAGAAATATGAACTTGAGGCCACAGTTTTTATATAAAATAGAAAAATTATACAGAATAACTATGTGTTACGATCTCTTTATTTTAAAACACAAAACTCATTATTGTAATAAGAATTTATAAATATATTATTGTCATCGCCTTTAAAACATAGGCTTTTTCTTTTTCTTTTCAATTTTTCTGCATTTTTAGCCATTAAAACCAAAAAACCAAATATGTATCAAATGTTATTCAACCCCCCAAACCTCTTTACAATGCTTGAAACAGTCCCCAAACAACCCCATAAATCCTCTTTTTACTCTCAAACCTCGACCTTTTATCATCTAAATACCAAACCTTAGAACCTTATATTTTTACTAAGCATTTAGCCATATAACAAAATTTAAACTAGCATCAACGATACATTAATTTTGGGCTCACTGCTAATAGGCGAGTGTTCACCACACTTATACTCCATCATCAAGCTTCACAAATAAGGCTTAGAAGAAGCATTGCCCCTATAATGTCAATGTGGTAATAATGAGTCCCAATTGGCAAAGGCACACCAAGCATATTAATTTATACTAAAATTAGCAATTCAGCACACTAAGCATATTAATTTATTACATATCATTTACACCATTTCCTAAATGAAACCAGATTTCTCTGTTGAAACAGACTTTCAGTTGGAATATACTCCTTCAGAGACCAAATATGCCTATATCTCTCTTACAAAAATCTCCAACGCCACGAGTTAAGGTGAATCTCCAAGCTGTTCCTTACTTTCAACACACACCCTGTCCTAACACATGACATGTTTTAAATCTTCAATCTTCAAGTCCACATGTTTCAAATCCTCATATTTGGTTTTCTGGTTCATGATTTTTCTTCATGTATTATTGTACACTAAGATATATGTATATATATATATGTAAACCCTAGATCGAAATACCTAAATAAAAAACGCTAGATCAACTTTTTGAAAGAACAAAACAGAGATCGATTATTACTTTAACGAGACACATACAGAGAGAGAGAGAGTACCATTTGAAAATCGGCGGAGAGAGAGCATGAGCAGAGCAACAGCCACTAGGTCGACTCTTTGAAAGAAGAAAACAGAGATCGATATTAGTTTAAAGAGAGAGGGCGAGAGAGAGAGAGAGAGAGAGAGAGAGAGAGAGATCTTGACAACCGGCAGTGTGGGACGCAGTAGCCGTGTGTGAGAGAGAAGAGGGAGGCGATTTGTGTTTGTGTGTTTGTTTGTCAACCAAACCCTAAAGACATACATATATATAGGCATGGGCATAAAAGTAATTTTACATCGGGGAAGTAGGTCGGGGGTCGGGGTCGGGCCAAGACCGGGGCTGGGAGACGTATCCCCGTCCCTGGCCCGAATATCATCGGCGATTTATTTTCTAATACCATCCCTGTCCCGTGGGGAATATTTTTCAGGGAAAACCCGCTCAAATCGGCGTCGGGAGGTCGGGTTCCCATCGGATCGGGTTCATATTGCCATCCCTACTTGTAGAGTTTTAGTTATCAAAAGAAAGAAAATAAATACCATACACACACTATATGTAGCTATAGAAGCAAGAAGAAGAACTGATATGGCCTTTTTTGTCATAACCTAAAAAAGTCAAAAAGTTAAAAAGTTACTATCCTATTTAAGTCACATCATTTTATTTAAGTCACGCCATATCTCTATCACATCACCTCAAACTCAACCTATACCCAACCCATATTTCATAAAAAGTAAAATAGTGCACTTATTTAGATCATCTCAAACAACCCCATGAGCCTCAATTTTTGTTGCATAGCCATTAAATTACTCCTTGTAGCATTCAATTCGTGAATTTGTTGGGCGGAATCCACCAAGTCTGCATCCAAGAGCATTATGGTCTCCTTCAGTTCCCGGATATGACTACATTCATGTTCAAAAAATGAATTGGACCTCAGTGAAATCTCCTTTACCAAATGCAATTCAGCCACGTCCAAATATTGGGACAGCTTCTCCCTGCAACACCAAATTCTCTGACAACGTTGAGAACGGGCAGGCCACGTAGAAAGTGTCTCCATCCTCCAACACAAAGTTGTCCTTGAAATACAATCGCGCAAACACGACCTCCAATGCTTTCCAAATCAGCACTCTCTTTGTTGCTATGGTTTCGTATGTCCTTAAATCAGCTGTACGGTTTTGGGATCGAACCTAAATACTATTGAAAATCTGATTAGCTCACTTCTGAACCGGCCCTGTCCGCCGCCAAAGGCGCGAATTCAAAAGCTGTCACGGCGGTGGACAACAACCACTACCTAACCCATATGGCATAGGAGTTATAAACACTCGATAATAATACTTTAATGTATTAAAAATAAATATATATGAATAAATTTTTTTTTGAAAAATTCAAAACACACTATTATTATTAAAATATTCTTAGTGAGTAATTTAATATTTGGGAAAATTACACTAATCAGTGTGTTTGATTTGAGTTTTTTAGATTAAATTTTTTGAAAACTGAGTTTTTTGTTTTTCGTGATTTTTTGTTTGTGGTGAATATTTTTAAAATTTTAAGCATTTTTTTTTTTACTTTTTTAGATGCATCTTACTTAGATGTATCTAAGAAGTAAAAAAATTGTGAAAAAATATTTTAAAAAATTAACAAATACATAAAAATACGAAAAATATATTAAGTTTTCATATATATATATTGTATTTTTGGTATTTATTGAATTTTTTAAAAAAAAATTCACAAAAATTATACTTTTTATGTGTATTTATCTTAAGTGTGTCAAAAAATAAAATAAAATTCTTAAAATATTAAAAAAAATTCAGTAAAAACAAAAAAATATGAAAAACAAGAAGGTAGAATTTTCTGAAAACTATTTTTAGAAAAACGAAACCGAACAAGCTGAATAGTACCTGTAATTTGGAGCTTGTGTCACTTTAGTCTATGACTTTTCAGTTGCAACACATTTGATCCTGAATTTTGAATATTGTTCCAAATAAGGACAATAGATAACTTCCATTTGTTTTGTGCATGGAAATTGCTCACGTGCAATCTGCCTGAGCACTTGCCAAGGGTAAAGTTGTGATTTTGCCTTATTTCCTGTCCAAATAGACACTACCCTCTTTATTTCATGCATACATATGATCAGAAGGGAAAACTGGAAGGAAAAAAAAAATCAAAATAATAATAATTTCCAAAACTCAAGAACCTATTATTTTTGATGAATAAAAATATTAAACTACTAACAAATTTAAATATGCTTTTTTTTTTTAAAAAAAAAATCTAAAAATAATCTAATTTAAATATTCAACTCAACTTTGATATCATTATTAAACTAATTTAAATATTTTTTTAAAAAAATCTAAAAATAAACTCAGAAACCCAAGCCAAATATGGCCACAATTTTGATTGGTTAATGTGTGCAGAAACAGAAAGTAAGAAGAAGAAGAAAAAAATGTGGAATGATAAGTGCCGACATTAACCAATCAAAATTGGAATTCGGATCCACAATGGCACTTTCTTGACGCATATCCCTGTCACCCTCCAAAACGACGTCGTTTTGGAGGGTTTTTTTTTTTTTTTTCTCTCTCTCTTTCTGTTTCTTTCTTTCTTTCTTTCTTATCATCAAGACTCAACACTGGGCACTGTGTTGCTCTCTCTCTCTGTCTTCCTTGTAATAAAGTTTGCAAAGTTGTGTTAATATGGGTTTATTGGGTACTGTTGGTGGAGGTAGAGGACGGATGAAGCGGTAGAAGATGGACATGAGGCCGGTGGCGCCAAGAAGGAGGAGCACAGAGGCGGTGGAGATTCCAGCGGCGGCAATTTGGAGGATAGTGAGGTGAAGGGATTTGGAGATGGCAACGATGGCGATGGATTTCATGGATTGGACGGGCATGGGGGTGCCGAAGAGGAGGCCGGTGGAGATGTTGTAAAGGGAGGTGAAGATGAGAGTGGTGGAGAGGTCGAGGTGGGAGACTAGGGTTAGGGCTAGGACTTTGGAGATGTACGTGCCAAGGCTGCCGACGAAGCCCCCGAGTTCGGACCAGATCGTGGTTTTGAGGCGGAGGTTGGTGGCATATGGGAGAATAGTGCGGCGGTGGCGCCATCGTGAAAGGCCGAGGAGAGGGGTGGTTTGGGTCGATGATTGGTGCTCCTTTTCCTCCTCCATGTCTCTTTTTGATTCAATTTGCAATCTGAAATGAGGAGAGAGAGAGAGAGAGAGAGAGAGAGAGAGAGAGAGAGTTATCAGTGAGGTCACCAAGTTGATCAACCAACCCAGTGAGGTCTCCAGGTTGATTAACCAACCCTTCTCCAGATCTACCTCTATGTCTTAGAGGCGAGGAAGAAGAAGAAGAAGAAAAAAGAAAAAAACCTTCAAAACGACGTCGTTTTGGAGGGTAGCAGGGAGGTGCTGCAGGGAAGTGCGACCGAGGATCCAGATTCATCAAAATTGTCGCCATGTTTGACTTGGGTTTCTGAGATTATTTTTAGATTTTTTTTTTCAAAAAAATAATTAAAATAGTTTAATAAAAACGTCAAAGTTGAGGTCATATTTGGCTTGAGTTTTTGAGATTATGTATAAAAAAATAAAAAAATAAATAAAAATTTGGAAAAATAAAAATTAATTTTATAAAAATAAATACAAAAAAATATTTCATGAATTTAAAAAATATTTTACTCTTCAAAAATAATTATATAAAAATAATAAGTGCTTGAGTTTCTGAAATTATTATTATTATTATTTATTTTTATTTTTTTGAGTCTCTTTATTTTCCTCTTTTTTTTTTTTTTTTTTTTTTTTTTTTTTTTTTTTTTTTTTTTTTTTTCCTTTCTAGTTTTCCCTTCTGATCATATGTATGCATGAACTAAAGTGGGAAGTGTCTATTTGGACATGAAATAAGGCAAAATCACAACTTTTCCCTTGGCAAGTGCTCAGGCAGATTACATGTAAGCAATTTGCATCCACAAAACAAACGGAAGTTATCTATTGTCTTTATTTGAAATAATATTTAAAATTCATGGTCAAATGTGTTGCAGTTGAAAAGTTAGGGACCAAAGTAACACAAGCTCCAAACTATAGGGATTATTTGTGCAATTCGCCCTTAATATTTTAACTTTTAAAATAATATAACTTTAGATTTAGATGTCATTTTTTAATAAAATTAATATTTTTAAAATCATCTCATTAAGATCTATCAAATAAGATATGTTGACTATGAAATTCTTTCAAATAAAAATTAAAAAATCCGTCGAAATTAATATAAACTGTAACATTTTATTATGTTTCACAGTATAATGTTGCTGACTACCAAAAAACACTTTACTGTCTTCTTAAACAGGGCATTAGTAACAAAAAAAAAAAAAAAAAAGAGTATGAACCACAAAAAGCTTTTCGAGTTCTTTCACTACAAGTTCACAAACAAATCAATAAACAACAATTCAACATAACTGAAGAAAATTCTACAAACAGCAATCAACAACCAACAAATTCAACAAATTAATCACAAAAAAAAAAAAAAAAAAACTCACAACAAATTCAATATACCTAAAGAAAGCTTTACAAACTCGGATAGTGATGGAATGAATCTCTAAAACTCGATCAACACTAGTAAAAGCTTACGAATCACACATAACAAAAACAAATTGAAACATCAACCATCTTAAGGCCACTGCCACTTTTTACTACTCCTACGGTAATGCCGCTGATTTGGGTCAAATGTTCGAGCTCTTTGTTGAGATGAGCCTCCGTCTTCGCATCAATCTCATGGGGGTAATGTCATTATTTTCTCTGTCATCAATCTAACATGTTTGATTCAAATTTTTTAGATATATATTCAGTGTAAGATTGTCTAGAAAAAAGAGGAAATATATTAGTCTGTCCTTTATGAAGAACACGTCTCCTATTCAGGGGGTTTAGGAAGTAAAATATTTTGGGCTATCCTTTATACACTAACATGTTAGGCCTAGGGGGTTTTTTATTAACACTTATTAAATTGACACTTTTTAGTTACTTCTGTCTTTTAATAAAGGTAAAACAGTCATGTATATATATATATATATGGCACGCCCCATATTTACACAGTCTGGCTCACGTGAATAAACCACCCAACGATGGACATTAGATAACAATTTGTATACAAATTAATATAATATAGTCACACAATATATGTGTTTATCCGATTTCATACATTCCTAGATGCAACATCTAAGTCGAATGGATGCTCTTTAACTAACATATACAGATGTTATGAATTAAATTGAATGCCCTGAGGCTTACATCATACACAAGGGTGCAACCCTTACAAGAATGGCACACAACCAGTAAATAACATAAATGGCCTTAGTCTACAAATAACATAACCACCGCACACATATCCGAACACAACTTCGTGTCTCAGTCCACATCCGTACATGTACACCTAAAAAAAAATTCCAGCCATGTAGGGTGAGCATAAAACCCAGTAGAGAATATTTCAAAAACTAAACACGCTCCACCAGCATAAATGATCATGATGCAATACATATATACAATATGCCCAATGCATTTTCAATCCATTTGATTACCCAACAAAATTATTTCTTTCCAATTACCAAACCTTACGTTTAATCAAAACGTTTTCTGAGTTCAAAACATCCGTTTGATGTAAAATCCCTTTCCAAAAACCAATCCAAGTATCTCAATACCAACCAGCAAATACATTGCCAAATTAACCGCGAATACCTCACTAAAAAACAGCAAACACATTTCTAAAACCTTTTCCAAAACATCCTTTCAAGCCAAAACGATAATAAATAAAATAGGTAAATCTCCAGGGCTAGTGTTCATACGAGTAACTTTACAAATCACAAGGTCATTTTTACCGATGCTAACCAGAAGGCTCGACACCTACCACGTGGGTTTATGTCTTTCACCATGGACACACAGACTAACTTAATTCTGCTTTAACACCCCCTCATAGCTTTACCACTTTATTTACCATTTCCAATAGCACAATACGTGTCGTTCAAAGTATTTTTTTTTCCAAAATAATGCAAATGTTTCAAAACATAATACAAAAATTTCCAAAACCTCTTTCCAAACATACGGTTTTAAATTCTGAAAATCCGTTACATGTTCCAAGATATGAATGATTTCAAATTGCCTAATCTACATTCAATTTCTAACACACGACAATGCTATCCTCCACTGATAGTCAAAACAGTTATCTCTAATGCAATAATTAAAAGATAACAACATAGATATATTTTCCTAGAGAGCAACAACTCCCATTTTCGAAATCCCACAACCATTTCCTTTCCAACCAAACCATTTACCACAAATCGATCCAACTCCCAAAACAATATCATTTAGGGTTTTCCACAAATTAGGACTTTTCCACTTTTAGAAATCCACATGCAATTTTGATCACCAAAAGTAAATGTAGTAGCAAAATCATAGCCCAACTACCCCTCTCCCAATTTCACAAAACCTCATTTTCTTTCAAAATCACTTTTAAGTAAAGGAAAGCCACCATGTCAACATAGCTCAATCACCAATGCAAAATCATAACCTTGTTCAAAACTCATTTGAAAAATCTCACTTTTACATTTCAAAATCTACACCCTAAGTTTAACCCAGAACACCCAAATCCATAAGTCTTTTGAAATAACAAATAACAATGGTAAAAAATCATACCAAATGAATACCAAATATACATAACAAAATACGCCGCAAATATGCTACCGAACTCATATTGAGTTTAGGAAATAGGCCCTACCTCTTAAAGTAAAGAGGAGAATTCTGACAAACTCAAAGTTGATGAAACCACAAAACTCTTGGATTGAAAGCCCTTGATGAGATCTACAACCTTTCTCAAAGGACTAAGGGAAAAAGATGCCTCTAACCAAGTAAATCTAGAGATCTATGTAAGAAAGTTGAGTTTCTAAGAGAGAGAGAGAGAGAGAGAGAGAGAGAGAGAGAGAGAGAGAGAGAAACTGAATGAGAAAAGTGTGTTTGGGGTCTATTTATAGTGGTAGAATAATAGCCCTAAAGTCAGAGGAAAGAATACCTCAAACCCCCCAAAAGTATAGCTCAAAACCAAACAAAAAATCTGGAAATTTACTCACAGGGGTCAACCATTCAGACAGTGGTGTCGACCTTTCAGGAAGAAAAGTTGAGACACTAATGTGTACAGCAACCAAGGGTCGACTCTTGGAAGCAGTGATGTCGACCCTATATTTCAGTAGCAACACCTAGAACACAAACAGTGGGCAAGGGTCGACCTTGGGACCCCTGGTGTCAACCCTATCAACCAGCAGAGACACTAAAAGCAAGGCAATAAGGTGGTGTTGACCCTTAGGAAGGCTAGTGTCGACCCTAGAACAATTTTTCCACGTTTCCAAAGAACTTTTCAACCTAAATAAGTGCAAACGAACAATCCTAACATGTCTAAATCGAATTGTACTCCTCCAAAACCAAGATACAACAACTCCAAGGACTCCTAAAATAAAAGTAAAGGAATTAAATACACTCTCAAATAGTTTAAATGACACAAGTGGTACAACCTCCCCACTTTAGGAAATTTCGTCCTCGAAATTGAAGAAACGTTAAAACCAAAAAGGCCACCCAATCTATAAAAGAACATAAAGCTAACCCAAGCTTAGACCCATCTGGGGATACATTCTCGGATCTCGGTCCAACTCCTCGGACTCAAAGACGTGATCTATGCCTTAACTACTGACAATACCCAAATCGCTACTGAGTGCTCAACGCTCAGACATGGAGAATAAGAAAGCTACTCGCACACGAAGATCCCAATCAACTCTCTCGTAGCATGAGAACATAAAACAAAACACGATTAATCCTAACAATGTTATGACACATCAATGCCTGACAATTCCAACCCCATGGAAAATAAGCATACAATATAGCTAGCAACTCAGGCTAGATCAAAACAAGTCTCCCAAATACAAGATAAAACACAACCCATTCAGGTTAAAGAAAATTGCTTATTTTCTCCATTTGTTTCAAAACACTTTGCTTTCCCAAAAGGTGTTCAAACTTGCATTGTCACAACCCAAATATATTGTCAACTGTTCACAACAAAATCCAAAGATTTCAAAACTGTCCTTCTGAAACTATAGATGTGGTTTATAACACAAAACCATTTTCATTTTGTTTTTGATTTGTTGGATTCAGCTTTTATTAAACTGAAAACTTATATTTCAAACCCAAAACCGTTTTAGTTCAAAAAAACCATCCAAGACCACAACATCAAGAGATAGATTTTTGTTTTTTTTTTTCTTTCAAAATCACTCCTTTTCATTCCTCTGGTGACTCACAACATAGTCACCCAATAAAAGCCATCACACCTGTGGCGACGCCAAAAAATCCACACCAACTTCCATGCTAAAAATCCCTAGAAAATTTCCAAAGTGCCAACAACACAACATAACACGAGAAAAGAAATTTCATACCCACCAATCACACGATGGCGTAAAAGCTCTCAAATGACCAAAGTTTACAACCGTAGCACCAAACAAGTTACCACAAACTCAAAATAACATCCTAACTGTCCTTATAGGACTTACATGCCACACCATGACACTGTTCAATTACACAACCCTTAATTCCAAACAATTTCTGATGTGACTACATGTCAATCAACCCAAATACTAACCAATCAACTATCCAACACTACTATACCGCACCAATCTCCAAATGCTGACATACCACCTAACTCTACATAACCTGTAGACACCCCATTTTTTACCGCCCTTATGACTTGGTGTAGACACCCCATTTTTGACCGCCCTTAAGACTTGGGCGTTACTGATGGTTTACTTGGTGGAGAAAGGTGTGCAGGGCAAAGGTTCAATTTCTTCGGCAATGAGAGGGTCAAATCCTAACTTCACACCCCATTTTGGAACAAAGCTATTTTGAATGGTTTTTAGACCTTAAAACCCTCTCTTTCAAAACCTTTTTGAAATAAAGTTCCTACGATGTTCCGACGTTCGCATTTCGGTAAATGTTGCGCTTTTCGGTAAACCAAGCAAGGACAAAGTGGAGATGAATGAAAGAGAGATGAAATATTTGAAAAATCTTTCAAAACACCTTGCTTAGGGGTTTGAAGTTGAAGAAAAGGGGAAAGGAGAGAAGAAAACTACTTTGGGAGAAGTTCGACATGAATCCAAGTAGAAGAGAGTCGAGCAGCCCTCACTGAATCGGGCTTATTCATTTGCATACTTGGATTTTAGCTATGAGGCCACCACCATTGGAAAGCTTACTTCCGGGGCTTCATTTTGCACTCAAGAATCTCCTAAAGCCAAGTCTAGGTGAGGGAGATATGGTTGGTTGAAGTAGGGGATCAGTCCGGTTGGATCAAATCTGCGCGGCTTCACCAAAAAGCGCATAACTTTTTGTACAGGAGGAATTTTAATGCAAGGTTTGCAGAATTGGAAAGTTAACTTCTGGGGCTTCACTCTGGACACCCACCGGCCACCAATCTAATCCGGTCGGCCAGAAGAAATAGCAGGCCGGCCATTTATTGTGCCGACCGGCCATTTATTTGGCTGATGACCTTTTTTCTTGGTCGGTTTGCCCCTTTTGCACCCTTTATGCATGGTGCATGCCAGCTGTGCCAGCTAGAGTGCACTGACCCGAACCTCCCATACACTTGTGTGGTTGTTTTGCACATTTGACCACCTTTGACCCCTCTTTTTGCACCCTTTGCTCAAGGCTTCTTGAGGAAGCATTGACGCCTTGTCTTGGCTTCCTCAAGAAGCTTGCACCCTTAGCTTAGCTTCTCTTGGAAGCCTTGACCCCCTTGACCCTTCCTTTAGCTTCTCTTGTAAGCTTTAAGCCCTTTCATTGTCTATATAAAGAGACCCTCCTCCGCCATTGAGATGGTTGAACAACTCCAGACCTAAATACATACATATATCTGGTATATCATCCTCTCTCTCTATATCTCCCTCTCTCTCTTCCTTTGTGTGTGTTTTGAGGGCCCAAAGGTGTGTTTAGTTCATAGTATTGCACTAATACACACACCATTACACCATACTTCGACTTGGGAGGCCTTGAGGGTTTGTTTTTGAAGTTTTGGGTCAGTTTTGATCAGGAGAAGGCGGCTGGGCCTGCTGTTCTTGAGGTGTTCTTCAAGGGTAATACTTTTACTTTATTTTCCCCAATCTTGCATTAGCTTTTGACCTGTCTTGCATGCTGATTTAAGCTTTGTGTATAACTGAAAAAAGTCTTGTTTTTAGCTCCTTTTTAAGTTTGTTCAAGAACACTTTTGTGTTTGGGGTTGTCTACCCCCTCTTAGGCCTTGTTTGGCCTCATTTTTGTGCATTTTTAGTGAGCTCCGGGACCACCTTGTTTGGGCCTCCTCACCACTGAAATCTTGGGGGATTTCAGTGGTGAGGATGGTGGTTTAAGATCCTAAGAAGGACAGGGCCATCCCCTCTTCTTGTTGTCTTGTTTGCTTGCACTTTTGGCCTTACAAAGGGGCCTATATTTGCACAGTTCTTGAGCTCGGTTCAAGCATTTTTCAGTGGGTTTTAGGACCCCAATAAGCCATTTCCAGAGTTTTTTTTGTTCATGTTGAGTACCCTTCTTGCATGTGTAGAGTAACCCTCTTATTGGCCTTTCAAAGGAGCACCTTATTCTTGCATGTATTGGACACATTTCAGTGGGTATTTGGTCATATTTGGCATGCCTTAGATCTGTTTTTGCTTGGTTTAATGGTCTCTTGCATGCATCATATGCTTACCTTGTAATCCTATGTTTTGGCCTAACATGCATCATGTTGTGAGATGACATTTTAGCATGATTTTGGTTAGGCTCCAAGAGGGTTTTTAATCGCTTTTGCCATACTTAAGGTCTGTCTTGGGCCTTTGGAGTCATGCTTGCCATGCTTTGTATAGTTCCTTTGCATTCTAGCTTACTAGCCTTGGGTGTGCGGGTCACTAGCATGCTTTACTTGGCTTATTCTCGTGATTTGGCATCATTAGGAACCATATTTCAGTCCATGTTCCATCCTTGCATACTTGGATTTTCCATCCCTTTCATGCTTTGAAGAGTTGATGGCTTATGCTCCATGTTTAGGGCCTTGTGCATGCATGCTTGTGTGTGTGTTTTCATGCCTTTGTTGCATCATTTTGGCCACTGTTTTGGACCTAGTAGAGAGCTGTCCAAGTTAGTGTAAGACCATCCTTTGCATGTTGATGCATGCTCACCTTGTGTGTTGTTGCATGTTTAGGTTGCGTGCCTAGTATACATTGCTCATTTGAATGTTCATGTTGCATACTTAGCCTCCATGCCTTGGTTGCATTTCATTGAGCATGCATCCCTTGCCTCTTGATCAATCATGATAGGGGTTGGGGCCCTTCGATGTGTTTTGTGCTTGCATTTCATTTGATATCAAAGTTGCACACTTGGCTTTTGGGCCATCATGCATTGAAATGCGTGATTGATGGCCCGAGGGTCGAGGGCCACACTCCCTTGAGTTCATTACATGATAGGGAGTGTGTCCGTGCATACATTTGCCTGAAAATTCCATGCCATACACCGGTTGCCCTCTGCTGCTGTCAATTGCAGGTGTTGTAGGAAGCTTTGGCCGGTCGGTTAAATATAGTGCTGGTCGGCCATCAATTTTTGGCCGGTAGACAAAAATGTGGCCGGTGATCATCCCATTCGGCCAGTGGTGTGTTTACTTGTCCGGTGATGCTTCCTAGTGTCCAGAGAAGCATTCTTGGGACTTGTGCAAGTTTTCAGGAGGGGGCAAGGCAGTGTAAACAGAGGCAACAGTGCTATGGCATCGAGTTTCTGGGCGAGACGAGTGAAACATGCATCATTCGCGCATTCTGAGGCAGTGCTGTGGCCCGTTTCTTTTTATTTATTTCATATTTAATTTGATTAATTAAATTGAGGGTCTGTAATAAATAATTAGCTAGGATAGTTGATTTATTATTTGGCCTATATATTTATTTGGACCCTCTGAGTGAGGGCAAATGTGTAATAAGCGTGCGTGAGTGTGTGTATGTCTTCCAACCCCACGTCTTTCTTCCCTTTTATTTACTAGCTTTCAGTGGCTAGATTAGGGCATATTTAAATTAGCATACCTTATGCAATGCATGCGTGCATCCATACATTTGTCTTCCATGCACCGGGCTCGGCGCATCATTCTAACTGCATCTGTATTTCAATTCCAAATTGAATACGTGTTAGTTGTTGCATTTCACATGTCATTGTAGATTAGCCGAGCCTATCTTAGTTGCATTTTGCATGTGTTGCATTAGCCATCTTAACAAGAACTAGGATCATGCACTTGATTACTAACTAGTTTCTGTTTCGGCTTAGAGTACTAGGTAAGCTTTTATGTTTTAGCATCTCACATGAGTGTGAATGTTAACATGACAGCATGCTTACCGTGTGGCTAGATGCTTATGTGATATAAACTGCTTGAATGCCTGTGGATGAAGGTTGGATTGTTTGAGTTGGAACAACTCGTTGAAATCTGTGTTTTAGCTTACTCGCGAGTAGCAAATTCCAAAGCATTTTCCAAAAAAAAACGGATATGCAATGTTTCGTTCCAAGTTAGGCGATCTAGTCTATACTTGTTTGTTGTGCGTATAACATAGTAATTCTAGGTTAATAACCGGAATAAGAACACATAACGTTTCAAAAGGGGATATCACGGTTAGTAGAGGCCGGTTTTCAGACTGGGCGAGAGGGGGTGCTCATAGCTGACCTTTCCCAATCGTACCCAAGTTCCCGAGCCGAGGCAACTTTGGTGATGACGGACACGTGGCCTTTGGCACCGAGTCAGGGTTTCCTAAATTCCCTCATTTAAAAAACATTTAGGTGGCGACTCTGTATCTGGCAAAGCAGTCCATGTTTGGCACTTCTTTCAAAAATCTGTTTTCTCAAAACGATTTGCCGGATTTGGACTCTTTGGTTCAGATTAAGAACCGTGACACAAATCGAGTCCGAACTGTAGCGAGGTCCCTCGCGGGCTTGTTACAGTTTCTGGCGACTCCACTGGGGAATTTAGAGAGCTTGACTCGAACTCGTGATATCCTATTTTGATTTCATTTATGTGTCTCTTTGCATTGCATGTTCATTGGTGCGCCTAGGACACTGTGTTTGCCATCTACCATTCCTGAATGGTTTGCCGGAGGCTTGACTTTGTCAAAGCATGCCATAAGGCTGACCGGTTGTGGGCTCTGACAGTATGGGAACACAAACCTCGGTTTTACCGGGGCACCCTTTCGACCATTCGACCTAGTACATATCGAAATCCATAGTGACTATTCCAAACTAGGACAGGTTGCTTACCCAATGTTAGGTTGTTTGAAACCGCTGCATGCGTAGTGAAACCCTAGCTCCTGACAAAATAGGACAGGGAAACCCTACCCCAACATAGGGGTGTTTTGGCTCTCTTTTACATGCTATGTGCTTTTAGAGTGTATCTCTACAGGAATACATGTACCAGTTTGGAATTTTGGGCATCTGGCCTGCGGGCACCGGTTCAGTATTTTGGGATTTAGTTTACCTGAGGGTATCGGTTTACAGGCAGAATTCAGTAAAGAGTCAAATTTGTTTTGGCGAAATTTGAGCTGAGATGTTTTCTATTTTCTCTTTTGCTAGGTAGTCCTGGAACTATAGCTTCAGAAGGATCCACTACCCCCCGGGTACATTAGATTTGTGCTGATAGACTTTGTCAGGTCAGAGACTCAGTTCAAGGGGAATCAGGGACAGAGAAGGCTAGTCAGGCAGAGACCACCAGTACAACAGCTACTAGATCAGTGATCTTTGAGCAGTTGGGTTGAGATTTCCGAGCCTACTGCAGACATAGATATACCGGTTGCTCAGTTAGATCAGGACAATATGTCAGGTCTGGAAGAGATGGTGCGCCTACTCCAGGATAGTATGAAAGCCATGCAGGAAGACGCTGTCCATCAAGCAGAATTCCCCAAGCAACAGGCCGTGGTCATAGCCCAAAAGGCCGAGACAATTGCCAGGCTAGAGCAGCAAACTGAAGCATCTGCTTCGCATCAAGCTCCTCCACTACCAGGGGTTCAGACACCCGGGGAAACACCCAATGTCCAGGAAGGTACGGACATTCCGGCGAAGGCATCTACCCAATTTTACCCCAGCTATCTAAAACACCCACCAACCTACCAGACTCCCCCTTTGAGTTCAAAATAGACCCCACAGCATTGAAGTTGAGCAAGCTCGAAAAAGTCGTTTCAAGAGACCCTGTGAGTCAAGACCATCCCTGACATTGAAGATGGATATACCGACGCAGCTGTGACGCTGCTGGACAAATTCAAGATGCCGCATATTGACCGATTTGATGGGTCCGGGGACCCCATGGTACACCTGAGGTTGTTTTCAGATATCTTAAGGCCAATGGGCCTCACCACAGCCCAGAAGCTATCACTATTCGGTCGAACCATGTCTGGGATAGCCGTAATCTGGTATGCGAAATTGGAGAACTCTGTGAAACAGAATTGGGAAGAGATGGCTGAGGCCTTCAGTAATCAATACTCCTACAACGCGCAGATTGAGGTCAAACCTCGTGATCTTGAAGTCACCCGCCAAGAACCAAAGGAGGGTTTCTCAGAGTTCGTGACGAGATGGAGGGCAAAGGCCTCAATGATGACTACAAGGCCTTCCGACAAAGATCAGATTCGGATGGTTGTGCGCAACCTCCAACCCAAGCTTATGCAAAAGATGATTGTGCTCCCCTTCCCCACCTTTTCAAACATACATGAGATGGGAGTACAGATCGAGGATGCTTTGAAGCAGGGTCTAATTGACCAAGACCGAGAATAGCCCAAGAGGGCATTTAACCGCAGTTCGAATGCGACCACCAGTGGTGATACAGTTGCAAGATCTTCTGAAGTGGGCACGGTCGCCACCACCACACCAAGAGCAGCCACCCTCTTTGTTGGTGCATCCACTTCAAACCCCCGAGCTTTAGACTATCTACCCCGAGGCAAGAGGGTTTTCACCCCACTCTTTATGCCTTTGTCTAAAGCTCTAGGGTTCCTACTCAGGAAAGGACATCTGAAACCGTTGGAGCAACAGCCTCTACCCGATCCTCTCCCTACAAAGCATGACCCGACTAAGTATTGGGCTTTCCAGTAACAAACTGGTCATGACACCGACAGTTGTGTTCGTCTCCGCTATGAGATACAAAATTTGATTGACAACATGGTCATCGTCGCACCAGCTCAATAAAGTCTATCGTCACTGGATCAGTGAACTTGGGGGATAGTACGAGTATGTGATCGAGGGGGATGAACCACCTGCGGGAGACACTCAGTTTACTCCAGATATGGCGTTTGGCACGCACTGTTTTGAGCATTTGCGAATGCTAATTTTGTAGTTTCTGACTTGGGTGTTGAGTCAGTTCTGTAGTTTTGTTTTGAGTCTGCCTCTTTGTCTTGAGTCAGTCTTTTTGAATAAGGGTCTGTCTTGTTGTATCGAGTCAGTCCTGTTGTACAAAGGTCGGGTGATTCCGGGGGTGTTACCTCGGGCATCACCATTTTGTTTGCGTTTGTCTTTTCGTTTTGTTTTGAGTCTGTTTACGCGAGCCGCCATACCATGATTTGAATGAACAGCAGTGATTTTCACATTCTTGTGCTCGCTTCTGCCTTGCGCCAGTTGTGCCAGAAGCTTGAATGAAACGGCAGTGCTTTTCACCTGCTCTTCTGTGCTTTTTAACTCATTGCATTAACCTAAGTTTTTCAAAACCTTTTTCAACACTACTGTGAAAACGAAGAGGAAGGAATTCCTCGGGATTTGTAAAAATTTGTTCAAACTGAGAGAAAGAGAGGCATGCTAAGCCCTTAATGAATGAAATCATGCTTGTTAATGTGAGTACTGAGAAGGACCCTAGCTTTGATCCAGATTGGTTCTACACTGTCTTCAGCGTGAGTGATTTGTCGCTTTCTTAAAAACTTTCAAAAAATGTTTTGCGCGGTCTTGCGAAGACCTGTGTGGAATCGCTCTTGAGATTGTGCAACCTAGGATCGCTCTCAGCCTCGAGACTCGACCCCTTACTTTCAAACCTTGAACTTAGATTCAGAATGTTCAAAGGTCGATCATGATGTGAGGCTTGTGTGGCCCAATTTGAAGCAGCCCTTGAACAAGAGGCCAAGAAAGTCAGATCAAGAAGATCAGACGTCATCAAAAGGAAGCTTGCGAAGCTAGATCAGAAGCACCCCTCGGACTAGGGGCAAAAGAATTTCAAATGTGCTCGAAGAGTCAAAGATAAAGACTGGCAAGAATGCCAAATTCCAGAAGGGACGAAAGAAGAAGGTATCGCTGAAGGACAACCGAGTTCCGATCCACAACACTAGGGGCAAATTCAGCTCCCACTGGATGGACTCTTGCATCGTCAGCAAACGGAAGCCATTCTCCTGGATTCAGATGACTTCAGGATCTTAAAACCATTTGACATGGACAAAGCTACACTTTTACCCTTGAGAGGCTTGCTGGGCCGAAAACCCGAAAGGGCGACCCAGGCAAAAGTTAGAGCAAGAAAAAATGATGAAAAAAAAAAGAAGAAAAAGAACCAAAAAAAAAAGAGAAAAGAAAAGAATACAAAAAAGAAAGAAAGAAAAATGCAAAAAAATTCTGAGCAAAAAATTTGAAAAGGAAAGAAAAAGAAGCTCGCAAGGTCGAAAACCTACAACGGGCGCATTGGCAAAAGTTAGAGCCTAAAAAGGAGAGATTAAATACACGAGTGTACCTTAACCCCGAACTACGTAAGGCTTGATTCCCATGTTTGGGATACGTAGGCAACTTCATTCTGAAGTTCAGCCACAAACACTTCCAAATCAAGTCTGTCCATGTATTGGTTTTGATGATCCTCGCCTTCTCTGTATTCGAGAGTTCAGTTGTGATCATTACCATAAAGACTGTCTACAATACGCTGCGGTGCCATTCAAACAAGGGGCAACTTTCCATTACCATTCAACGCACTGCGGTGCCATTCAAACAAGGGGCAACTTTCCGTTGCCATGCGGTATCCTTCAGACAAGGGGCAATTTTCCATTGTTATGGATTCGAGGTTGTGCATCTCGAGGGTAGGTTCCATGCTTGTTGAGCAGTGGCCGTTTGCAAAAACATTTTTTGAGAATTTTTATTGAGGTTGACTATTCTCTCGAAAATCACTCCATTTTTCCAAAACTGGACCATTTCTTGGACCCAAAAAAGGAAAAATTTCAGTGCTTACAACCTGACTTGCATGATTTCAAATAAAAAATTGAACAAGCATGTTAATCTAACTCTCATATTGGTGAAAATTGTTTTAGTAGAAAGACCAAAACAAAAAATGGTCAAAATGATGAACTAGGGGCACAGTTGAGTCAGGTGTTCTGCCTTTTCCCCTCTATCAACGCACTTGCCGAAAGGGCACCGTATTCACCAGAAAAGGGCACAACTGAAGCTGACCGCAAAAGGGCAGAAAGCTCTCACATCCTCCACGCAACAAGGTATCAAGCCAAGTGCGAAGCACGAACTGGAATGGATCAAGATGATCCACTTCCTCATCTGGACAGATCTAACCACGTCCAAACTCCCCAACAGAGCATCATCAACCTATGTTAGCTACAGATTTGCTACACACCCAGTTGTAGCGTAACCCCTCTGTAGGAGAAACTCACTGTTGTGAGCAGAAGAAAAGGAATCTAGCATAATGCTAGGGGCAAGAGCCCGCAACTTCCTGTTTATCCATCAACCACCCAGGGGAGGGATGAAAAATGAGAGATTAAAGAATAGAGACATGTGCGATGAGAGAAAAAAAGTGAGAAAAGGGCTTTTTTTAGAAAAATAGAGATCGAGTGCCAGAGTGATGTGAGAATCGCAAATGAGGAAGGGTGGGAAACAATACCTGAAGAAATTGGCTCCTCGTGCACCGAGATGTCTCTCATCTTTGTAACATGTCTGTGTGTCATGTCTTTTCTTTTGTTTGTCTCAATTCTTGCTTTGAGTCGTTCCGAGTGTGTCTCGATGTGTTTAGGTTGTTTACCTTTTTGTTTTCTGTTATTGAGTCTTTTTTGCTGTGTTCAGTTGTAGGCTCAATACCCGGTCGAGAACTCATTTTCTCAATTTCAAAAATGATTTGTTGTGTGCTCAGAGTGCTGTGCCATTCTCCACGTTTGTGCAAAAAAGGAATTTGTTCTTTCGAAAACTGGAGGGTTCAACCCAGGTGATGTGAGAACAGTAAAACAAGGACCTATCTGAAGCTATATAGGTTCCGGACTGCAAAGCAAAAGAAAAGACGAAAAATCGAAGCATCTGAGTGTAACACGGCCACGGGGGACCTCGCGCTACAGTTCAGACTCCCTTTTTGTTTGTTGCGGTTCTAAATCTGAACCAAAGAGTCCAACTCTGGCAAATCGTTTTGAAGAAAAGCAGATTTTTTGAAAAGTAGTGCCAAACATGGACTGCTTTGCCAGATTACAGAGTCGCCACCTAAATATTTTTTAGTGGGGGAATTTAGGAAACCCTGACTCGGTGCCGAAGGCCACGTGTCCGTCATAACCAAAGTGTCTTGGCTCGGGAGCTTGGGTACGATTGGGGAAGGTCAGCTATGAGCACCCCCTTTCGCCCGGTCCGAAGATCGGCCTCTACTAACCGTGATATCCATTTTTGAAAACATTACATGCTCTTATTCCAATTATTAGCCTAGAATTACTATGTTATGCGCGCAGCAAACAAGTATAGACTAGATTGCCTAATTTGGAAACAAACATTGCATATCCGTTTGTTTTGAAAATGTTTTGGAATTTGTTACTCGCAAGTAGGCTAAAACACGGATTTCAATGAGTTTTTCCAACTCAAGCAATCCAACCTCCACCCACAGGCATTCAAACAGTTTATCTCATATAAGCATTTAGCCGCATAGTAAGCATACTGTCATGGCAACATTCACACGCATGTGGTATGCTAAAGCGTAAAATACTTACATCGTACTCCGTGCCAAAACAAGAAACTAGTTAGCAGACATGCATGTCCCTAGGTGATGTTAAGTGGCTAATGCAACACAGGCAAGGATGCAATTTAGAGTAGGCTCGGCTAATCCCTAAAGATGGCATGTGAAATGCACTTTATTCGATGCACGTATTCGATTTGGAATTGAAAATACAATGCAGTTTGTATGATGTACCGAGCCCAATGCATGTCAACAAATGCATGGATGCACGCATGCATAGCATAAGGTATGCTAAAATAAACATGCCCTAATACTAACCATTAAAAGCAGGTAAGTAAAAGGGAAGAAAGAAGTGGGGGTTGGAAGACATGCACACACCCACGCACACTTATTACAAATATGCCCTCGCTCGGAGGGACCAAAAGAATATACAAATAATTAACCACGCAAGCTAATTAAATATTACAGATTAATTAAATTAACAAAATAATTAATCTGAGAAAAACAGTAAACCGCCTCGGTGCGAGGGCTCAATGCACGCACACTCGGATTCCGCTCGGAATTGCACTGCCATGTCTAGCTTGCCTCTGTTTTCTCTGTTTTGCTCCTCTAGAAGCTGCCAAAGTCCTAGGAATACTTCCTTAGGTACTGAAGATCACTACCGGCTGTACAAAACTTCCACCGGCAGTGGATTGAGCTCATCGGCACTGAATTGATCCATCGGCTGCAAATAGACTGCCGGTCGGCACTAAACACTGTCGGCCAGCACTGAATGCCTGCAGAACCTACAACTCACAGTAGAAGAGGGCAAATACTGGCATGGCAATGCAATTCAAAGCATATATACACTAAACACACTCCTTATCATACTAATGACTCAAAGGAAGATGTGCCTCGATTCTCGGACCACCAATCACGCATTTCCATGCATGATGGCCCAAAGAACCAAGTATGCAACTTTAATTTCAAATGCATGCAAACCAATCAAACAAAGTGAGGCCCAATTCCCATCACCAAGTCAAGGAACAAGGCATGCATGCCTATGTGTGCAATCCTAAGCATGTCAACTAGGGATAGAACATGAGCATATAGACAAACAATGCAAGCATACAAGCAAACATGAGGTAGCATACAAGCAAGTAAATAATGGTCTTACCCATGACCTAGGCAACTCCAAGTAGGCCTAAAATCAGTAGCCAAATGCTAAGACATGAGGGCCAAACACATATACACACATGCACATGTTAAAGCACCAACACTTAAGCAAAATAAAGCAACTCTTAAACACATTTAAGAGGCACAAATATGGACCATTAGCATGCAATTTAGGCTCTGAAATCATGCTATAAAATGATGCCAAATCATGTTTAAACAAGACAAGCAAAACATGCGCACATAGGTTCAACACTTCAAAGCAAGCCAATAAGGCATTGGACTACACTTATACAAAACAAATATGGCATGCGTTGAACAACCCAAAACAGATTTTTAGCATGTAAAACTAAGCCTAAAGGACCACTTAGATGGCATCTAAATGGCTCAACTAGGAAGGCATGCACAAATGCTAAGACATGAGGCATAAGGCACAAGCTTCCGAAGCATCAAAGAGGCATGCAAGGCAATCAAACAAGCATGCTAAAAGGACTGAAATGACATGCTAAATGGTTCCAAACCATCAAAAAAATAATGCAAGCAAGGCGTGCTACACACTCATGCTCTTAAGGCCAACAAGCCAAATACAAAGAGGCTACAAGATACATGCTAAGATTGACCAAAACAACTTAGGACAGACCTAAAGCATGGCAAAATAAGCATACACGCTTCATGGATCTAAGCCTAAAGCATGCTCAAACTAGGGCTAACAACCTAGGCATGTTAAGGGACCAAAGAGGCAATACAAAGCAACCATGCAAAACATGCAAGGAGTACTAAAACCAACACTTAGCAATGTCATATTAGGGCATAATAAACATAAAATGCAGCCAAGACATGCTCTTCAAACATTCAAAACTAAGCTCCCTTAAGAGGCCAAATTTTACCCTTTTCAAGGACATCAAGGAGAGGGGGTGGCCCTCTCCTTCTTGGGACTTCAAGGCACCATCTTCACCACTGAAATCCCTCAAGATTTCAATGGTGAAGAGGCCCAAGCACCAAAGTCTCGGATCTCAACAAAATAGCACAAAAATGGGGCCTTTTCAACGCCTAAGGGTGGTCAAACCTACCCAAACCACCAAAAACTCTTAATAAACAATAAAGAGGGATAAAAAACAGAACTTTTTTGTATTGAACACCAAGCACAAAAGCAGTTCAAAGATAGGTAAAAAAGGAGTGCAAGAATGGAGTAAATAAAGCAAGTTTCTCACCCTTGTTGACCCTCTTCACAAGAGTTGATGTTGTTGCTTCCTTGAGCTCCAAACCAGTCAAGAACAGCAAGAATAACCTCTTGGGACCTCAGTAGCCAAGGGAAGGTGAAACACTAGGTGTTGATGTGCAATAGTAAGACACAAACACCTAGTCACACAAACAAGAGAGAAAAAGAGAGATAGAATAGATATAGGATTCAAACCCTAAAACCAGAGCTTCTTCTCACCTTTCTAACCAAAACTTTTCTAACCCTAATGCCAAGAGAGAAGGCCTTCTCTTATAGGCAACCATCTTGTAAAGCTTGTCAAACAAGCTTACAAGGAGGCCATCCCTCCATACACGTGTATGGAGGGGAAACAAATGCAAGACAGCTACCTGAAAATATCTCATAAAGCAACTGCACAGTAGTCGGCAGGGCAAAATTGTCATTTTGACAAACTTGACTGCCGACCGGCACAATGTAGTGCCGATGGCAACAACAACCAGCCGGTGGCCTCTAGCCACTGCCGGTGGTGTGTGGGGATGCCTCACAAAGCATTCCCTGCCCCTCCAAGGCAAACACACAAGTGTTTGGTGCAAAACCAGACACAAAACGGTCAAGTTCGGAGGTCCTGAGGCAAGGCGCGTAGCCGAGAACTCCGGGAACTCCAAACGAACACGAACGTGGATAATCACCGGGTGTTCAAGCAGTGACGTCCAAGTCTTGAGGACGGTCAAAAATGGGGTGTCTACAGTTGCCCTTCTTTGACAGAACTCGAAAGTCATAACAATGACGGGAGTGAATGTCAAAGCCTAGAGACGACCCATTTTTGAGAAGGCCGAAGACTTGGACAAACATGCAAGACAAAAACAAGGTATGCACCCGAAGGCAGGGGCAAAATGCAAGACGATGCAAGAAGCCGAGCATAACTTATGATCATGCAAAGAAAGCTGTAATGAAGCAAGCATGCAACAGTTGTAAGCTAGCATATGCCAATCTACACTACAATGCAGAAAGGATGTAAGAGAATTATGTAATTCTCAAAACGTCTCACGCGGAGGATACAATACCTGTGCGGCTCGTCCGGTTGCACCGGCCTCAAATGAGCCGTACATACAATATCGTGCCTGCAAAGAAAGCAAACTTACCAGGTACAATATTGTTAGCAATATGCATGACAATGCAATGATGAATGCGAAATGATATGCAATATATACAAAACTAAGTGTAAACAATGCAAATGATATGTAGTGCAATTGAAACAATGCAAACTACGTGCAGAGCAATTGAATCATGATTCAATCAGGAGCGGTTCGAAACCACACAAATGTCAAGTAGATTGATGGAAGTAACAAGTCCGTCTACCATAGAACGATGTCTGAACTATGAGTGATGTAGACGGACACAAGGACAAGTATTGGGTGGATTGACATAAATGGGGTGACGACCCGCTGAGGAAAGAATAATGATCCTAATGTTGGATGCAATAATTACACTACAATGTAATATGCGATTATGGCGCGCGGGCCAAACCGTATGTCGCTTAGGAAAGGCATGCACACATACAAGCCATGTCTAACACAGAAAAGGTGCCGCAACCTCAAACCAAGTTCATCAAGGAATAGGCGCGATGCACATGAACCATGCTTTGACGTGAAAAGTAAGGGCACATACCAGACCAAGCTCAACAAGGAAAGACGCAAGCCATAGATGGAAGATGATGCAGTGAATGCATGCAACTACAATGCAATAGAAATGGATATTTACAGAAAATGCATGACATATGCACTATACTACAATGATGATGCATGACGTATGCATGTTTTTTTTTTTTTTTTTTGAAATGCATGACATATGCAATATTTACAATGATGCATGACATATGCGTGTGTTTTTGTTTTTGATTGATTTTTTTGAAATGCATGACATATGCAATATTTACAAATGATGCATGACAATGCAGTATGATGCAATGGCTATGATTGCAGCTTTCCCTATTCTCCCAACAGGGCGATATACTAGGTTGGTTCGGTATCCAGAATTGAGGCGTAAACATGCCGCCTCAACCTATGGGGCTTCCATACAGATTTCAAGCCGAGGGTACACCCCCTGGGTATTTAAACCAGACTTTAGTCTCGAAAATCCCGAACCTTTGCGTTCTAGGCATAAGCCATTCAAACTCTAGTTTTCACCGTCCCCATTGGTCTTCTAGGAACTCACCGCAAACACAGACAGGTGGCTTTACCAGACCACCGAAAGTCGTTCGGGCACGAAAAACACCGAAGGAGTTGCACCTTCAGAGGATTTAAGGTCTCCTAGACCGGGATGCAATGCATGACAATGCGTGTTTTCTTTTTTGAAATGCACATGATGCATGATGTTCCTTTTGAAATGCACGCCAATGCGCGACTTTTGAATGCATGACAATGCATGAATTGGAAATGTGCGGCAACGCGCGGCTTTATGAATGCGTGAATTTGAAATGCGCGGCAACGCACGACTTTGCGAATGCATGACAATGCATGAATTGGGTGTGCCAAAGCAATGAAGGTCTTGCACCCTCCGAGGATTTATGGTCTCCTAGACCGTGCGTGTTTAAGGTCTCGCCAGACCCGGGGCATTGCATGAATTGAGATGCGGTGCACAAGACAGTACGATGTGCGGGATTGCGTGATAGAATGCATGCCAAATGCAATGAGATGCGCAAAATAGCGCGATGCGTTAGACAACGCGAGTGCACAAGACAGTGCGATACGATGCATGCCAAATGCGATGAGGTGCACACCTTAATGCACCGAAGGTCTTGCACCTCCCGAGGATTTAAGGTCTCCTAGACCGTGCACATATGGTGAAGGTTTCGCACCCTCCAAGGATTTAAGGTCTCCTAGACCGTACGTGTTTAAGGTCTCGCCAGACCATGGTGGCAACAATGAGGTGTGCAAAATAATGCGATGGAATGCATGCCAAATGCAATGAGGTGCACCTTAATGCACCAAAGGTCTTGCACCTCCCAAGGATTTAAGGTCTCCTAGACCGTGCGTGTTTAAGGTCTCGCCAGACCCGGTTGGGGCAACGATGACACAACACTTTAAGTGAATGCGATGCAAATGAGACACGCATGCGGATGCAAATGGGGCAAATGAGACGTGCGTGCAATGAGGTACGCGTGCCTCAAAGGATAGAAAATGAAGTGCAATGAGGTACGCGTGCCTCAAAGGATGGAAAATGAAGTGCAATGAGGTACGCGTGCCTCAAAGGATGGAAAATGAAGCGCAATGAGGTACGCGTGCCTCAAAGGATGGAAAATGAAGCGCAATGAGGGTGCGCCAAATGGCGCGATGCGCAAAATAGCGCGAATGAAATGTAATGCACAAGAGAGTGCGCTATGCAAAATAGCGCGATGCGTTCGACAATGCGAGTGCGCAAAACAGTGCAATTGAATGCATGCCAAATGCAATATGATGCGCAAGATAACGCGATGCGTTAGACAACGCGAGTGCACAAAACAGTGCGATTGAATGCATGCCAAATGCAATATGATGCGCAAGATAGCGCGATGTGTTAGACAACGCGAGTGCACAAAATAGTGCGATTGAATGCATGCCAAATGCAATATGATGCGCAAGATAGCGCGATGGGTTTGAAATGCACATGGGGCAACTTTTGAACCTTGTAAAAGACCAAAGGATACAAAAGGATACAATCTTTGCTTGAATCTGAGTACCACGCACAGAAGACACGGTCCGAGGTCAAAACGGAGGCCGGTTGAGCATCGGGGATTCACTTTCTTGCACTTTTTTTTGAGCTATGAAGACCAGAAACTACTCACATGGCCTAACAAGGCTTTGGGAACATCACCGGCTGGCCACCGGCTGCAGAAAAGTTCCACCGGCACAATATTGTGCCGACCGGCCAAAAATTGCTGATCGGGGGCAGTTTTGGCATTTTGCCTCGGGTTTTATAAAATAGGGCTTGAAACCCTATTCTCTTCACTTCTATACCGCCGAAATTTCCTCCTCCTCCTCTAGAGCCTCTTTTCCTCCTCATTCGCTCATTTCTTTGAGTTTTCGCGCCATTTTCGTCGTCCGATTCGCGAAGTTCACCGCGTTTCGGACATTTTCGACCGATCGAAATTTCATTTCGGCACTCCTTTTGCTATTTCCACTTTTCCGGGACTTGTTCCCCTCGATTTCCTCTTCGTTTCCGTGTCTTTCCATCTTCCGGCCTTCCCGGTCATTTTCGGCCCGCTCGGGGTTGACTTTTTCGGTTGACTCTTCATATTCCGGCCCTTCCGGCCATCTTCTCATCACCATTGCCATGGCTGACGACATTCCACCCGTCGGGACTCCCTCGGATCACGAGATGGATCCCGGGGTCGAGCTCCTCCCATTGAGCGAGCGTCCCTTCGACCCGGCGACCTACCGCCCAGCGATCCATGTCCTACCTCCAGATGGTCTTCGCCATTTCCGCGGCTTCGACCGAGCGCTGGACCCGGAGCTTCTCCTGCATGAGCCGACCTCTCATCTATCCTTCGGCGCTTCCGAGGTAACATTTTTTTTTCTGTTTTACTTTCTGCAATGTAGAACTGTTTAACTGCCATAGCTGAATCTGTTCTTTAACTGCTTAGCTCTGATATGTTGTACACTGTAGTTGATCGCAATCATGTTTACAACTGATATCTGTTTGAGACGGACACATGCACACACACTGCACTAGCTTCAATCACCCAAACACACGGCACACACCGTTCTTCACTGCAAACCTACCGACGCCCGACACTTATTTGAATCTGAAAACATATTTTATGCTGTATTTAAACTGAACCACACAAAACACGCTGACACATCACACATTGTAGTTCACCTACTGGCACACTATAACCCGATATCTGCTTGAATCTGAAAAATGTGCACACGTGCATGTAGACACCCCATTTTTGACCGCCCTCAAGGCTTGGGCATTACCGATGGTTTGCTCGGTGTTGAGAGATGTACAGGGCACGGATTCAGTTTCTTATGCAAAAAGAGAGGCAAACCCTTCAAAACACTTGGTTTAGGGGTTTGGAGTTGAAGGAAAGAGGAGAGGAGGGGAGAAAATAGGTTGGAGAAGAAGTTCGGCATGAATCCAGGTAAAAGAAAGACGAGCAGCCCTCGCTGAATTGGGCTTATTCAATTGCATACTTGGAGTTAAGCTATGAGGCCACCATATTTGAAAAGAAGACTTCTGGGGCTTCATTTTTCATTCAAGAATCTCCTAGAGCCAAGTCAGGGTGGAGGCGATATGATTGATTGAAGTTGGGTATCATCCCGGTTGGATCGAGTCTGCGAGGCTTCACGGAAAAGGGCATAACTTTTTGAACAGGAGGAATTTTGATGCAAGGTTTACGCCATTGGAAAGCTAACTTCCGGGGCTTCAATTTGCATACGCACCGGCCATTTTTTGACCTAGGAATCACCTATCGGCACTCTATTTAGCCGACCGGCACTTTATTTTGGCCGATGATCAAATTTTCTGGCCGACCTGACCCCTTTGACCCTCCTGAGCCTGGTGCATGCCAGCTGTGCCAGCTGGGATGCACAGAACCAGATCCACGTGCATCCATATGCCTATTTTGCACCCTTTTGCACCTTTGAACCCCTTAAAGCTTCTAGAAGCTTGAACCCTTTCGCCAAGCTTCTTGGAGAAGCTTGGCCAGCTGTATTAGCTTCTCCTAGAAACCTTGCACCCCCCCCCTTTGAACCCCCTTTGCCCCTTTGACCCTTTCCATTTGCTTAGCCATTAAGTTAAGAGCTTATACTTGGCCTATATAAGCTCTTCTCTTCTCCTTTGTCTAGGGTTGGAGGTTTTGAACAAAAAAACCAAAGGATATATACATACATTCTAATATATACATATATCCCTCCATCTCTCTCTATATCTATCCCATCCAAGCCTCCAAACACCCTTGTTCTTGGGCCATTCCTTCACCAACTCATAGCACAAGGCACCCTTGCTCCTTTCCAGCAACTTGGGGCTGTTTTGCAGAGGCTAGAAGCTTATTTCCTTGGATCAAAACCTGCTGGTTCGTTGGTCTACAAGGGTAAGCACATTTTTCCCCAAAACTAGCATTTTCTTGGTTCATATCTAAGCCATAGTTTCATGTATTTTTGAGCTTCGATGTAAACTACAAAGAGGCTTGTTTTGAGCCCTTCTTCAACATTGAAGAAGGGCTCAACCTTGTTTGGGACCCCCATGTATGACTTGCTTCATTACCCCTCTTTGGTCCCCTTTTTTTGCATGTTTCTTTAGCCTGCCATGCTTCTGTTTTTGGGCCTTCGACAGGCCTGAAAAGTGTCTTATTTTACCCCCCTCTACATGTCTCATGAAGGGTCTTTGGCTGTTTTGTGCACCCTTTTGGTACTTCATGTTATACCCCTTTGTGGGCCTCAATCTTACATTGCATTTTGAGCATGTTTGTATATTGATTTGGGGCTTGTCATCTACTGTGGGTAGTCATATTTTTGGTCCCTCATCAGTATTGTAGAAGGGTATTTTTCAGTTTGGTGCATGCTTAGCATACCTACCATGTGATGCCTTGTAATTGCCTTAATATGCCTTAGGTTGTTAGCCTTTGTTCGAGCATGTTTTAGGCTTAGATTTGTGAAGCTTGTATGCTTATTTTGCCATGTATGAGGTCTGTCCATGCTTGTTTTGGTCGGCCATGACTTGTATCTCATAGCCTCTTTGTATTTGGCTTGTTGGCCTTAAGAGCATGAGAATGTAGCATGCCTTGCTTGCTTTATTTTTTGATGGTTTGGAACCATTTAACATGCTATTTCAGTCCCTTTGGTATGTTTGTATGCTTGCCTTAGTGGCCTCTTTAATGCTTTAAAAGCATGTGTTGAATGCTCCATGTTTTGGTCATGTTGCATGCCTTTGGTTTCAAGCCTCTTAGATGCCATCTAAGTAGTCTTTTGGGCTTAGTTTTATGTGATAAAACTCTGTTTTAGGTTGTTCAATGCATGCCATATTTGTTTTGTATAAGTGTAGTTCAATACTTCCATGACTTGCCTCAAGTGTTGAACCTATGTTGCATGCATTTGTTTATCTTACTTAACATGATTTGGCATCACTTCGTAGCATGATTTTCAGAGCCTAAACTGCATGATAGTAGTCCATGTTTAACTCATTTCAAGTGTGCTTGAATGTTGTTTGTTATGCTTAAGTGTTGGTGCCTTAACTTGTGCATGTGTGCATGTGTGTTTGGCCTCCATGATTTAGCATTTTGGCCGCTGTTTTTAGCCTTTTTAGAGTTGCCCAATTCATGTCTAAGTCCATCCTCCATTTGATTCGCATGCTTGCCTTGTATGTTTACTTGCATGTTTGCATTGTATTGCCATATTGCATACTAGTTGAAATGCTTAGGACTTCATTGCATTGTCATGCACGCTAAGCCTCTTGACCAAGTCATGATAGAGGTTTGGCACCCTTATTTGTTTGTTTGCATTGCATGCATTTGACATCAAAGTTGCATTCTTGGTTCTTTGGGCCATCATGCATGGAAATGCGTGATTGGTGGTCCGAGAACCGAGGCACATCTTCCTTTGAGTCAAAAACATGATAAGGAGTGTGTTTGATGCATACATGCTTTGAATTACATTGCCATGCAAGTTGTGTCCTCTGCTGCTGTGAGTTGTAGGTTCTGCAGGCATTTTGTGCCGACCGGCACTGTTTAGTGCCGATCGGCAGTCTACTGGCAGCCGATGGATGAATTCAATGCCGGTGACCACATCCTTCAGCCGGTGGTGTTCCACTCCAGCCGGTGGTGATCCCCAGTGCCCAAGGAAGTATTCCTGAAGTTTTGCGATCTTGAGGAGGAAAGCGAGGAAAACAGAGGCAATCATGCATGGCGGTCACGATTCGAAAGTTCCGGGCGTGATGCATCTTGCCCTCTTCCCGAGGCATTTACTGCTTTAATTAACTTAGTTAATTTGTTAATTAATTTAGTGAATTTGTAATATTTAATTAGCTTGCGTAGTTAATTAATTTGTAATATTTATTCGGTCCCTCCGAGTGAGGGCGTATTTGTAATAAGTGTGTGTGGGTGTGTGCATGTCTTCCAACCCCCACTTCTTTCTTCCCTTTTATTTACCTGCTTATGATGGTAGATTAGGGCATGTTTATTTTAGCATACCTTATGCAATGCATGCGTGCATCCATGCATTTGTTTACATGCATCGGGCTCGGTACATCACGCTAACTGCATTGTATTCCAATTTCCAAATTGAATACGTGCTATTTGTAGCATTCCATATGCCATGCTTAGGACAGCCGAGCCTGTTTAGAGTACACCATTGCTTGTGTTGCATTAGCCACTTAACATGAACTAGGATCATGCATATGATTACTAACTGGTTTCTTTTTTGGCTTGGAGTACTAGGTAAGCTTTTATGCTTTAGCATATCGCATGCGTGTGAGTGTTGCCATAATAGCATGATTACCATGAGGCTAAATGCTTATGTGAAATAAAATGTTTGAATGCCTGTGGGTGGAGGTTGGATTGCTTGAGTTGGAAAACTCGTTGAAATTCGTATTTTAGCCTATTTGCGAGTAGCAATTTCAAACTGTTTTCAAAACTAACGGATATGCAATGTTTATTTCCAAATTAGGCAATCTAGTCTATACTTGTTTGCTGCGCGCATAACATAGTAATTCTAGGTTAATAATTGGAATAAGAGCATGTAATGTTTTCAAAAACAGATATCACGGTTAGTAGAGGCCGGTCTTCGGACCGGGCGAAAGGGGGTGCTCATAGCTGACCTTCCCCGATCGTACCCAAGCTCCCGAGCCAAGACCACTTTGGTGATGACGGACATGTGGCCTTGACCGAGTCGTGGTTTCCTAAATTTCCCATTTTAAAACATTTAGGTGGCGACTCATGTCCGCAAAGCGATCCATGTTTGGCACTACTTTTTCAAAAATCTATTTTTCTTCAAAAGCGATTTGCGGATTTGGACTCTTTGGTTCAGATTAGAACCGACACAAATCGTCGAATCAGTAGTGACCCCAATATGAATGAAACGGGACTTAACCCGCCCGGGGCGTTCGGGGACGTCTACAGTTTCTGGCGACTCTGCTGGGGATTTTAGAGAGCTTGACTCGAACTCATGATATCCTATTTTGACTGCACTTATGTGTTTCTTTGCATTGCATGTGCATTGGTGTGCCTAGGACACCGTGTTGCCCATCTGCTATTCCGGAGCGGTTTGCCGGAGGCTTGTCTTGTCAAGGCATGTCCATAAGGCTTCGGTTGCCGATATGGGAACACAAACCCCGGTTTTATCGGGGCACCCTCTTTGACCATTCGACGTAGTGCATATCGAAATCCGTAGTGACCATTCCAAACTAGGACAGGTTGCTCACGCGATATTAGGTTGTTTTGAAACCGCTGTGTGCGTAGTAAAGCCCTAGCTCCTGACAAAGATAGGACAGGGAAACCCTACCCCAACATAGGGGTGTATTGGCTCTCATTTACTTGCTATGTGCTTTTAGAGTGTATCTCTACAGGGAATGTATGTACCGGTTCTTAGTCTGGGTATCCGACTCAGGGCACGAAGATAGTATTTTTGAGAATCAGTTATATCTGCGGGTATCAGATTCAGATTTGGGGCAGTGATTTCAAGGAACAGTGATCAGTAATAGAATACAGTCGTTCAGCTCTGCTCGTATCTATTTTGGTGAAGTTGAGCTGAGATGTTGTCTGTTTTCCCTTTTGCTAGGTAGTCTTGGAACCATAGCTTCAGAAGGGTCTGATATACCCCGGGTACTCTGGACCTGTGTTGCTATGTGATCAAGGGATGAACCACTTGCTGTCGGTGCTCAGTTTACTTCAGATGTGATGGATGGCACGTACTATTTTGAGCATTTGTGAATGCCGTTTATCCTACCTTCTGACTTGGGTATTGCGTCTGCCTTGTTGTATAGAGTCAGCCATGTTGAGTTTGTCTTGTTGTATCGAGTCATCCCTGTTGAGTCTGTCTCGTTGTATCGAGTCACCCCTGTTGAGTCTGTCTCGTTATATCGAGTCACCCCTGTTGAGTCTGCCTCATTATATCAAGTCAACCCTGTTGAGTCTGTCTCGTTATATCGAGTCAGTTCTGTTTTGTTAGAGTCAGGTGATTCCGGGGGCGTTACCTCAGGCATCACCATTTTGCTTTGTGCTTGTCTTTTCATTTTGTTTTGAGTCTGTTTCTGCTTGGAGCCAGTAACACCAACAAATTTGAATGAAACAGCAGTGATTTTCGCACTCTTTGTGCTTGCTTCTGCCATGTGCCAGTTGTGCCAGAATTTCTAAACGAGATGACAGTATTTGACTAAGAACTCTGTCTTTTCTGTGCCTTGAAGTTGTTGTAATGACCTGAGTTTTTCAAAACTTTTTGAACACTACGGTGAAAACGAAGAGGAAGGAATTCCTCGGGGTTTGTAAAAATTTGATCAATTGAGAGAAAGAGAGGCGTGCTAAGCCTTTAATGAACGAAATCATGCTTGTTAGTGTGAGTACTGAGAAGGACCCTAGCTTTGATCCAGATTGGTCCTACACTGTCTTCAGCGCGAGCGATTTGTCGCTTTCTTAAAAACTTTCAAAAAATGTTTTGTGCGGTCCTGCGAAGACATGTGTGGAATCGCTCTTGAGATTGTGCAGCCTAGGATCGCTCTCAGCCTCGAGACTCGACCCCTCATTTTCGAACCTTGGACTCAAACTCAGAATGTTCAACGGTTAACTACAACGTGAGGCCTGTGAGACCAGATTCAAAGCAGTCCTCGAACAAGAGGCACCAAAGTCAGACCAAGAAGATCAGACCTCATCAGAAGAAGCTTGCAAAGCTAGATCAGAAGCACCCCTCGAACTAGGGGCAAAAAAATATCCGATGTGCTCGAAGAGCCAAAGGTGGATCTTTCTGCAAATCAATACAACAGCCACTCTCCTGGATACAGAGGGCTTCAATCTCAAAACCATTTGGCATGGACTTGTTATACTTTTACCCTTTGAGAGGCTCGCTGGGCCGAAAACCCGGAAGGGCGGCCCAGGCAAAAGTTAGAGCAAAGAAAAGAATGAAGAAAAAGAAAAAGAGAAAAAATGCA
The DNA here is from genome assembly GCA_025200525.1 of Camellia lanceoleosa. Classification (NCBI taxonomy): domain Eukaryota; kingdom Viridiplantae; phylum Streptophyta; class Magnoliopsida; order Ericales; family Theaceae; genus Camellia; species Camellia lanceoleosa. Next base: position 46,164,243 of record CM045765.1, read on the forward strand.
AAGATACAAAAAATGCAAAAAAGAAAAGAAAAGCAAAATGCAAAAAAAAAAAAAAAAAAAAAGAAGAAGAAGAAGAAAAAGGAAAGAAAAGAATAGAAAAAAGAAAAGAAAGAAGAACAAAGCTCGCAAGGTCGAAAACCTACAATAGGCGCCTTGGCAAAAGTTAGAGCCTAAAAAGGAGAGGTGAAATACCCGAGTGTACCTTAACCCCGAACTACGTAAGGCTTGATTCCCATGTTTGGGATACGTAGGCAAATTCACTCTGAAGTCCAGCCCTAAAACACTTCAAATTCAGTTGTGTCCATGAAATGCTTTTGATCATCTTTGCCTTCTCTGTATTCGAGAGTTCGGTTGTGATTGTCGCTCTGAAGGATTGATTTCAATATGCTACGGTGCCATTTAGACAAGGGGCAACTTTCCGTTGCCATTCAATGCACTGCAGTGTCATTTCAAACAAGGGGCAACTTTCCGTTGCCATGCAGTGTCCTTCAGACAAGGGGCAATTTTCCATTGTTATGGATTCGAGGTTGCACATCTCAAGGGTAGGTTCCGTGCTTGTTAAGCATTGGCCGTTTGCAAAATAGTTTTTGAGAATTTTTACTGAGGTTGACTATTCTCTCGAAAATTATTCCATCTTTTCTAAAATTGGACCATTTCCTGGACCCAAAAAAGGAAAATTTTCAGTGCTCATAACCTAACTTGCATGATTTTCAAATAAAAAATCGAACAAGCATGTTAATCTAATTCTCATGTTGGTCAAAACTGTTTTAGTAGAAATCAAAACAAAAAATGGTCAAAATGATGAACTAGGGGCACAGTTGAGTCAGGCTTCCTGTCTTTTCCCTGTTGTCAATGCATTTGCCAGAAAGGGCACCATACTTGCCGAGAAGGGCACTCTACCTGCCAGAGAGCACAACTGAAGGTAACATCAAATGCCGAAAGCTCCCAACATCCTCCAAGCAACGCACAAACCGGAATGGATCAAGATCTTCCACTTCCTCATCTGGACAGATCTAACCACGTCCAAACTCCCCAGCAGGGCATCATCAACCGATGTTAGCTGCAGATTTGCTACACACCCAGTTGTAGCACAACCCCTCTGCGGGAGAAATTCATTGTTGTGAAGAAAAATCTAGCAGGATGCTAGGGGCAAGACCCCGCAACTTTCTATTTATCCATCAACCACCTAGGGGAGGGATTGAAAAATGAGAGATTAAAGAATAGAGAGATGTGCGCTGAGAGGAAAAGCGAGAAAAGGGTTTTGAGAGAAAAACCGAGCTTGAGGGCCGAGTGATGTGAGAATCACAAGTGAGAAAAGGTGGGAAATAATACCCGCAGAAACTGGCTCCTCGTGTACTGAGAAGTCTCTCGTCTTTGTAATACGTCTGTATGTCGTGTCTTTTGTTTTGTTTGCCTCGATTCTTGCTTTGAGTCGTTCCGAGCGTATCTCAATGTTACCTATCGTTTTCCGTTGTTGAGTCTTTTTCGCTGTGTTCAGTTGTAGGCTCAATACCCGGTCGAGAACTCATTTTCTCAATTTCAAAAATGATTTGTTGTGTGCTCAGAGTGCTGTGCCATTCTCCACATTTGTGCAAAAAAAGGAATTTGTTCTTTCAAAAACTGCAGGGTTCAACCCAGGTCGTGTGAGAACAGTAGAACCAGGACCTATCTGAAGCTATAATGGTTCCGGGCTGCCAAGCAAAAGAAAAGAGGGAAAATTGAAGCATCTGAGTGTGTTTCTCCTTCAAAAATTCGTGATTGTACTCGGATGTACCTCTTGAGCCTTGTCAATACTCAAGTATGAGTGCGCCTCTACCTCAAGTGTAAGCCTGGTTCAAGTCAGAACAGCAATTAAAGCGAAGAAATGTTATCTCTTGCCGATATGAGCAGGTGTACCCTTTCGGCCGAGTGTGTTGCAAAACCCTCTGAGAGGTAAATCAGAGACACCAGAGTACACATTTGATGCTCCTCTATTGCATAGAATATGAACTTTCATATACACTGTTGTTGCATGTATGCTGCGCATCGTTATGATTCATGCATAAAATATGCTTGTTTTCAATATTGCATGGAAAATGCCCCCATACTTGCATAGAAGATACATTTCATCGCACTTTCTTGTGCATTTTATCTCACTTGCACTATCTTGTGCACTTACACTTTGTATCTCACTCGCACTGTCATGTGCATCTTGTGGTTGTACCTCACTCGCACTGTTTAGCGTATCGCACTGTTTAGTGCATTTCAAATCACTCTACTGTTTAGCGATCGCGCCTTTTTTGTGCATTTCAAATCACTCATGCTGTTTGCATATCGCCCGTCTTGTGCATTTCAAATCACTCATGTTGTTTAGCGTTCACATTTAGTGCATTTCAAATCACTACATGTTGTTTAGCGTGTCGCCTTTGTCTAGTGCATTTCACATCATTCGCGCTGTTTAGTGTATCGCACTATTTTGTGCATCACATCATCGCGCTATCTTGCGCACCTCCATCGCACTGTCTTGTGCACTCGCGTTGTCTAACGCATCGCGCTATTTTGCGCACCTCAATCGCACTGTTTTGTGCATTACATTTCATTCGCGCTATTTTGCGCATCGCGCTATTTTGTGCATCTCATTGCATTTTGCATTACATCTCATTCGCGCTATTTTGCGCATCGCACTATTTTGTGCAATTCATCATTCGCGCTATTTTGCGCATCGCACTATTTTGTGCACCTTACTTGCATCTTGCATCCATTCAATCGCGCTATTTTGCGCATTGCACCGTCTTGTGCATTCAATCGCACTGTTTTGTGCATCGCACCATTCGCGCTATCTTGCGCACCTCCATCGCACTGTCTTGTGCACTCGCGCTTTCTTGCGCATCGCACTATCTTGTGCACTTACATGCTATATCTCACTCGCACTATCTTGTGCATTCCATTACACTTGCGCTGTTTAGCGTATCGCATTGTTCTATGCAATTTACTTTCGCGCTTTCCTACGCATCGCACTGGTTTGTGCATAACATTGTTTCATTCGCGCTATTTTGCGCATTGAACTATTTTGTGCACTTTACTTGCATTGTACGTGCATTTTATCGCGCTATCTTGCGCACCTTACCAGCACTTGTTAGTGCATTACATTTCATTCGCGCTATTTTGCGCATCGCACTGTTTTGTGCATCTATGCCACAACGCACTCTCTTGTGCACTTTTATAGCACTGTTTTGTTCATTCACTCTTGCATTGCACTGTTTTGTGCATCTTGTTAGCACTATCTTGTGCATTCCAACCTGCTTCGCACTATTTTGTGCATCTCCTTAGCATTGTTTTGAGCATTCACTTTGCATCACATTGTCTTGTGCACACTGTATTTTTGCATAAGTCTTGGATTTTCAAAACCGGCTTCGCGTAGCGTATAAGTCCAATTATCAAGGTCTTCCTGCATATCATTTGCATCCTGCCCCTGAACTACGCTGGTTTGATTCCTTGCAAAGGGATACGTTGGCAGCCGCCGGGCACAACCATTTACTTATCGATGTTTTATTGTCTGTCCAAGTCTTCGGCCTTGTCAAAAATAGGTCGTCTCTGGGCTTTGACATTCACTCCCGTCATTGTTATGACTTTCGAGTTCTGTCAAAGAGGGGCAACTGTAGACACCCCATTTTTGACCGCCCTCAAGGCTTGGGCATTACTGATGGTTTGCTCAGTGTTGAGAGATGTGCAGGGCACGGATTCAGTTTCTTATGCAAAAAGAGAGGCAAACCCTTCAAAACACTTGGTTTAGGGGTTTGGAGTTGAAGGAAAGAGGAGAGGAGGGGAGAAAATAGGTTGGAGAAGAAGTTCGGCATGAATCCAGGTAAAAGAAAGACGAGTAGCCCTCGCTGAATCGGGCTTATTCAATTGCATACTTGGAGTTAAGCTATGAGGCCACCATATTTGAAAAGAAGACTTCCGGGGCTTCATTTTTCATTCAAGAATCTCCTAGAGCCAAGTCAGGGCGGAGGAGATATGATGGATTGAAGTTGGGTATCATCCCGGTTGGATCGAGTCTGCGAGGCTTCACGGAAAAGGGCATAACTTTTTTCACAGGAGGAATTTTGATGCAAGGTTTGCGCCATTGGAAAGATAACTTCCGGGGCTTCAATTTTCATACCCACTGGCCATTTTTTGACCTAGGAATCACCTATCGGCACTCTATTTAGCCGACCGGCAGAAAATAGTGCCGACCGGCACTTTATTTTGGCCGGTGATCAAATTTTCTGGATGACCTGACCCCTTTGACCCTCCTGAGCCTGGTGCATGCCAGCTGTGCCAGCTAGGATGCACAGAACCAGATCCACGTGCATCCATATGCCTATTTTGCACCCTTTTGCACCTTTGAACCCCTTAAAGCTTCTAGATGCTTGAACCCTTTGGCCAAGCTTCTTGGAGAAGCTTGGCCAGCTGTATTAGCTTCTCCTAGAAGCCTTGCACCCCCCCCCCTTTGAACCCCCTTTGCCCCTTTGACCCTTTCCATTTGCTTAGCCATTAAGTTAAGAGCTTATACTTGGCCTATATAAGCTCTTCTCTTCTCCTTTGTCTAGGGTTGGAGGTTTTGAACAAAAAAACCAGAGGATATATACATACATTCTGATATATACATATATCCCTCCATCTCTCTCTATATCTATCCCATCCAAGCCTCCAAACACCCTTGTTCTTGGGCAATTCCTTCACCAACTCATAGCACAAGGCACCCTTGCTCCTTTCCAGTGACTTGGGGCTGTTTTGCAGAGGCTAGAAGCTCATTTCCTTGGATCAAAACCTGCTGGTTCGTTGGTCTACAAGGGTAAGCACATTTTTCCCCAAAACTAGCATTTTCTTGGTTCATATCTAAGCCATAGTTCCATGTATTTTTGAGCTTCGATGTAAACTACAAAGAGGCTTTTTTTGAGCCCTTATTTAACATTGAAGAAGGGCTCAACCTTGTTTGGGACCCCCATGTATGACTTGCTTCATTACCCCTCTTTGGTCCCCTTTTTTTGCATGTTTCTTTAGCCTGCCATGCTTCTGTTTTTGGGCCTTCGACAGGCCTAAAAAGTGTCTTATTTTACCCCCCTCTACATGTCTCATGAAGGGTCTTTTTCTGTTTGGTGCACCCTTTTGGTACTTCATGTTATACCCCTTTGTGGGCCTTAATCTTGCATTGCATTTTGAGCATGTTTGTATATTGATTTGGGGCTTGTCATCTACTGTGGGTAGTCATATTTTTGGTCCCTCATCAGTATTGTAGAAGGGTATTTTTCAGTTTGGTGCATGCTTAGCATACCTACCATGTGATGCCTTGTAATTGCCTTAATATGCCTTAGGTTGTTAGCCTTTGTTCGAGCATGTTTTAGGCTTAGATTTGTGAAGCTTGTATGCTTATTTTGCCATGTATGAGGTCTTTCCATGCTTTTTTTGGTCGGCCATGACTTGTATCTCATAGCCTCTTTGTATTTGGCTTGTTGGCCTTAAGAGCATGAGAATGTAGCATGCCTTGCTTGCTTTATTTTTTGATGGTTTGGAACCATTTAACATGCTATTTCAGTCCCTTTGGTATGTTTGTATGCTTGCCTTAGTGGCCTCTTTAATGCTTTAAAAGCATGTGTTGAATGCTCCATGTTTTGGTCATGTTGCATGCCTTTCGTTTCAAGCCTCTTAGATGCCATCTAAGTAGTCTTTTGGGCTTAGTTTTATGTGATAAAACTCTGTTTTAGGTTGTTCAATGCATGCCATATTTGTTTTGTATAAGTGTAGTTCAATACTTCCATGACTTGCCTCAAGTGTTGAACCTATGTTGCATGCATTTGTTTATCTTACTTAACATGATTTGGCATCACTACATAGCATGATTTTCAGAGCCTAAATTGCATGATAGTAGTCCATGTTTAACTCATTTCAAGTGTGCTTGAATGTTGTTTGTTATGCTTAAGTGTTGGTGCCTTAACTTGTGCATGTGTGCATGTGTGTTTGGCCTCCATGATTTAGCATTTTGGCCGCTGTTTTGAGCCTTTTTAGAGTTTCCCAATTCATGTCTAAGTCCATCCTCCATTTGATTCGCATGCTTGCCTTGTATGTTTACTTGCATGTTTGCATTGTATTGCCATATTGCATACTAGTTGACATGCTTAGGACTTCATTGCATTGACATGCACGCTAAGCCTCTTGACCAAGTCATGATAGAGGTTTGGCACCCTTATTTGTTTGTTTGCATTGCATGCATTTGACATCAAAGTTGCATTCTTGGTTCTTTGGGCCATCATGCATGGAAATGCGTGATTGGTGGTCCGAGAACCGAGGCACATCTTCCTTTGAGTCAAAAACATGATAAGGAGTGTGTTTGATGCATACATGCTTTGAATTACATTGCCATGCAAGTTGTGTCCTTCTTCTTTGTGAGTTGCGTGGTTCTGCGAGCATTTGTGCCGACCGGCACTGTTTAGTGCCGACCGGCAGCCGATGGATGAATTCAGTGCCGGTGACCACATCCTTCAGCCGGTGGTGTTCCACCCCAGCCGGTGGTGATCCCCAGTGCCCAAGGAAGTATTCCTGAAGTTTTGGCAGTCTTCAGAGGAGGAAAGCAGGGAAAACAAAGGCAATCATGCATGGCAGTGCGATTCCGAGCGAGTTCCGGGCGCGTGATGCATCTTGCCCTCTTCCCGAGGCATTTACTGCTTTAATTAACTTAGTTAATTTGTTAATTAATTTAGTGAATTTGTAATATTTAATTAGCTTGCGTAGTTAATTAATCTGTAATATTTATTCGGTCCCTCCGAGTGAGGGCGTATTTGTAATAAGTGTGTGTGGGTGTGTGCATGTCTTCCAACCCCCACTTCTTTCTTCCCTTTTATTTACCTGCTTATGATGGTAGATTAGGGCATGTTTATTTTAGCATACCTTATGCAATGCATGCGTGCATCCATGCATTTGTTTACATGCATCGGGCTCGGTACATCACGCTAACTGCATTGTATTCCAATTTCCAAATTGAATACGTGCTATTTGTAGCATTCCATATGCCATGCTTAGGACAGCCGAGCCTGTTTAGATTACACCATTGCTTGTGTTGCATTAGCCACTTAACATGAACTAGGATCATGCATATGATTACTAACTGGTTTCTGTTTTGGCTTGGAGTACTAGTTAAGCTTTTATGCTTTAGCATATCGCATGCGTGTGAGTGTTGCCATAATAGCATGATTACCATGAGGCTAAATGCTTATATGAAATAAACTGTTTGAATCCCTGTGGGTAGAGGTTGGATTGCTTGAGTTGGAAAACTCGTTGAAATCCGTATTTTAGCCTACTTGCGAGTAGCAATTTCAAACTGTTTTCAAAACTAACGGATATGCAATGTTTATTTCCAAATTAGGTAATCTAGTCTATACTTGTTTGCTGCGCGCATAACATAGTAATTCTAGGTTAATAATTGGAATAAGAGCATGTAATGTTTTCAAAAACGGATATCACGGTTAGTAGAGGCCGGTCTTCGGACCAGGCGAAAGGGGGTGCTCATAGCTGACCTTCCCCGATCGTACCCAAGCTCCCGAGCCAAGACCACTTTGGTGATGACGGACCGCGTGGCCTTGACCGAGTCAGGGTTTCCTAAATTTCCCATTTTAAAACATTTAGGTGGCGACTCTGTAATCTGGCAAAGCAGTCCATGTTTGGCACTACTTTTTCAATAATCTATTTTTCTTCAAAACGATTTGCCGGATTTGGACTCTTTGGTTCAGATTTAGAACCGACACAAATCGAGTCCGAACTGTAGTGACCCCAATATGAACGAAATGGGACTTAGCCCGCCCGGGGCGTTCAGGGACGTCTACAATGCACCATGTTTACATTGCATTTACTCAAAACACGTTGACGCATCAAACCCTGTAGTCCACCGTAGTATACTGAGACCCGGTATCTACTTGGAATCTGAAAAACTTGTACGCATGCTAGATTTGTATCGACTTTAACATGGTTCCTCAGAACTGTACTTTTCATATTGCTTTGCAACCATTTGTTTGAAAACAGGGAGATTCCCATACCATCCGCAGGTATGGGAATGTCGCGGCTCGAGATTGGTATTTGGAGCTTCCCGAGGCGGTTCGACGCATCGTGGCTGAGGCGGGCTTCGGTTCTTTCTGCAGGGGTCTGACTCGGCTTACTGCCTGCAGGCCTCTTCTAGCTGCCCTGACAGAGAGGTGGTGGGACACCACTGACTCGTTCCACCTATCCGCCGCGGGAGACATGACGATGACTCCGTACGACTTCTCGGTGCTCACCGGCATCGGGGTAGGGGGTGATCCGATCCCCTTCGACACTAACATGGATGAGTGGACCGCCACTCAGATCTACTTACTTGGCGCGGCTCTGCCTCTTGCGCGCGTCCGTGTTTCATTCACTCTACGGTTCGAGGTGCGATTCGTGCGACCTCTTCTTGTTGACGCAGCTCCGATGACTCAGGAGGCCGTGGATAGATATGCACGCGGCTTTCTGATGTTCTTGCTAGGGACGACCCTCTTCGCCGACCGGGCGAACACCGTGCCTCTCTGCCTACTCAGCGCACTGGTGGACGTCCGGGACATCTTGCGCTATGACTGGGGTGGCGCGGCTCTGGCCACTCTTTACGGGTACATGAGCTCGGTCTCCCGTGGCAGCGGGCAGTTGCTCGGAGGTTACTGGCGTGCTTGGGAGGTACATTTCCTTTTCCTCTTTACATTTACTTCAGACTTCGCACTGCACCTGCTTGTAGTCTGTTTACACGGATGTAGCATCGTACACGGCACACACATACTCGCTTACACGGTACCGTAATCGTTCTGCTGTACACACTCTTTCAATACACTACACAACACACAGCTCTGCTATTTCTGCTTTATTCTGTATTCTGCTTTATCTGATAAACATTCTGGTATTCACCTTGCAGTTGTGGGTTTACGCCTACTTTCCCAGGCTCGCTCTTGTACCCGATGCAGAGACCCCTCTGGTCGTCTCCTTCTCACGCCGCTTTGACGGGAGATGCGTCCGGAGGCCGCGGGAGACTTTCAGCTTCTTTCGCCGCTACTTCGACACCATCACTCTTGCCGAGGTATGTCTTACTTGCAGTTCATTTAAGCTTTGCTTTTCTACTGTATATTTGCAATATCAGTAGGTGACAAACTGTATTTCAATTTCAAATCACCTGGCAGCCGTGGGCTTCTCTGCCAGCGATGATGCGGGATCGGTTTGTCGGGGCCATCGAGACCTCGCGTTACCGGATTTTGCTGGAGGGCCCGGTCTGTCGGGCTTGGTACCTGGGTGAGCGCTTCTTGTGTCAGACCTCAGGGTTACTTGAGCAGATAGTCCCGGTGCATCCTCCTGAGCATATAAGGGACACTGAGCATTTCACCGCTGAGCAGATGGTGGACTACACCATCGGCTGGGAGGCAGACGGCTTCAGAGGCGAGGGTGATTACCCAGAGTACGTCCGGACCTTCATCATGCGGCCGCTGAGTGGTGGTCGCCGAGCTGAGAGAGAGAGACCTGCGGCGCCGGCGGCCGGAGCAGGAGTAGGAGGAGGAGCGCCGAGGAGGGCTCGAGTCCGCGGCAGGGGCGGAGTCCAGAGAGGACGGGAGGCCAGTTGGCCCGCTTTGCCTTCTTCACTGTCTTTCCGGGGGTCGGATGGGGTGACCTATCAGATTCCCTTCGCCCCTCCGCCGGCTGATCACGAGTTTGTCGGTATCCCCGACTTGCCTCCGGTATGTATTACTGCATTTCTGTACAGTCATTTCATTTTAGTTTATTTGATATTCCACAGAATATTGATGCATCTGATATTTTTGCAGGCTTCCTCCGAGTACACCCGGCAGTCATTGGAGATGAATGCCTCCATGGCGGGGATGTTACAGCGGACCTTCGAGTTCCTAGCCTTTTATGGCCTTCCGGTATGTTTTCTCTGACATAGCTTCAAACCATACACAAACTGCTTCGCATAATCTGATGCACGACACAACATCTGATAAACTGCTCACGGCACTTGACACACTGTATTCATACACTGCATTCTGCACTGTTTCAACTGCTCACGGCATTCATACACTGTACTCATACACTGCATTTTGCACTGTTTCAACTGCTCACGGCATTCATACACTGTACTCATACACTGCATTCTGCACTGATAAACTGCTCAGCGGTATTCATACTCTGTACTTTCTGCATCGATAAACTGCTTCATGTATACTGATGCATCTGCCTTTTGTACTTTTCAGCCTCCCTTCCCGATTCCTCCTGTGGGTGGTGGCGCTCCATCTGGACCTTCCATTTCTACTCGGGATGGCAGGATATTCCCGCACGAAGGAGGCGTACTACGCCGGGAAGCGGCTCGCGGGCTCGATTCGAGCAGCGAGTTTGAGAAGGCGGAGGCATCCGAGGAGGAGGCGGCTCGGACTCGACAAGTGACACTTCTGATGATGCTCCTGGACTTCTGCCCAGGAAGAGGGCGAGGACAGATCCCCCGGCGCGAGGCCATTGATGACCCCGACTTTTGCTGTTTCTTTTATTTCTTTTCTTGTACTTTTCTCTTTTGTTGGTAGATAGAGTACTTTGTACTGCCGCAGGCAGGTTTTTGTTTTCCTCAAACTTTGTACTTGAAGAGATTATATGAAATGAAACAAACTTTTTGTCTGAAAAGAATGTTATATCTGTACATATCTGCATCTTTCATACTTTGCACTGCATTGCGTCATGTTACACCTCAAATGTAAATGATATTGATTTGTTGTCTGCAAATTGAGCAATTGCATTGTGATAATCGGATAACCAACCAACCAACAGCAAACAACTCATACAAACCACTACTCAACCTGGATACACAGCCCATACTCTACTAGGGATTGACCTGCATATAGCCCATAACATAGCATTCGGTTCATTCTGCACACAGCAAACCCTGAACGAATAGCTCCAATCTGACAAGACAGATCACAAAGCTGGCACGGTTGCAGTTGAAACACACTCGGATGTCCCAAATTTTCCCTTTCCTTCTCTTGCTTTGCCCGGATGTAGAGAATGGCACAGCATTCTGAGCACAAGCGATTACTTTTTGGAAGAGGATGGGTTTTCAACCGGGGTATCGAGCCTAACACAGAACACGGTGAGACAGACTCAAACAAAGAAACAAAAGGCACACGACCTGACATAACGAGACATGCTCGGAAAAGACTCAAAGCCAAAATCAAGGTCGACAAATCAAAAGACACGACACATAGACATGTTTACAAAAAGACCTCAGATCTTGAGAAGCCAGTTCCTCCGCGTATTATTTCCCACCCTTTCTGATTTGTGATACTCGCATCGCTCGGCCCTCAGGCTCGGTTTTTTTTCTCTCAAAAACCCTTTTCTTCACTCTTCTCTCAGCTTACACCTCTCTATTCTTTATTCTCTCATTTTTCATCCCTCCCCGGGGTGAATGACAGATGAATAGGAAGTCGCGGGTTCACGCCCAACACTGTTAGCTCACGACTATTCCTTCTGGTGGATAGGGTGCCTTGCTGGCAAGCATATTAATGGGGGGAAGACAGAAGACCTGACTCAAACGTGCCCCTAGTTCGTCATTTTGACCATTTTTTTTTTCTAAAACAGTTTTGATCAAAGATGAGAGTTGGATGAGCACACTTATTCAATTTTTGATTTGAAAATCATGCGAATCAGGCTGTGAGCACTGAAAATTCTCCTTTTTGGGTCCAAACATGGTCCAATTTTGAAAATGAAACAGTTTTCGAGAAAATAAGTCAACCTCAGTGAAAATTTTCAAAAACTATTTTTGCAAATAATCAACGCTCAACGAGCGCGGAACTTACCCTCGAGATATGCAACCTCGGATCGGGGATGATGAAAAATTGCCCCTGGCTTAAAATGGGGGAGGATAAGGCAACAGAAAGTTGCCCCTGGTTTGGACGGTAACTTAGGGCAACTTGTGGCACTGCATGGCAACGGAAAGTTGCCCCTTGTTTGGGTGATGCCTCGGCACGTTGTAAGCCAGTCTTTGTTGACGACGATCGGACCCTCAGGCGCGGAGGAGTCGAAGATGGTTTGAATCAATATATGGACACAGTCACCTGGAAGGTGCTGGTGATTTGGACTTCAAGAGGAAGTTGGTCACGTAATTCCAGGTCGCTGCGATCGAGACATTGGATTCAGAGGAGGCACGAGTGATCAAAACCATGACATGGACTGAGACGCTATGGAAGCGTTGGGGGCTGGACTTCAGCATGAAGTTGCCTACGTATCCCAAACATGGGAATCAAGCCTTACGTAGTTCCGGTTAAGGTACACTCGGGTATTTTAACCTTCACTGTTTAGGCTCTAACTTTTGCCAAGGTGCCCAATGCGGGTTTTCGACCTTGCGAGCTATGTTTTTCTTTTTCCTTCTTTTTCTTTTCTTTTACATTTCTTTTCTTTATTTTTTGCATTTTCTTTTCTCTTTTGCTTCTTTTGTATTTTTCTTTTTTCTTTTCTTTTTCTTTGTTCTAACTTTTGCCTGGGCCGCCCTTCTGGGTTTTCGGCCCAGCGAGCCTCTCAAAGGGTAAAAGTGTAGCAAGCCCATGCCAAATGGTTTTGAGATTGAAGCCTCTCCGTATCCAAGAGAGCGACTGTTGTATTGATTTGCAGGAAAAGTCCATCACGGTTGCTTCTCGAGCTTTGCTTGGTGGGATCTGGTCTCCTTGATCTAACTTTGGCCTTTGTTGCTCGAAATTTTGCCTCGAAATGGGCCACAGGCGTTTCATGGCACTGAATGTTTTGAACAGATTCCGGTTTGCAACAGATAAATCAAATCTTGAGGCTGGGAGCGATCCTGGGCTGCACTATCTCAAAAGCGGTTCCACACAGGTCTTCGCGAGACTGCGCAAAATATTTTGTTTTTGAAAGTTTTTAAGAAAGCGACAAATCGCTCGTATTGAAGATAGTGTGGAACCAGTCTGGATCGAACCAGGATCCTTCTCAGTACTCACGCCGACAAGCATGATTTCATTCATTAAAAGCTTAACATGCCTCTCTTTCTCTCAAACTGATCAAAATTTTACAAAACCCAAGGAATTACTTCCTCTTCGTTTTCATCACCGCAGTGTTTGAAAAAGGGTTTTATGAAAAGCTCAGGTCATCACGACGATGTTCAAGGAACAAGAGAGCAGGCGGTACGCAATGTCGTTCCATTCACATTCTCTGGCACGGTTGGTTCGAACAGCAACAAATTCGGCCCATGATAGCCACAACTGTTTCATTCAGATTTGCTGGCATAACCGACTCCTCGGCAGAAACAAACTCAAAAAGCAAAAACAACTATTTGAAAGACAAAACGGTGTTTGAGGCAACAACCCCGAAATCACCTGGTATGCTATACAAAAAGGACTGACTTGTTATAGCAAGACAGACTCTGTAAGCAAAAGACTGACTCAATACAGAGAGACAGACTCAAAACAAAACAAAAGACTGACTCGACACCCAAGTCAGGATTTAGAAAACTAGTGTTGACAGGTGCTCAAAAATGCGTGCCGAACGCCACATCCGAAAATGTACCAGACACTGCCCGCAGGCGGTTCACCTTCTGATTACATACTTGCAGTATCTGTATCCTCGAAATCCAACAACTGAGTGGTGACGGACTTCGCTGAGGTGGGCGGGAGGATAACCTCGTTGTCAATCAAGTCGTGTACCTCATGACGGAGGCGGAAGCAATTATCAGTGGCATGGCGATCTGGCGATGGTACGCCTGACTGAGGAAGCATCATGCGTGGCGGGGAGATTCTTTGGGAGAGGCCGAGGCTCCAGAGGTTTAAGGTGTCCCTTCTCGGCAAGGATTTGAAGTGCCTTGGACAATGGCATGTAGAGAGCATGGAAGACCCTGCGCCCTCGGGGCAGGTATTTTGGAGCATGAGCACTCTTGCTAGATGCACTAGCGAACGGATCGGCGGGTGCGGCCTTGGATTTCTGATCCTTTCTGGATGCAAGGTTGGGAGCGGGAAGAACTATTTTGGCGTGACGGGGCCTATCCTGATTCTCTAATTGACTGGAACTGCCCTCAGGCGGAGTGGGGAAAGCATCCTCCACAGCTTTTGACACAACTGCAGATATCTGTTGCTTGTTCATTCCCCCGGCTTTCAAAGCCTCTCGCCCACGTGGTTGTTCGATAAGTCGACATCTGCCTTCATCTTACCTTTGTCTCCGGCCTCAGCCTGGTCTAGAACTTGGTTTGCTGCGTCGTTGCCATAGTTGGAGGCCATCTCCGGTTGGCTGAGTTCAATTACAATTCGTCCCAGTAGCGGGGGCTCTTGGGGTATAAAGCCTCCGGCATATGGTGTGGCTGGTGGCGAAACAGACATTCCATAGGCGAGATCCGCCACGGATCTTTGAAGATCACCTATCATTCCCATTAATTCAAATGTGGTGGGCTCGCGAGCCTGATATAGTTGAGGGGTCCAAATTGGATGTGCGGCAGGCGACCTGGGTGGATGCGGCATATCAACAGTAGTATCATTCTGTGGGGTGGTTCCTTGACTCAGCGCGGCCGTCATGACCACGATCTCTTACGGTCTGCGTCATGTTGATCTGCCTCGGCAAGGAGAAGACACTAGGCTGATGCGGATCGACCCTCGAATCTCTGGCGAAACGGAAAACAAGCGACATTTATTTAAACAGATCAAACACGGGTGTAGTCGAACAACTGCACTCTACTACTGAACACTATTCCCCGGAATCACTATTCAAAAGCGAATCGACACCCATGGAACCTGGTGATTCTCAACAACACTGATACTGGCGCCCTCAGGCCTGATACCCAATCTTGCAAACTGATATGTGTGTTCCTGTAGAGATACACTCTAAAAGCACATAGCAAGATAAATGAGAGCCAATACACCCCTATGTTGGGGTAGGGTTTCCCTGTCCTATTTTGTCAGGAGCTAGGGTTTCACTACGCACGCAGCGGTTTCAAACAACCTACATCGGGTAAGCAACCTGTCCTAGTTCGGAATGGTCACTATGGATCCGAATATGCACTAGGTCGAATGGTCGAAAAGGGTGCCCCGGTAAAACCGGGGTTTGTGTTCCCCATCTTGGCGAGCCATAACCGTCGACCTTATGGTCATGCCTTGACAAGACAAGCCTCCGCAAACCGCCAGAATAGCAGATGGCCAACCACGGTGTCCTAGGCGCACCAATGCACATGCAATGCAAAGAGACACATAAATGGAATCAAAGCAGGATATCACGAGTTCGAGTCAAGCTCTCTAAACTCCCAGTAGAGTCGCCAGAAGCGTAATACGGCCACGGGGACCTCGCGCTCTGATTCGGACTCCTTTTTGTTTGTTGCGGTTCATCTGAACCAAAGAGTCCAACTCGGCAAATCGTTTTGAAGAAAAAAGCAGATTTTTTGAAAAGTAGTGCCAAACATGGTGCTTTGCGATTCTGAGTCGCCACCTAAATATTTTTTAATGGGGGAATTTACGAAACCAAGACTCAGTGCCGAAGGCCACGTGTCCGTCATAACCAAAGTGTCTTGGCTCGGGAGCTTGGGTACGATTGGGGAAGGTCAGCTATGAGCACCCCCTTTCGCTCGGTCCGAAGACCGGCCTCTACTAACCGTGATATCCGTTTTTGAAAACATTACATGCTCTTATTCCAATTATTAGCCTAGAATTACTATGTTATCGCGCAGCAAACAAGTATAGACTAGATTGCCTAATTTGGAAACAAACATTGCATATCCGTTTGTTTTGAAAATGTTTTGGAATTTGCTACTCGCAAGTAGGCTAAAACACGGATTTCAATGAGTTTTTCCAACTCAAGCAATCCAACCTCCACCCACAGGCATTCAAACAGTTTATCTCATATAAGCATTTAGCCGCATGGTAAGGATACTGTCATGGCAACATTCACACGCATGTGGTATGCTAAAGCATAAAATACTTACATCGTACTCCGCGCCAAAACAAGAAACTAGTTAGCAGACATGCATGTCCCTAGTTCATGTTAAGTGGCTAATGCAATACAGGCATAGATGCAATCTAGAGTAGGCTCGGCTAACCCTAAACATGGCATGTGAAATGCACTTTATTCGATGCACGTATTCAATTTGGAATTGACAATACAATGCAGTTTGTATGATGTACCGAGCCCGGTGCATGTCAACAAATGCATGGATGCACGCATGCATAGCATAAGGTATGCTAAAATAAACATGCCCTAATACTAACCATTAAAAGCAGGTAAGTAAAAGGGAAGAAAGAAGTGGGGGTTGGAAGACATGCACACACCCACGCACACTTATTACAATTATGCCCTCGCTCGGAGGGACCGAAAGAATATACAAATAATTAACTACGCAAGCTAATTAAATATTACAAATTAATTAAATTAACAAAATAATTAATCTAATGGAAAACAGTAAACCGCCTCGGGGCGAGGGCTCAATGCACGCGCGCTCGGATTCCGCTCGGAATTGCACTGCCATGCCTAGCTTGCCTCTGTTTTCTCTGTTTTGCTCCTCTGGAAGCTGCCAAAGTCCTAGGAATACTTCCTTAGGTACTGAAGATCACTACCGGCTGCACAAAACTTCCACCGGCAGTGGATTGAGCTCATCGGCACTGAATTGATCCATCGGCTGCAAATTGACTGCCGGTCGGCACTAAACACTGCCGGCCGGCACTGAATGCCTGCAGAACCTGCAACTCACAGCAGCAGAGGGCAAATACTGGCATGGCAATGCAATTCAAAGCATATATGCACTAAACACACTCCTTATCATACTAATGACTCAAAGGAAGATGTGCCTCGATTCTCGGACCACCAATCACGCATTTCCATGCATGATGGCCCAAAGAACCAAGTATGCAACTTTAATTTCAAATGCATGCAAACCAATCAAACAAAGTGAGGCCCAATTCCCATCACCAAGTCAAGGAACAAGGCATGCATGCCTATGTGTGCAATCCTAAGCATGTCAACTAGGGATGCAACATGAGCATATAGACAAACAATGCAAGCATACAAGCAAACATGAGGTAGCATACAAGCAAGTAAATAATGGTCTTACCCATGACCTAGGCAACTCCAAGTAGGCCTAAAATCAGTAGCCAAATGCTAAGACATGAGGGCCAAACACATATACACACATGCACATGTTAAAGCACCAATACTTAAGCATATTAAAGCAACTCTTAAACCCATTTAAGAGGCACAAATATGGACCATTAGTATGCAATTTAGGCTCTGAAATCATGCTATAAAATGATGCCAAATCATGTTTAAACAAGACAAGCAAAACATGCGCACATAGGTTCAACACTTCAAAGCAAGCCAATAAGGCATTGGACTACACTTATGCAAAACAAATATGGCATGCGTTGAACAACCCAAAACAGATTTTTAGCATGTAAAACTAAGCCCAAAGGACCACTTAGATGGCATCTAAATGGCTCAACTAGGAAGGCATGCACAAATGCTAAGACATGAGGCATAAGGCACAAGCTTCCGAAGCATCAAAGAGGCATGCAAGGCAATCAAACAAGCATGCTAAATGGACTGAAATGACATGCTAAATGGTTCCAAACCATCAAAAAAATAATGCAAGCAAGGCGTGCTACACACTCATGCTCTTAAGGCCAACAAGCCAAATACAAAGAGGCTACAAGATACATGCTAAGATTGACCAAAACAACTTAGGACAGACCTAAAGCATGGCAAAATAAGCATACACGCTTCATGGATCTAAGCCTAAAGCATGCTCAAACTAGGGCTAACAACCTAGGCATGTTAAGGGACCAAAGAGGCATTAGAAAGCAACCATGCAAAACATGCAAGGAGTACTAAAACCAACACTTAGCAATGTCATATTAGGGCATAATAAACATAAAATGCAGCCAAGACATGCTCTTCAAACATTCAAAACTAAGCTCCCTTAAGAGGCCAAATGTTAGCCTTTTCAAGGACATCAAGGAGAGGGGGTGGCCCTCTCCTTCTTGGGACTTCAAGGCACCATCTTCACCACTGAAATCCCTCAAGATTTCAGTGGTGAAGAGGCCCAAGCACCAAAGTCTCAGATCTCAACAAAATAGCACAAAAATGGGGCCTTTTCAAGGCCTAAGGGTGGCCAAACCTACCCAAACCACCAAACACTCTTAATAAACAATAAAGAGGGATAAAAAACAGAACTTTTTTGTATTGAACACCAAGCACAAAAACAGTTCAAAGATAGGTAAAAAAGGAGTGCAAGAATGGGGTAAATAAAGCAAGTTTCTCACCCTTGTTGACCCTCTTCACAAGAGTTGATGTTGTTGCTTCCTTGAGCTCCAAACCAGTCAAGAACAGCAAGAATAACCTCTTGGGACCTCAGTAGCCAAGGGAAGGTAAAACACTAGGTGTTGATGTGCAATAGTAAGACACAAACACCTAGTCACACAAACAAGAGATGAAAAGAGAGATAGAATAGATATAGGAGTCAAACCCTAAAACCAGAGCTTCTTCTCACCTTTCTAACCAAAACTTTTCTAACCCTAATGCCAAGAGAGAAGGCTTTCTCTTATAGGCAACCATCTTGTAAAGCTTGTCAAACAAGCTTACAAGGAGGGCATCCCTCCATACACGTGTATGGAGGGGAAACAAATGCAAGACAGCTGCCTTAAAATATCTCATAAAGCAACTGCACAGTAGTCGGCAGGGCAAAATTGTCATTTTGACAAAATTGACTGCCGACCGGCACAAAAGAGTGCCGACCGGCACAATATAGTGCCGATGGCAACAACAACCAGCCGGTGGCCTCTAGCCACTGCCGGTGGTATGTGGGGATGCCTCACAAAGAATTCCCTGCCCCTCCAAGGCAAAACACAAGTGTTTGGTGCAAAACCAGACACAAAACGGTCAAGTTCGGAGGTCCTGAGGCAAGGCGCGTAGCCGAGAACTCCGGGAACTCCAAACGAACACGAACGTGGATAATCACCGGGTGTTCAAGCGGTGACGTCCAAGTCTTGAGGACGGTCAAAAATGTGGTGTCTACACTGAGCGTGTTTCGCCTTAAGCGAATTCCGTGATTGTACTCCGGATATACCTCTTCGGCCTTGTCACTACTCCAAAGTATGAATGTATCTCGACCCCAAGCTTAAGCCTACTTCAAGTCAGAAAGGCAATTAAAGTAGCAGCAGATGTTATCTCTCTAATATGAACAGGGTATGCCCGTTTTTGAGCCGAGTGTGTTGCAAACCCCTCCGAAAGGTAAATCGGAGGTCGCGTTTGAATTTGGTCTTGTTAAGGCTTGTATTCCCTTATTCGGTATTTTGTTTCAAATATGCGTTGTCACGCACGTTCCACTTGCATTGTTATGCACCTTTCCACCCGCATTGTTCTGCACTTCTCATGCTTGCATTGTGATGCACGTTCCACTCGCATTGTTATGCACCCTTCCACCCGCATTGTTATGCACTTCTCATGCTTGCATTGTGATGCATATTCCAATTGCATTGCTAGGCACCCACTTCACTAGCATTTTTATGCTCATTCGTTGCATCTATCTAGCATTGTTATGCTCATTACTTGCATTGTTACGCACCTTGTCACTTGCAATTGCCTTTCTTTCTCCTCGCGCGTGCGACGGGTTAGACCTCCTCTGGTTTAGAGCATTTGGAATACATTCCAATGCTTATACCTTCCTAAAACACTGGGATACGTCCCTACGTTTCTTTCTCTTTCCTAAACACCGGGATACGTCCCTATGTTTCTCTCTCTTTCTGAAACACCGGGATACGTCCCTATGTTTCTCATTCCTTGCGGAACACCGGGATACGTTCCTACGTTTCTCTCTCTTTTCGAAACACCAGGATACGTCCCAACGTTTCTCCTCTCTTTGCGGAACACCGGGATACGTCTCTATGTTTCTCATTCCTTGCAGAACACCGGGATACGTCCCTATGTTTCTCCTTCCTTGCGGAACACTGGGATACGTCCCTATGTTTCTCATTCCTTGCGGAACACCGGGATACGTCCCCATGTTTCTCATTCCTTGCAGAACACCGGGATACGTCCCTATGCTTCTCTTTCCTTCCTAACCACCGGGATACGTCCCTAACCACCGGGATACGTCCCTATGTTTCTCATTCATGCTTGTGTGTGTGTTTTCATGCCTTTGTTGCATCATTTTGGCCACTGTTTTGGACCTAGTAGAGAGCTGTCCAAGTTAGTGTAAGACCATCCTTTGCATGTTGATGCATGCTCACCTTGTGTGTTGTTGCATACTTGTGTGTTGTTGCATGTTTAGGTTGCGTGCCTAGTATACATTGCTCATTTAAATGTTCATGTTGCATACTTAGCCTCCATGCCTAGGTTGCATTTCATTGAGCATGCATCCCTTGCCTCTTGATCAATCATGATAGGGGTTGGGGCCCTTTGATGTGTTTTGTGCTTGCATTTCATTTGATATCGAAGTTGCACACTTGGCTTTTGGGCCATCATGCATTGAAATGCGTGATTGATGGCCCGAGGGTCGAGGGCCACACTCCCTTGAGTCCATTACATGATAGAGAGTGTGTCCGTGCATACATTTGCCTGAAAATTCCATGCCATACATTGCTTGCCCTCTGCTGCTGTCAATTGCAGGTTCTGTAGGAAGCTTTGGCCGGTCGGCTAAATACAGTGCCGGCCGGCCATCAATTTTTGGCCGATAGACAAAAATGTGGCCGGTGATCATCCCATTCGGCCGGTGGTGTGTTTACTTGTCCGGTGATGCTTCCCAGTGTCCAGAGAAGCATTCTTGGGACTTGTGCAAGTTTTCAAGAGGGGGCAAGGCAGTGTAAACAGAGGCAACAGTGCTATGGCAGTGAGTTTCTGGGCGAGACGAGTGAAACATGCATCATTCGCGCATTCCGAGGCAGGGCTGCGGCCCATTTCTTTCTATTTATTTCATATTTAATTTGATTAATTAAATTGAGGGTCTGTAATAAATAATTAGCTAGGATAGTTGATTTATTATTTGGCCTGTATATTTATTTGGACCCTTTGAGTGAGGGCAAATGTGTAATAAGCGTGCGTGAGTGTGTGTATGTCTTCCAACCCCACGTCTTTCTTCCCTTTTATTTACTAGCTTTCAGTGGCTAGATTAGGGCATATTTAAATTATCATACCTTATGCACTGCATGCATGCATCCATACATTTGTCTTGCATGCACCGGGCTCGGCGCGTCATTCTAGCTGCATCTGTATTTCAATTCCAAATTGAATACGTGTTAGTTGTAGCATGTCACATGTCATTGTAGATTAGCCGAGCCTAACTTAGTTGCATTCTGCATGTGTTGCATTAGCCATCTTAACAAGAACTAGGATCATGCACTTGATTACTAACTAGTTTCTGTTTCGGCTTAGAGTACTAGGTAAGCTTTTATGTTTTAGCATCTCGCATGAGTGTGAATGTTAACATGACAGCATGCTTACCGTGTGGCTAGATGCTTATGTGATATAAACTGCTTGAATGCCTATGGATGAAGGTTGGATTGTTTGAGTTGGAACAACTCGTTGAAATCTGTGTTTTAGCTTACTCGCAAGTAGCAAATTCCAAAGCATTTTCCAAAAAAAACGGATATGCAATGTTTCGTTCCAAGTTAGGCGATCTAGTCTATACTTGTTTGTTGTGCGTATAACATAGTAATTCTAGGTTAATAACCGGAATAAGAACACATAACGTTTCAAAAGAGGATATCACGGTTAGTAGACGCCGGTTTTCAGACTGGGCGAGAGGGGGTGCTCATAGCTGGCCTTCCCAAATCGTACCCAAGTTCTCGAGCCGAGGCAACTTTGGTGATGACGGACACGTGGCCTTTGGCACCGAGTCAGGGTTTCCTAAATTCCCTCATTTAAAAAATATTTAGGTGGCGACTCTGTATCTGGCAAAGCAGTCCATGTTTGGCACTTCTTTCAAAAATCTGTTTTCTCAAAACGATTTGCCGGATTTGGACTCTTTGGTTCAGATTAAGAACCGTGACACAAATCGAGTCTGAACTGTAGCGAGGTCCCTCGCGGGCTTGTTACAGTTTCTGGCGACTCCACTAGGGAATTTAGAGAGCTTGAATCGAACTCATGATATCCTGTTTTGATTTCATTTATGTGTCTCTTTGCATTGCATGTTCATTGGTGTGCCTTGGACACCGTGTTTGCCATCTGCCATTCCTGAACGGTTTGCCGGAGGCTTGACTTTGTCAAAGCATGCCATAAGGCTGACCGGTTGTGAGCTCTGACAGTATGGGAACACAAACCTCGGTTTTACCGGGGCACCCTTTCGACCATTCGACCTAGTACATATCGAAATCCATAGTCACTATTCCAAACTAGGACAGGTTGCTTACCCGATGTTAGGTTGTTTGAAACCGCTGCGTGCGTAGTGAAACCCTAGCTCCTGACAAAATAGGACAGGGAAACCCTACCCCAACATAGGGGTGTTTTGGCTCTCTTTTACATGCTATGTGCTTTTAGAGTGTATCTCTATAGGAATACATGTACCAGTTTGCAAGTTTGGGCATCTGGCCTGAGGGCACTGGTTCAGTATTTTGGGATTCAGTTTACCTGAGGGTATCGGTTTACAGGCAGAATTTTGGGCAGAATTCAGTAAAAAGTCAAATCTGTTTTGGCAAAACTTGAGCTGAGATGTTGTCTATTTTCTCTTTTGCTAGGTAGTCCTGGAACTATAGCTTCAGAAGGATCCACTACCCCTGGGTACATTAGATTTGTGTTGATAGACTTTGTCAGGTCAGAGACTCAGTTCAAGGGGAATCAGGGCCAGAGAAGGCTAGTCAGGCACAGATCACCAATACAACAGCTACTAGATTAGTGATCTTTGAGCAGTCGGGTTGAGATTTCCGAGCCTACTGCAGACATAGATATACCGGTTGCTCAGTTAGATCAGGACAATATGTCGGGTCTGGAAGAGATGGTGCGCCTACTCTAGGACAGTATGAAAGCCATGCAGCAAGACGCTGTCCGTCAAGCAGAATTTTCCAAGCAACAGGCCGTGGTCATAGCCCAACAGGCCGAGACAATTGCCAGGCTAGAGTAGCAAAACGGAGCATCTGCTTCGCATCAAGCTCCTCCACTACCAGGGGTTCAGACACCCGGGGAAACACCCAATGTCCAGGAAGGTACGGACATTCCGGTTGGGCAGACTCCGCCTCCAATTTTACCCCAGCTATCTAAAACACCCACCAACCTACCAGACTCCCCCTTTGAGTTCAAAATAGACCCCACAGCATTGAAGTTGAGCAAGCTCGAAAAGCTGTTCAAGAGACCCCAGGGAGTCAAGACCATCCCTGACATTGAAGATGGATATACCGACGCAGCTGTGACGCTGCCGGAAAAATTCAAGATGCCGCATATTGACCGATTTGATGGGTCCGGGGACCCCATGGTACACCTGAGGTTGTTTTCAGATATCTTAAGGCCAATGGGCCTCACCACAGCCTAGAAGCTATCACTATTCGGTCGAACCATGTCTGGGATAGCCGTAATCTGGTATGCGAAATTGGAGAACTCTGTGAAACAGAATTGGGAAGAGATGGTTGAGGCCTTCAGTAATCAATACTCCTACAACGCGCAGATTGAGGTCAAACCTCGTGATCTTGAAGTCACCCGCCAAGAGCCAAAGGAGGGTTTCTCAGAGTTCGTGACGAGATGGAGGGCAAAGGCCTCAATGATGACTACAAGGCCTTCCGACAAAGATCAGATTCGGATGGTTGTGCGCAACCTCCAACCCAAGCTTATGCAAAAGATGATTGTGCTCCCCTTCCCCACCTTTTCAAACTTACATGAGATGGGAGTACAGATCGAGGATGCTTTGAAACAGGGTCTAATTGACCAAGACCGAGAATAGCCCAAGAGGGCATTCAACCGCAGTTTGAATGCGACCACCAGTGGTGATACAGTTGCAAGATCTTCTGAAGTGGGCACGGTCGCCACCACCACACCAAGAGCAGCCACCCCCTTTGTTGGTGCATCCACTTCAAACCCCCGAGCTTCAGACTATCTACCCCGAGGCAAGAGGGTTTTCACCCCACTCTTTATGCCTTTGTCTAAAGCTCTAGGGGTCCTACTCAGGAAAGGACATCTGAAACCGTTGGAGCAACGGCCTCTACCCGATCCTCTCCCTACAAAGCATGACCCGACTAAGTATTGTGCTTTCCATTAACAAACCGGTCATGACACCGACAGTTGTGTCCGTCTCCGCTATGAGATACAAAATTTGATTGACAACATGGTCATCGTCGCACCAGCTCAGTAAAGTCTATCGTCACTCGATCAGTGAACTTGGGGGATAGTACGAGTATGTGATCGAGGGGGATGAACCACCTGCGGGAGACGTTCAGTTTACACCAGATATGGCATTTGGCATGCACTATTTTGAGCATTTGCGAGTGCTAATTTTGTAGTTTCTGACTTGGGTGTTGAGTCAGTTCTGTAGTTTTGTTTTGAGTCTGCCTCTTTGTCATGAGTCAGTCTTTTTGAATAAGGGTCTGTCTTGTTGTATCGAGTCAATCCTGTTGTACAAAGGTCGGGTGATTCCGGGGGTGTTACCTCGGGCATCACCATTTTGTTTGCGTTTGTCTTTTCGTTTTGTTTTGAGTCTGTTTCTGCCCAGAGCCAGTTACACCAACAGATTTGAATGAACATCAGTGATTTTCACATTCTTGTGCTCGCTTCTGCCTTACGCCAGTTGTGCCAGAAGCTTGAATGAAACGACAGTGCTTTTCACCTGCTCTTCTGTGCTTTTTAACTCATTGCATTAACCTAAGTTTTTCAAAACCTTTTTGAACACTGCTGTGAAAACGAAGAGGAAGGAATTCCTCGGGATTTGTAAAAATTTGTTCAAACTGAGAGAAAGAGAGGCATTCTAAGCCCTTAATGAATGAAATCATGCTTGTTAACGTGAGTACTGAGAAGGACCCTAGCTTTGATCCAGATTGGTTCTACACTGTCTTCAGCGCGTGCGATTTGTCGCTTCTTAAAAACTTTCAAAAAATGTTTTGCGCGGTCTTGCGAAGACCTGTGTGGAATCGCTCTTGAGATTGTGCAACCTAGGATCACTCTCAGCCTCGAGACTCGACCCCTTACTTTCAAACCTTGAACTTAGATTCAGAATGTTCAAAGGTCGATCATGATGTGAGGCTTGTGTGGCCCAATTTGAAGCAGCCCTTGAACAAGAGGCCAAGAAAGTCAGATCAAGACGATCAGACGTCATCAAAAGGAAGCTTGCGAAGCTAGATCAGAAGCACCCCTCAGACTAGGGGCAACAGAATTTCAAATGTGCTCGAAGAGTCAAAGATAAAGACTGGCAAGAATGCCAAATTCCAGAAGGGAAGAAAGAAGAAGGTATCGCTGAAGGACAACCGAGTTCCGATCCACAACACTAGGGGAAAATTCAGCTCCCACTGGATGGACTCTTGCATCGTCTGCAAACGGAAGCCATTCTCTTGGATTCAGATGACTTCAGGATCTTAAAACCATTTGACATGGACAAAGCTACACTTTTACCCTTGAGAGGCTTGCTGGGCCGAAAACCCGAAATGGCGACCCAGGCAAAAGTTAGAGCAAGAAAAAATGATGAAAAAAAAAAGAAGAAAAAAAAAAAATGAAAAAAAAAGAGAAAAGAAAGAAAGAAAAATGCAAAATATTCTGAACAAATAAATTGAAAAGGAAAGAAAAAAAGCTACATAGGTCGAAAACCTACAACGGGCGCATTGGCAAAAGTTAGAGCCTAAAAAGGAGAGATTAAATACACGAGTGTACCTTAACCTCGAACTACGTAAGGCTTGATTCCCATGTTTGGGATACGTAGGCAACTTCATTCTGAAGTTTAGCCACAAACACTTCCAAATCAAGTCTGTCCATGTATTGGTTTTGATGATCCTCGCATTCTCAGTATCTGAGAGTTCAGTTGTGATCATTACCATAAAGACTGTCTACAATACGCTGCGGTGCCATTCAAACAAGGGGCAACTTTCCGTTACCATTCAACGCACTGCGGTGCCATTCAAACAAGGGGCAACTTTCCGTTGCCATGCGGTATCCTTCAGACAAGGGGCAATTTTCCATTGTTATGGATTCGAGGTTGCGCATCTCGAGGGTAGGTTCCATGCTTGTTGACGTTGGCGTTTGCAAAAACATTTTTTGAGAATTTTTATTGAGGTTGACTATTCTCTCGAAAATCACTCCATTTTTCCAAAACTGGACCATTTCTTGGACCCAAAAAAGGAAAAATTTCAGTGCTTACAACCTGACTTGCATGATTTCAAATAAAAAATTGAACAAGCGTGTTAATCTAACTCTCATATTGGTCAAAATTGTTTTAGTAGAAAGACCAAAACAAAAAATGGTCAAAATGATGAACTAGGGGCACAGTTGAGTCAGGTGTTTTGCCTTTTGCCCTCTATCAACGCACTTGCCGAAAGGGCACCGTCTTCACCAGAAAAGGGCACAACTGAAGCTGACCGCAAAAGGGTAGAAAGCTCTCACATCCTCCACGCAACAAGGTATCAAGCCAAGTACGAAGCACGAACTGGAATGGATCAAGATGATCCACTTCCTCATCTGGACAGATCTAACCACGTCCAAACTCCCCAGCAGAGCATCATCAACCAATGTTAGCTACAGATTTGCTACACACCCAGTTGTAGCGCAACCCGTCTGTAAGAGAAACTCCATTATGAAGCGAAGAAAGAATCTAGCGAGAATGCTAGGAGCAGAAACCCGCAACTTCTGTTTATCCATCAACCACCCGGGAAGGGATGAAAAATGAGAGATTAAAGAATAGAGATGTGCGATGAGAGAAAAAAGTGAGAAAAGGGCTTTTTTTAGAAAAATAGAGATCGAGTGCCAGAGTGATGTGAGAATCGCAAATGAGGAAGGGTGGGAAACAATACCCGAAGAAACTGGCTCCTCGTGCACCGAGATGTCTCTCATCTTTGTAACATGTCTGTGTGTCATGTCTTTTGTTTTGTTTGTCTCGATTCTTGCTTTGAGTCGTTCCGAGTGTGTCTCGATGTGTTTAGGTTGTTTACCTTTTTGTTTTCTGTTATTGAGTCTTTTTTGTTGTGTTCAGTTGTAGGCTCAATACCCGGTCGAGAACTCATTTTCTCAATTTCAAAAATGATTTGTTGTGTGCTCAAAGTGCTGTGCCATTCTCCACGTTTGTGCAAAAAAGGAATTTGTTCTTTCGAAAACTGGAGGGTTCAACCCAGGTGATGTGAGAATAGTAAAACAAGGACCTATCTGAAGCTATATAGGTTCCGGACTGCAAAGCAAAAGAAAAGACGAAAAATCGAAGCATCTGAGCGTGTTTCGCCTTAAGCGAATTCCGTGATTGTACTCCGGATATACCTCTTCGGCCTTGTCACTACTCCAAAGTATAAATGTATCTCGACCCCAAGCTTAAGCCTGCTTCAAGTCAGAATGGTAATTAAAGCAGCCGCAGATGTTTTCTCTCTAATATGAACAGGGTATGCCCGTTTTTGAGCCGAGTGTGTTGCAAACCCCTCCGAAAGGTAAATCGGAGGTCGCGTTTGAATTTGGTCTTGTTAAGGCTTGTATTCCCTTATTCGGTATTTTGTTTCAAATATGCATTGTCACGCACGTTCCACTTGCATTGTTATGCACCCTTCCACCTGCATTGTTATGCACTTCTCATGCTTGCATTGTGACGCACGTTCCACTCGCATTGTTATGCACCCTTCCACCCGCATTGTTATGCACTTCTCATGCTTGCATTGTGATGCATATTCCAATTGCATTGTTAGGCACCCACTTCACTAGCATTTTTATGCTCATTCGTTGCATCTATCTAGCATTGTTATGCTCATTAGTTGCATTGTTATGCACCTTGTCACTTGCAATTGCCTTTATTTCTCCTCGCGCGTGCGACGGGTTAGACCTCCTCTGGTTTAGAGCATTTGGAATACTTTCCAATGCTTATACCTTTCTAAAAGACTGGGATACGTCCCTACGTTTCTTTCTCTTTCCTAAACACCGGGATACGTCCCTATGTTTCTCTCTCTTTCTGAAACACCGGGATACGTCTCTATGTTTCTCATTCCTTGCGGAACACCGGGATACGTTCTTACGTTTCTCTCTCTTTTCGAAACACCAGGATATGTCCCTATGTTTCTCCTCTCTTTGCGGAACACCGGGATACGTCTCTATGTTTCTCATTCCTTGCAGAACACTGGGATACGTCCCTATGTTTCTCCTTTCTTGCGGAACACCGGGATACGTCCCTATGTTTCTCATTCCTTGCGGAACACCGGGATACGTCCCCATGTTTCTCATTCCTTGCAGAACACCGGGATACGTCCCTATGCTTCTCTTTCCTTCCTAACCACCGGGATACGTCCCTAATCTTTGGGATACGTCCCTATGTTTCTTTGCATGATCATAAGTTATGTTCGGCTTCTTGCATTGTCAGTTGCATTTTGCCTCTGCCTGCGGGCACAACTCTTTGATTATATTGCCTGTTTGTCCAAGTCTTCGGTCTTGTCAAAAATGGGTCGTCTCTGGGCTTTGACACTCACTCCCGTCGTTGTTATGACTTACGAGTTCTATCAAAGAGGGGCAACTGTAGACACCCCATTTTTGACCGCCCTTAAGACTTGGGCGTTACTGATGGTTTACTTGGTGGAGAAAGGTGTGCAGGGCAAAGGTTCAATTTCTTCGGTAATGAGAGGGTCAAATCCCAACTTCACACCCCATTTTGGACCAAAGCTATTTTGAATGGTTTTCAGACCTTAAAACCCACTCTTTCAAAACCTTTTTGAAATAAAGTTCCTACGATGTTCCGACGCTTGCATTTCAGTAAATGTTGCGGTTTTCGGTAAACTGAGCAAGGACAAAGTGGAGATGAATGAAAAAGAGATGAAATCTTTGAAAAATCTTTCAAAACACCTTGCTTAGGGGTTTGAAGTTGAAGAAAAGGGAAAAGGGGAGAAGAAAACTACTTTGGGAGAAGTTTGGCATGAATCCAGGTAGAAGAGAGTCGAGCAGCCCTCGCTGAATCGGGCTTATTCATTTGCATACTTGGATTTTAGCTATGACGCCACCACCATTGGAAATCTTACTTCTGGGGCTTCATTTTTCACTCAAGAATATCCTAAAGCCAAGTCCGGGTGAGGGAGATATGGTTGCTTGAAGTAAGGGATCAGTCCGGTTGGATCAAATCTGCGCGGCTTCACCAAAAAGGGCATAACTTTTTGCACAGGAGGAATTTTAATGCAAGGTTTACGGATTTCGAAAGCTAACTTCTGGGGCTTCACTCTAGATACCCACCAGCCACTTTTTGGCCTTGCCGACCACCCACCGGCCACCAATCTATCTGGTCGGCTAGAAGAAATAGCAGGCCGGCCATTTATTGTGCCGACCAGCCATTTATTTGGCCGATGACCTTTTTTCTTGGTCGGTTTGCCCCTTTTGCACCCTTTAGACATGGTGCATGCCAGCTGTGCCAGCTGGAGTGCACAGACACGACCCCCCATACACTTGTATGGTTGTTTTGCACCTTTGACCACCTTTGACCCCTCTTTTTGCACCCTTTGCTCAAGGCTTCTTGAGGAAGCATTGACCCCTTGTCTTGGCTTCCTCAAGAAGCTTGCACCCTTAGCTTAGCTTCTCTTGGAAGCCTTGACCCCCTTGACCCTTCCTTTAGCTTCGCTTGTAAGCTTTAAGCCCTTTCATTGTCTATATAAAGAGACCCTCCTCCTCCATTGAGATGGTTGAACAACTCCAGACCTAAATACATACATATATCTGGTATATCATCCTCTCTCTCTATATCTCCCTCTCTCTCTTCCTTTGTGTGTGTTTTGAGAGCCCAAAGGTGTGTTTAGTTCATAGTATTGCACTAATACACACACCATTACACTATACTTTGACTTGGGAGGCCTTGAAGGTTGTTTTTGAAGTTTTGGGTCAGTTTTGATCAGGAGAAGGCGGCTGGGCCTGCTATTCTTGAGGTGTTCTTCAAGGGTAATACTTTTACTTTATTTTCCCCAATCTTGCATTAGCTTTTGACCTATCTTGCATGCTGATTTAAGCTTTGTATATAACTAAAAAAAGTCTTGTTTTAGCTCCTTTTTAAGTCTATTCAAGAACACTTTTGTGTTTGGGGTTGTCTACCCCCTCTTAGGCCTTGTTTGGCCTCATTTTTGTGCATTTTTAGTGAGCTCCGGGACCACCTTGTTTGGGCCTCCTCACCACTAAAATCTTGGGGGATTTCAGTGGTGAGGATGGTGGTTTAAGGTCCTAAGAAGGAGAGGGCCATCCCCTCTCCTTGTTGTCTTGTTTGCTTGCACTTTTGGCCTTACAAAGGGGCCTATATTTGCACAGTTCTTGAGCTCGGTTCAGGCATTTTTCAGTGGGTTTTAGGACCCCAATAAGCCATTTCCAGAGTTGTATTGGTCATGTTGAGTACCCTTCTTACATGTGTAGAGTAACCCTCTTATTGGCCTTTCAAAGGAGCACCTTATTCTTGCATGTATTGGACACATTTCAGTGGGTATTTGGTCATATTTTGGCATGCCTTAGATCTATTTTTTCTTGGTTTAAATGGTCTCTTGCATGCATCATATGCTTACCTTGTAATCCTATGTTTTGGCCTAACATGCATCATGTTGTGAGATGACATTTTAGCATGATTTTGGTTAGGCTCCAAGAGGGTTTTAGCACTGTTTTTCCATACTTAAGGTCTGTCTTGGGCCTTTGGAGTCATGCTTGCCATGCTTTGTATAGCTCCTTTGCATTCTAGCTTACTAGCCTTGGGTGTGCGGGTCACTAGCATGCTTTACTTGGCTTATTCTCATGATTTGGCATCATTAGGAACCATATTTCAGTCCATGTTCCATGCTTGCATACTTGCATTTTCCATCCCTTTCATGCTTTGAAGAGTTAATGGCTTATGCTCCATGTTTAGGGCCTTTTGCATGCATGCTTGTGTGTGTGTTTTCATGCCTTTGTTGCATCATTTTGGCCACTGTTTTGGACCTAGTAGAGAGCTGTCCAAGTTAGTGTAAGACCATCCTTTGCATGTTGATGCATGCTCACCTTGTGTGTTGTTGCATGTTTAGGTTGCGTGCCTAGTATACATTGCTCATTTGAATGTTCATGTTGCATACTTAGCCTCCATGCCTAGGTTGCATTTCATTGAGCATGCATCCTTTGCCTCTTGATCAATCATGATAGGGGTTGGGGTCCTTTGATGTGTTTTGTGCTTGCATTTCATTTGATATCGAAGTTGCACACTTGGCTTTTGGGCCATCATGCATTGAAATGTGTGATTGATGGCCCGAGGGTCGAGGGCCACACTCCCTTGAGTCCATTACATGACAGGGAGTGTGTCTGTGCATACATTTGCCTGAAAATTCCATGCCATACACTGCTTGCCCTCTGTTGCTGTCAATTGCAGGTTCTGTAGGAAGCTTTGGCCGGTCGGCTAAATACAACATCGGCTGGCCATCAATTTTTGGCCGGTAGACAAAAATGTGGCCGGTGATCATCCCATTCGGCCGGTGGTGTGTTTACTTGTCCGGTGATGCTTCCCAGTGTCCAGATTAGCATTCTTGGGACTTGTGCAAGTTTTCAGGAGGGGGCAAGGCAGTGTAAACAGAGGCAACAGTGCTATGGCAGCGAGTTTCTGGACGAGACGAGTGAAACATGCATCATTTGCACATTCCGTGGCATGGCTGCGGCCCGTTTCTTTCTATTTATTTCATATTTAATTTGATTAATTAAATTGATGGTCTGTAATAAATAATTAGCTAGGATAGTTGATTTATTATTTGGCCTGTATATTTATTTGGACCCTCTGAGTGAGGGCAAATGTGTAATAAGCGTGCGTAAGTGTTTGTATGTCTTCCAACCCTACGTCTTTCTTCCCTTTTATTTACTAGCTTTCAATGGCTAGTTTAGAGCATATTTAAATTAGCATACCTTATGCAATGCATGCGTGCATCCATACATTTGTCTTGCATGCACCGGGCTCGGCGCATCATTCTAACTGCATCTGTATTTCAATTCCAAATTGAATACGTGTTAGTTGTAGCATTTCACATGTCATTGCAGATTAGCCGAGCCTATCTTAGTTGCATTCTGCATGTGTTGCATTAGCCATCTTAACAAGAACTAGGATCATGCACTTGATTACTAACTAGTTTTTGTTTCGGCTTGGAGTACTAGGTAAGCTTTTATGTTTTAGCATCTCGCATGAGTGTGAATGTTAACATGACAGCATGCTTACCGTGTGGCTAGATGCTTATGTGATATAAACTGCTTGAATGCCTGTGGATGAAGGTTGGATTGTTTGAGTTGGAACAAGTCGTTGAAATCTGTGTTTTAGCCTACTCGCGAGTAGCAAATTCCAAAGCGTTTTCCAAAAAAAACGGATATGCAATGTTTCGTTCCAAGTTAGGCGATCTAGTCTATACTTGTTTGCTGTGCGCATAACATAGTAATTCTAGGTTAATAACCGGAATAAGAACACATAACGTTTCAAAAGAGGATATCACGGTTAGTAGAGGCCGATTTTCAGACCGGGCGAGAGGGGGTGCTCATAGCTGACCTTCCCAATCGTACCCAAGTTCCCGAGCCAAGACAACTTTGGTGATGACGGACACGTGGCCTTTGGCACCGAGTCAGGGTTTCCTAAATTCCCTCATTTAAAAAATATTTAGGTGGCGACTCTGTATTTGGCAAAGCAGTCCATGTTTGGCACTTC
This sequence comes from Camellia lanceoleosa, assembly GCA_025200525.1. Classification (NCBI taxonomy): domain Eukaryota; kingdom Viridiplantae; phylum Streptophyta; class Magnoliopsida; order Ericales; family Theaceae; genus Camellia; species Camellia lanceoleosa. The sequence goes on from CM045765.1 coordinate 46,197,004, forward strand.
TTTCAAAAATCTGTTTTCTCAAAACGATTTGCCGAATTTGGACTCTTTGGTTCAGATTAAGAACCGTGACACAAATCGAGTCCGAACTGTAGCGAGGTCCCTCGCGAGCTTGTTACATTTGGGTGCCACCGATTGCGCACCCAATGATGAATTTATATATGCATATCAATTGCTCGAAGTCGTTAGCAGAATGCCTCAACTTTGACCCTCAAAACCCTGTGAACATCTTGCCTTGTTTTTGGACCAAAGCAGCAGTTTTTCAAGCCTAAACTTCTTGGGACCTACAGACCCACTTGTGTGGACTGCAGGCCACTACTTCGGGGTTACCGGCCCTTTTTCCAAGTAGAGCAGAGTAGAAGTGGAGGTGAAAAAAATAGTGTATTTTTCCAACTGTGATTGTGCAACAGAGGGATTCCGGTAGCGAAATGAAGAGCATTATCGGGTGGAAATCTACATCCATGCATGAGCTCTCTCTTGATTCTTAGGATCCGTGAAGTGATGTTGTAATAGTGTTAACTAGCTTAGAATAAGCTAGTTAATTATGTGTTGTATTTATTTAATTAGCTAGAATAGTTAGTTAAATTTGTTGTTGTAATAATTAATTAATTAGCTAGTGTAGTTAATTTACTTTATTCGGTTTGTAATAGTTAGTTAATTAGTTAATTAGCTAGTCCATTTATTCAGACCCTCCTGCGCAAGGGCAAGCAATGTAATAATGTGTATGCCTTCCAACCCCATGCCTTTTTCAATTTTATTTACATGCTTATGGTGGGTAGTTTAGAACATCATGTTTCTTTTAGCATACTCCATGATTTGCATCTACTTGTCTTGCATGAATCGAGGCTCGATCCATCATTCTAACAATGCATTGTCGTTTAAATACTTCTTTGAAAAGGTGCTTAAACCGCATGCTATCAAATTGATTCACATGTCATAATTAGTAGCCGAGCCTATTAGTTGCATATCGCATGTGTTGCATTAGTCATGTTGCATTAGTTAGGGACATTCATGTTTTCTAACTCTTTTGTTTCTTTTAGCTCGCCTCGGAGTACTAGGTGAGCATTTTGTGCTTTAGCATATCGCATGCGTGTAATTGTTGCCATGTTTAGCATGCTTGTCATGAGGCTAATTGCTTAAATGATAAATTGCTTAAATGTCTATGGATGAAGGCTAATTTCTTGAATTGGACTAATTTGAGTAATGTTCATATGCGATCACTTTTTCGAGTGTTACATATTCGAAATAATTTTCAAAACAAACATGAATCAAGGTGTTCCAATTTTTGCAAATTAGTCTAAACTTGTGTGCGGATCACATAGTAAGTTAGCCTAATAATTGAAACAAGAGCATGTAATGTAAATAAGATTCACATCATGATTAGTAGAGGTCGATCTTTGATCGGGTGAGTGGGGGTGCTCAATTCATGACCTTCCCCTCTCGTACCTAAGTCCCCGAGCTGAGACAATCTTGGTGATGACGGGCACGTGGCCTTTGGCTAGAGCCATGGGTTTCCTAAATTTCTCAAATTATTTAGGTGGCGACTCTATATCTAGTAAAGCAGTCCATTTTTGACATTTTGATTCAAAATCGACTTTCCAAAAGATTTGTTGGATTTGGACTCTTTGGTGTTTATCTATTTCACATTGCACTTGTGAGATCAGATTCAGAATTGCGGGAGTTCGAACTGTAGGGCTAGTTGTATTCGAAAGGAGCATAAAAAGTCGAGCTATAGTTTCTGGCGACTCTGCTAGGTAAATTAGAGAACTTGACTTGAACTCATGGTGTCAAATTTTATCTACACTTATATATTCTTTGCATTGCATTTGCATTGGCGCGCTTGAGTCATTGTGCTTGTCATCTGCTATTCCTAGATGGTTTGCCGGAGGCTTGCCCAAAAGCTTGCCAAAAGGCTGACCGGTCGTGGGCTCTACCATGATGGGAACATAACCCTTGGATCTGGACTAACACTATACCGTTTGATCCTCCTTTCACGTCTCGGTGTTAGGTGTGAGACGTATATTAGGTAGTTAAGTAGAGGCACCCTTTTTCACCATTTGGCCTAGTTGCATATAGAAAAGCCATAGAGACTGTTCCAAACTAGGACAAGATGCTCACCCGAAATGCAGGATTGTTTGAAACCGCTTTGATTGAAATAGTGAAACCTAGTTCATAACAAAACTAGGACAGGGTAACCGTATCCCCTCATAGGGGCATTTTGGCTCTCTCTTAATTGGTATGTGCTTTACAGTGAAACTGTATAGGAATATGCATAGCAGTTGCAACTTTGGTATTTGTTTTGGGGGTAGAATTCAGTGTAGAGTATAGTCCTAAAGCTTTGGCCATGTCTGTGTTGATAACGTCTTAGCTGAGGTGTTGTGCGGTTCCTGATTACTGTTTTCTTTTGCTTTATTTCCTTTTGCTAGGTAGTTTAAAACCATAGCTTCAGAAAGTTCGGATATCCCCCAAGTATTCTGGACTCAAGTCAAAAGACTTTGTAAAGCTGGGGATCTTGTTCGAGGACAACCCGTGTTTACCTCACTCCCACCGATTACAAGATGGAGGAGAATCAAGCAGAATTCACCAATTTAGTTTTTACAACAGTCACCCCTCAACTCACCTATGTCCAGTTTGGTCCGGGAATGGTCATCTACCTCCGACCCAGCACGTGATTAAACACTGATTCCAATAGCACAGTATCCCCTAGTCAGTATGGAAGAATTGATACATCATCTGCAACAGACAGTTGAGACCCTACAGCAGGATGCTGCTCTTTAGGCCCAGGTTATAACCATGTTACAACAATAGCAACCATAGCCAACTATGGCCTCTACTTCCCATACACCTACCGCGGGTATCCTAGCACCCGGAGCCACCACTGATACTGCCAATGTCCAAGAAAACCAAGGCAATCCAGTAGAGCCAATCCCAGCACAAGCCTCCAAAACTCCTATTTATCAGACTGAGGCTCCGTTCAAGTTCGAGGTTAACCAAACTGCACTCAAGGTCAATACACTGGAAAAGTTATTCAAGAGAGCACAAGGGGTTAACTCTATCCCGGATATAGAGGACTTGTATACTGATTCTGCAGTCACATTGCCGAATTGATTTAAAATTCCACACATTGATCGATTTGATGGCTCCGGAGATCTGATGGTTCACCTATGGTTGTTTTCAGACATCTTGCAGCCGATGGGCCTGACCAGAGAAGCTGTCTCTCTTTGGCCGTACCATGTCAAGTATAGCGGCCATATGGTATGCTAAGTTGGAAGACTCTATCAAATAGAACTGAAAGGAGATGGCCGAGGCCTTCATTGCGCAATATTCATACAACACCCAAATTGAGGTCATGACTCGTGATCTCGAAGCAACACACCAAGAGTCGAAGGAGGGCTTCTCTGAATTTGTGACAAGGTGGAGAGCTAAAGCTTCGATGATGACCATGAGGCCTTTCGAGAAGGATCAGATCAGGATGGTTGTCCAGAATTTGCATGGCAAGCTGTTGCAGAAGATGATTGCGCTCCCGTTATTTAAATTTACCGAGCTTCATGAAATGGGAGTGCAAATCGAAGACGCCATGAAACAGTGGCTTATTACAAATGAGAAGGAGCCAGCAAAAAGGCCATTTATTTGCAGTTCAATCTTGTCGGTGGTAAATGCAATTTGCGGCCCGTCAGATGCAAGTTTTGTCACCACAACCAAGACTGCCGATCCCTTTGCCAACATAAGCTCACAAACACCATCTAACCCTACCCGATCCTAGAGGACTTTCAACCACCTATACATGACTCTCTCTCTCAAGCCATGAAGGTGCTAGTCAAAAAAAGGCACCTCAAACCCTTAGAACCACACCCGCTTCCTAATCCTCTCCCATCCAAACACAACCCCGCAAAATACTACGCGTTTCACTAACAGCATGGTCACGACACCGACTAGTACTTTCGATTGCGTCATGAGATTCAGGATCTCATTGACAACAAGGTGATCGTTCCATTTCAGAAACCAAACGTAACCGCAAATCCACTCCCAGCCCATAATCAAGTCCCCCCACCTCAAAATCTCAACCTAATCCATACATTGGCCATCTCTTATGACCCCAGCGCATATATTATTCCTTCCCACCTACCAAAATAGACGTTGTTCATTATAGGAGGCATAGATATGTACATGATGGACATGTCCAACCCTCAACCCAAGCCTATGGTGATGAGACTTACAGTGGAAGGAGAGTCGACCTTGGAGGAAGGTAAACGTCGGTTACCAGAGTGTTCTAAGGACTTATCTGATAGGGCGTATGATCCAAGTTGCTATATTTTGTCAACTGGTCAAATCAAGCTTGAATTGGTGCTACCAACCTTGGTAGACATCAATGTGGTCAAACAAGATGGCCCAAGCCAAGGGTTGGATGATTTGGCAGACCTCGAGGAGGATTTGGATAACTTGTAGTTCATTGATGAGCAGGATCAAGGAGATGTACAGATCGGGTAGTTTGACCTGAATGGGTCAACTGACAATACTAGATGGCTGAGTGATGAGCCAAACAAGGAAAAAGAAACTGAAATGAAACTAGAAGGAAGGGAAGCAGAGATAGCTATAGTGGCCAAAAGGGTTGATGAGAAAGGAAAGCTGTTGGAGAGCACTGGTGTGGAAAACCCAACCCCAGAAGTGGGCGCTGTGGAAACCGAACAAGAAGTTGTACTAAGGCAGTTTGAACAAGAAAAGATTGAAGACAGCTGGGAAATTGTAAATTTATAATACCTTGTGGAGGATACTTATGATGTAAAGGTGATACAAGCAGAGCCAGACAATTGTTTGTTGGCCACTGAGGGTGAATGGTGGGATGATAATGATTTGCATCTGTCCTACATCGATGAAGATTGGGGCGAGTGCCTTCCGGACAATATGTGGTATGCCGAGGAAATAGACCATCTGATAAGAAGTGGGCGGTATTTTAAGCCGCTGCACTTAGATCAAGCAGAGGCTTCTGGAAAAGACAAAGAGGCCAAGAAACAAAAAGAGAAACAACTAAAAGAAGAGGCAATGTTGAAACAACGCAAGAAAATCCAAGCTGACATCTCCATCTGGGGTCTTCTCATGGCCTCCCGGGTACACCGACAGGCAGTGTTGTCAACAATGGACAAGGCTAAATTGTCCATTGACACCACGCCCGAGTAGCTTGTGGCTTTGGTTTTTCCAAGTGGTGCTAGGCCAACTCTTACCTTCTTTGACAAAGAGTTGCCGCCGGAAAGCTTAGCTCACAACAAACCGTTGTACATATCTGTGGAATGTAGGGAGAAATTGGTGTCGGTGGTGTTGGTACATACCGGTTCGGCCTCAATGTCTGTCATCTCGCACCGCCTATGCAATTGGCCTTAAACCAGCGAACTTTGTTCCCACAGCCTAATTAATTTGGGCATATGATAACACACGTAGAGAGGTCATGGGCACAGTGCAAATCAGAGTCCAGGTGGGCCTAGTTGAGCAAGAGGTCGAGTTTCATGTCTTGGATGTGTCGGCTACCTTCAATTTGTTGTTAGGTAGGCCCTGGTTGCACCACGTGAAGGCTGTCTCCTCCACTCTCCATCAAATGTTGATGTACCCTCATAGGACAGGAGTGGCAATTGTTTTGGAGAATTCATCTATCCATCCACCACCAGAGGTAACTACGCCAGTGCTGGAGATCAACCATGGTGAAGAGGATGTATTCCTTTCAGGATTCACTCTTGCTGAAGCCCGAGTAGTGTAGACCATTCTGGCCGCAAACAAAGGCTTGTACATTAGTGCCCAGTCCATCTATTTCATGAACAAATTGCAGTATGTTTCAGGAATACGGCTCGGAAGGAGTGGTTGAAAAGGTGTTGTTGCACTAACAAATGTGCCACGCAACCCACATGCCTTTGGACTGGACTATGCACCCACCAAAGAAAACTAGATAAGGAAGAGAGAATAAATGAGAGGCAAAGGCAAGGCCAAGCAAGTTGGGAAACATTATAAACTCATCCACAGGCCAATCCAAGGGAGACTGAATGGCTGTTTTGTTCAGGAGGGAGAAGACTTCCTTTTTTGTGGCTTTCCCAAACCTTGGGTGAATTTCTTGAAGCAACGTGTCTCCGAGTTCGAGATCTTCTTTTATCTGCAGCTGCAGAACAGTGATGATGAGGAAAGCGCCGAGCCAAGCATCAAAGCTGAACACGGCACGGAAGGTGAATCAGATGGCAGTAGACCTGGAGTAGGGGCATCACTGGCTAGTCTCTTGACAGATATTGCGGCCAACCTAGAGAACTTGGGGGATAACCTTACTGTCTCCGTGATCGGAAAAGAACCGCGTGTGAACCCAACCAGCGGCATTTTGGATGCATCAGGGGCACCATCTCTTATCTGGCAGCTAGAGGAAGGTTCTCTATCCAGTTCTGAATCGAGTGATGAGCTAGAATCTGATTCCACTGAGTTTGTGGGGTTAGGATCAAATTCAAGTTCTTTTTAGTCTGAGTCTGGTATTTTTGGGGGTGGTAACCCAAATACCAAAGTCCTGTCTAGGTCTTCATTCAGCTTTTCTTTTGAGTCTATAACCGAAGATCTGAACCTTTTGAATGAGAACTCTATAGATTCTGTGTATTTTTTTGTGCCGTTGATTTATTGTATTGACCAAGATTTTCAGAATTTTAACGAAAACGAAGGAGAAGAAATTCCTCTGGCTTTGAAAAACTTGATTCATCGAGAGGAGGAGAGGTTTGCTAAACCCTATGATGATGAAATCATTGCCATTAATGTAGGTACTGAGAAGAATCCGTGTTTGGTCTAGACCAAGTCCACGTTGTCTTCGGAGGAGTGCGAGTGTTTAATCACTTTGTTAAAAGATTTCAAAGATATTTTCACTTGGTCCTACGAAGACATGCCTGGAATTGATCTTGAGATTGTATTGCATCGGATCCCTCTTGACCCCGAGGCCCGACTAGTCAAGCAGAAGCTGTGTAGAATTCGTCCGAATTGGGCGTCGAAAATCAAGGAAAAGGTCACCAAGAACATCAAGGTAGGTTTCTTGTTAGTATCTGAGTACCCAACTTGGTTGGCCAACATCGTCCCAGTGCTGAAGAGGGATTGTAGAATCCGGGTGTGTGTAGACTTCCGAGACTTGAACAAAGCCAGTTCGAAGGATGACTTTCCTCTGCCGCATATTCATGAGTTAGTAGACTTCACCGCGGGCCATGCATTGTTATCATTTATGGACGGGTTTTCTTGGTACAACCAGATTCTGATGGCACCTGAGGACAGAGAGAATACCACATTCACCGCGCCGTGGGGTATATACTATTATCGGGTTATTTCGTTTGGATTGAAAAATGCTGAAGCTACCTATCAGAGGGCTACGACCACCATTTTGCATGACATGATCCACAAAAAGGTCGAGGTGTATGTAGACAACATGATTGTCAAGTCCAAGGAACGAGAGGGCTACTACACCATGCTAAAGAAATTCTTTTCATAGATCTGGGAATATAGATTGAGGTTAAACCCGCATAAATGCACCTTCGACATAACAGCAGGAAAAATACTAAGCTTTCTGATCACACAAAGGGGCATTGAAGTAGATCCTTCCAAAATCAAGGCCATTTTAGAAATGCCACCACCGAGGATTGAAAAGGAGGTGCGTAGCTTTCTGGGTAAAGTGCAATTCATAAGATGGTTTATTTCCAAATTAATCTTGACTTGTGAACCACTATTTGGCCTCCTGAAGAAAGGAAAAAAATTTCAATGGGATGATCGATGTCAAATTGCCTTTGAACAGGTTAAGCAGTACCTCTAGAATCTGCTTGTGATGTCGCCACCGGAGCCAGGAAAGCCTTTGATTCTGTACTTGTCAATAACAGACACGACCATGGAATGCATGCTCGCTTAAGAATCTGAAGATAGGGTAGAGAAAGCCATCTACTACTTAAGCAAGAAAATGCTAGACTACGAGACCTGTTACACTGCTTTGGAGAAAGCTTGTCTAGCCTTGGTATGGGCTACCAAGAAGTTGAGGCACTACTTGTTAGCTCACTCTGTAATCCTGGTTTCGAGATTAGATCCCATCAAATATCTCTTTGAGAAACCGGCGCTTACGGGGAGGCTGGCTCGTTGGTTGCTCATTCTCTTCAAATTTGATCTTAAATATGTCACCCGCAAGTCGGTCAAGGGAAGAGTTATAGTAGAGTTCCTGGTAGACTGCCCAGTGGAAGGAGATAAGGTATTGAAATACTTATTCCCAAATAAAGACATCTTGCAAGTTGAAAAGGAAACTTGGACGATGTACTTCGACGAAGCATCCAATCAGTACAGTTTTGGGATAGGTGTGTTGCTGATAGTACCCAACGACTCCCATATACCCTTAGCCTTCAAACTCTAGTTCAAGGTATCCAACAACGAAGTAGAATATGAAGCATGTATTGTTGGTTTAGAAGCCGCTCTGGAACTAGGGGCAATAAGGTTGGATGTCATCGGGGACTCGAACTTGGTTGTTTCTTAAGCAAATGGAGATTGGAAAGTCAAAGAAGAAAATATGAAGGTTTACCATCAAACCCTCGATATTCTGATTCCGTGATTTGAAAAGTTGACATTCACGCATCTACTAAGAGAGAACAACAAGTTCGCTGATGCTTTAACAACTCTATCTTCTATGGTAGACATCCCAGTTAGAGTTCAGATGCGTCCGATTATCATCAAGCAGAAATACACGCAGGCTTATGAAACTATTACCGCGATAGATGAAGTGCAAGACAAAAACCCCTGGTATTACAATATTTAAAACTTTTTCGAAAAAGAGACGTATCCACCAGGGGCAAATTGTCACAACCCAAACCCACCCCTATGGGTTTAGCGTCGTAACTGGCCAGTAATCCTTGGATTACCAAAGGCCTCTAAACATAATATCATACAATAGGGGCTGCGGAAGCAAATATACAAAATTTACATAGTCCATAGAGTTGTACAAACATACATGGGACAAAAATTTTCAAAACAAACTTATATATATGTACATATAGATGTGACGTCAAAAATACATTAGTCTTACGTCACCCAATTACACAGATAGAGTCGAAGGAAACTTAGCCCAAGTACAGATATACAAAACAAATTTAACTAAAGCCTTGACATGATCCTCTCAAAAAGAACCTCCTCTGGAGGCATGGTAGTTGCCTGACAAAATAGAATCTTAGGCCATTAACTCTGGGCCTAGTTATGTGTCTGCTCAACTACATACATAATATAAATAGTGAGCTAGAGCCTAGTAAATAATAACAGAGTAAAGGGTTTAATGGATGTTGTCCAAAATAGTTACAGAAAACAAAATTCAGTAGTCATCATAAATGGATTCATAATAATGTTCAGAAATCGTAGTTCATAATAGATACAGATTCAGAATCATATTAATAATCAGAATTTGTAGTTAATCATGCGTGGTACATTCATTAGCACTAGCAGAAATAGTTGACCCATAAGGGACAGCCATAAAGGCATGTAGTTGACTCACGTGCACGGAGACGATACAGTTGGCTCATGAGACGTACAGTTGCTCATAAATGGGACACATACATAAGGATCCATAACAGTTGGCTTATGAGACGTACAATTGACCCATAATTGGGACATAACAGAACAAATAACAGATGTCATCTGAAGCTAAGAATGCCATGAGTACATTTCAGAAATATTGGACAACCATTCATTTAGAAATATTGGGCAACCATTCATTCATACAGAAAACAATATTTCAGAAAACAGTTCATCTTATATCATTCAGAAAATACTTATAATTGAACATAGCTTTACAAAGTTATTACTCACAGATAACCAGTGGCTCCAAATAGACAAGTAGAGTAGGCAATTCACTTAACTTGAGGCGTGTGACCTACATAACATGACAGATACATACATTGAAACACACACCCAGTTTGTACATAACTTATTTCATTTGTTCTTAGTGTGTTTCTAGCTTTTATACTCATTATGGTGTCTTAATCCTGGCCTAAGAATGCCTAGGAAGGAATGAGGATGCAAAAATGTACTTGAAAACATTTTTCAAAACTTGTTAAAAACAGGGTCCACGCTCGAGTGTGGCTTTCCTCGCTCGAGCAGATATGCAAAATGTGAGGGTTCGCTTGAGCGCAACTTCATTTGCTTGAGCGGTTTGCAAACTTTGAAAAAGTACTAGTTGCTTGATTTTTACGCTCAACAGACGCTCGATCCTCGCTTGAGCGTGAGACTCAGACCCTCGCTTGAGTGTGACTTTTGTCTCTTGAGCGATCTGCAAAAACACACATACTTCTAGTAGCATGCATTTCACGCTCGAGCGGACTTCTGGTCACTCGAGCTATACTTCGCTTTGAGCGGAGGTGTAAATTCTGGAATTTCCAAATTTACTTCCAAAGTTCAAAACTCAATCTTAAAGCATCAAAACTCGATTTTTCTAGGCTAAAACTTCAGCATCATTTCTAGAAATCATGGCCCAATAGCTTGTCAATTGCGCAAAAGTTGAACTTAAAATTTATGAATGTTCCATGAACATGACATGCATGAATTTCTTTGAACTTAAGCTTCTCAAAACATGATAAAATGCTACAAAACAACATGAAACTTGATGATTTCCCAAAATTAAGGTGAATTCAAGACATGCATGAGGGAATTCTTGGAAATTAAACTTAAAATATGAGAAAATATGCATGCATGCATGGTATGGCTTAATACTCTTCATTTCTAACTCAATTCTTGCATTAATCAACATAATTATCTTGTGTTCATGCAATATAGTCTAGATTTCAAGGTTTAAGGATAAAATTCTTACCTAGAGACTTGAGATCACAAGTGTTGAAGTTGTAACTCTCAAATTCTCTTCAATCTCTCAACAATTTCTTGCAAGTTTTCCCCTTTCGCACTTGATCCCAAACCCTTTCTTAGTCTCACAGTTCTCTCTCACGTTTGTGTGTCTTAGGGGCATGAGTTGATGATATAAAAATGACCTAATGGGATCAAGTATATGGCCCACTTAGGGACATATGTTCAATTGAGGTTAATGGCAATCATTTCGCATTAAATTAGTATAATTATTTGGTTTCGAATCAAATTTTAATCAAACCTACCATAATATTCTAAAAATTCCAAATAACACATAACTTGAGTCAATTTCATGATCGGATGCCGATAAGGCCTTTAATTTGCAGAACAGATTAGAAATGTGAACAGATCATTCTACGTTAAACATATATAAACTCAAATAAGGCAACACACATGCAATTTAATTCATGTTTTGATCTCAAGAACTTATTAAGCATATTAAATCATGGATTAACATTAATCATAGGTCAAGGTTGTTACAGTCTTCCCCCCTTAATGAGTTTGGTCCTCCAAACTCGAGTTACCTTCAGTCTGAATGAATAGCGGGTCTAACGGAAACAAATTTGGATATCTCTTCATCATATCTTCTTCCGTTTCCCATGTAGCATACGTTCCTCTATGGTTTTGCCAATCAACTTTCACAAATGGTATTTCTTTATCCCTCAATCTTTTAATCCAACGATTCACAATCTGAACAAGTATTTCTTCGTACGTATAATCATCATTCAAAAGCACATGTGTCGGCTCAATCACATGGTGTAGATCTCGTAAGTAATCTTGTAACATTAAGACATGAAAAACGTTGTGCATGTTTTCCATCACTGGAGGTAAGGCTACCCGGTATGTTACTGAATTGATATTTTCAAGGATTTCATATGGCCCAATGTATCTCGGTGCCAACTTGCCTTTTACCCCAAACCGCGTTTGCGCTTTTATGGGAGTTACTTTTATGAACACATGATCCTTGACTTCATATTCTCTGTCTCTTCTTCAGACATCGACATAACTCTTTTGGCGGCTCTGTGCAGTTTTCAGACGTTGAATCAGCTTCACTTTTTCAGTTGCTTCTTGCACAAGCTCTAGGCCCAACAATGGTCTGTCACCTACTTCAGCTTAACAGATAGGAGATCAACATTTTCTTCCATACAGAGCTTCATAAGAAGCCATTCTAGTGCTTGAATGATAGTTGTTGTTGTATACAAACATGTCTAAAGGAAGATAAGTCTCCCAATTCTCTTAGAAGTCTAACACACACACCCGCAGCATATCTTCCAAAGTCTGATTGGTTCTTTCAGATTGATCGTCCGTCTGTGGATGGTAGGCACTACTCAATCACAATTTGGTTCCCAAAGCTTGTTGTAAACTCTACCAAAATCTTGATGTAAACTTCGAATCTCTGTTAGGTGCAATAGATATTGGTACACCATGTAATCTCACAATTTCATTCACATACATGTTAGCTAGCATGCCCGCATTATAAATAGTTTTAACAGGCAGAAAATAGACAGACTTAGTTAAACGATCAACAATGACCCAGATAGAATCCATACCTCGAGAGGAACGAGGCAATCTAACGATAAAGTCCATCATGACGTGTTCCCACTTCCATTCCGGTATTAGAAGCGGCTGTAGTAAAGCAGCGGGTTATTGATGTTCGGCTTTAACCTATTAGCAATGCAAACATCTAGCCACAAAATTTGTAATACACTTTTTCATTCCCAGTCACCAGAAATTCTGTTTCAAGTCATGATACATCTTTGTGTTTCTCGAATGCATAGCAAATTTGGAATTATGAGCTTCAGCCATAAGGCGTTTTCTCAAGTCACAACAATCTGGTAGACAAAGGCGATCCTGAAATTTCACTGCATTATTCTCAAGTACAAACCCGGGCCTTGGTTTGGAGTCAATTTCTTCCATGATCTTTGTCAAGAATTCATCTTGCAACTGAGTTTCTCTAATTTCTTCAATGATTGCAGGTTGAGCAGAAATGGCAGCTAACACCCCGCCTTGTTCTCGCAATACCACCTCAATCTCATTCTTTTCCAAGTCACATAACAATTCTTTATGACCGGTGAGTAAACATGACAAACTCCCAATAGATTTTCGACTCAATGCATCTACAACTGTATTTGCCTTCCCTGGATGGTATAAAATTTGCAAGTCATAGTCTTTGATCAACTCTAGCCATCTTCTCTGTCTCGTGTTCAATTCTTTTTGGGTGAAGAAATATTTGAGGCTTTTATGATCCATATACACTTCACAAGTCACACCATACAGACAGTGTCACCAAATTTTCAAAGCAAACACCACGGCTGCCAGTTCAAGATCATGAGTCGGGTAGTTCTTTTCATGAAGACAGAGTTGCCAAGAGGCGTAAGCAATTACCTTCCCATTTTGCATTAGTACACAACCCAAACCTTTGTAGGATGCATCACTGTAAGTCTGGAATCTGGCAGTACCATTAGGCAGAGCCAAAATCGGTGCAGTTACTAGTCTAGTTTTCAATTCTTGGAAGGTAGACTCTCTTTGATCATTCCAATCAAATGACTCATTTTTCTGGGTTAACTGAGTCAATGGCATGGCAAGTTTTGAGAAGTCTTTTACAAATCTTCTGTAGTAGCCTGCAAGTCCCAGAAAACTCCTAACTTCTGACACATTTGTCAGTTTAGGCCAGCCCACTATAGCTTCAATTTTCTATAGGTCTACTGAAATACTTCCCTTGTGGATCACATGCCCCAGAAATGTCACATTGTCAAGGCAAAATTCACATTTAGAAAATTTTGCATACAAGTTATTTTCTCTCAGGATCTGCAAAGCGGTTCTCAAATGGTTCCCATGTTCTTTCTTGCTTTTGAAGTATATCAAAATATCATCTATAAACAGAATAACAAATTCATCTAGATATGATTTAAACACCCTATTCATAAGGTCCATGAAGGTTGCAGGTGCATTTGTTACCCCAAACGGCATGACTAGAAATTCATATTCTGAATGCAGTTTTCTCTATGTCTTCTGCCTTAACCTTTAACTGGTGATACCCGGATCTAAGGTCTATCTTGGAGAACACTTGTGCCCCCCTGAAGTTGGTCAAATAGATCATCTATTTGGGGGTAATGGGTATTTATTCTTCACAGTCACTTTGTTCAATTCCCTATAATCTATACACAGTCGTAAGGACCCATCTTTCTTTTTAACAAATAAAACTGGAGCACCCCAAGGTGAAGTGCTCGAGCGGATGAATTTCTTGTCTAAGAGTTCTTGGAGCTGAGCTTTTAACTCTTTTAGTTCAGAAATTGACATTCTATATGGGGTTTTGGAAATAGGTTACGTTCCAAGTACTACACTAATTGTAAACTCAATTTCCCTATCAATTAAAATCCCCGATAAGTCATTAGGAAACACATCAGGAAAATCACGAACCACATGAATAGTTTCCACACTGAAGACTCAGTCAACACACCACACAAGTAGCCCCAACAATCTTTTCTCAACAATTTTCTAGCTTTCATAGATGAAATCAAATATGGGAGAGGTACTACACCAATTCCATTAAATATAAATTCAGGCAATCCAGGTAGATGAAACACAACTTGTTTTGTTATACAATCAATAGAGGCATGATATTTTGTTAACCAATCCATTCCCAAAATTACATTGAAACGATCAAGGTTCAGAGGTAATAAGTCAACATATAAAAGCACATCTCCAATAACAATCTCACATGCAGGATACACATATGCACATGTCATGGACCCCCCAGCAGGTGAAGATATAGCGAATAAATAATTCATGGGTTCCAGTGGTCCATTTAATTTTCATGAAAAAGCATGCAAGACAAATGAATGTGTAGACCCCAAATCAATCAGAATATAGGCATTTTGAGCACAAATTGAAAGTATACCTAACACCACTGTCTTGGTGTTCTACACATCCCCTGGTATAACTGTGAACACCCAGCCTTGCCTCAAAGGTTCCTTTCCTAATTTAGTTCTAACATTCGGTCTTGATCTAGAAGTAAATCCTGCTAAACTTGCTACGGGACAGTTGGCATTTTCTAACCCAATTGGACAATCTCTTATCATGTGGCCAATCTTGCCGCACCAGACACTCGATGGCAAACTCCTCTATGTCTCATCCAACATTGAGTACAAACATGTGTAGACCCACTACTTTGACTTGAGCTGTTAGAGGATCCCGTATTTTGTTTCTTATTTACAGTAAATGAATGACCCTTCTTGAAATTAAATCCAGATATTTTCCCTCTCCATTCAATGATTGGGGCCGGAGTTTGTTTCTTTGTTGCCAAAATGGTTTCTGCCATCGTTGCCCTATCGAGCACATTCACATACGTAGGTAGGTTGAGGACTCTAACCCGATGTAATATCTCCAAATCCAAACGACCCTCAAATTTCTGAGCTTTCTTGTACTCCGTGTCCACCATATGAGGCACAAACCGAGCTAGTTCAATAACATTCACGTCATACTCGGCTACAGACATTTTGCCTTGCTTAAGCTCTTGAAACTTTGAAACCTTTCGATCCCGAAAGTATTGAGGGAAGTACTTGTCATAGAAGATCGCATTAAATTAAGCCCATGTCAAGTTCTCATTGCTATTTCGAATCAACAACTACTATCTTCGGGCTTCATCCTTCAACGTGTAGGTGGCCAAAAGAACTTTCTGGATCTCAGAACAGGGAAACACATCGAATAATTTCTCCATCTCCAACAACCATGTTTCAGCTTTTAGTGGTTCAATACCACCAAGGAAGGTTGACGGCTTCATCTTCATGAACTTCTGTGTCAGGTTGATTATATCATTATTATCTGGCTCATGTTGTACTGGTGGAGGTGGAGGGGGTAGAGGTTGTTGCCTCTATTGTTGTGTCAATGTTTCAGTCAAGGCTACAAGCATTTGTTCCATCCGGCTCATGCGAGTCTCTAAGGATTCAGTTGTATCACTTCCCCTTACATTCTCCATGTTGCTATAGAGACACCAAGTAATAACAAACATAGGAATAATCTTGTTCATTTCTTTCAATTTATTTGTCCAAATTCAAATTCATATTTCACATTTATAAGATTATTACACACTCACACATGCGGATGGAATGCCCCTACTTCTTACTAGGACAACCTAAGCTTATATGGACTCGTGTGTGCGGTAGGACACGTGCTCTAATACCACTCTGTCACGACCCAAACCCGCCCCTATGGGTTTAGTGTCGTAACCGGCCAATAAGGGGTTACGATACTAAACATATAATAACATATAATAGGAGTTGCAGAAACAAATATACAAAATTTACATAGTCCATAGAGCTATGTGAACATACATGGGACATAAATTTTCAAAATAAACTTATATATATGTATATATAGATTTGACTTCAAAAATACATTAGTCTTATGTCACCCAATTACACAGATAAAGTTGAAGGGAACTTAGCCCAAGTACAAATATACAGAACAAATTCAACTAAAGCCTTGACATGATCCTCTCAAAAGAAACCTCCTCGAGATGCATGGTAATTGGCTGACAAACTAGAATCTTAGGCCATCAACTCTTGGCCTGGTCATGTGCCTGCTCACCTACATACATAATATAAATAGTGAGCTGGAGCCTAGTGAATAATAATAGAGTAAATGGTTTAATGAATGTTGTCCAAAACAATTACAGAAAACAAAATTTAGTAGTCATCAGAAATGGATTCATAATCATATTCAGAAATCATAGTTCATAACAGATACAGATTCAGAATCGTATTAATAATCAGAATTTGCAGTTAATCATACGTGGTACATTCATTAGCACTAGCAGAAACAGTTGACCCATAAGGGACAGCCATAAAGGCATACAGTTGACTCACGTACACGGAGACGGTACAGTTGGCCCAAAAATGGGATCTATACATAAGGATCCATAACAGTTGGCTCATGAGACATACAGTTGACCCATAATTGGGACATAACAGAACAAATAACAAATGTCATCTGAAGCTAAGAATGCCACGAGTACATTTCAGAAATATTGGACAACCATTCATTCAGAAATATTGGACAACCTTTCATTCATACAGAAAATAATATTTCAGAAAACAATTCATCTTATATCATTCAGAAAATACTTAAAATTGAACATAGCTTTACAAAGTTATTACTCACAAATAACGGTGGCTCCAAATAGACGAGTAGAGTAGGCAATTCACTTAACTTGAGGCGCGTGACCTACATAACATGATAGATACATACATTGAAACACATACTCAGTTTGTACATAACTTATTTCATTTGTTCTTAGTGTGTTTCTAGCTTTTATCCTTATTATGGTGTCTTAATCTTGGCTTAGGAATGCCTAGGATGGATTGAGGATGCAAAAATGTACTTGAAAATATTTTTCAAAACTTGTTGAAAATAGGGTCCACACTCGAGCGCGGCTTTCCTCGCTCGAGCGGACATGCAAAATGTGAGGGTTCACTCAAGCACTAAGTCCCTCCCTTGATCGGTCTACTAGCCTTGAAAAAGTACTGGTTGCTTTATTTTCACACTCGACAGACGCTTGATACTCGCTCGACATGAGACTCAAACCCTCACTAGAGCGTGACTTTTGTCGCTTGAGCGATCTGCAAAAACACATGAACTTCTGGGAGCATGCATTTCATGCTCGAGTGGATTTCTGGTCGCTCGAGCAAAGGTGTAAAAACAAAGGTGGTCGCTCGAGCATATAATACTTCGCTCGAGCGAAGGTGTAAATTTCATAATTTCCAGATTTACTTCCAAAGTTCAAAACTCAATCTTAAAGCATCAAAACTCAATTTTTCTTGGCCAAAACTTGAGGAAACATTTAAAAACTCATAAAACATCATGAATTAAGGATCATTTCAAGAAATTATGGCCCAATAGCTTGCCAATTGTGCAAAAATTTAACTTAAAATTTATAAATGTTCCATGAACATGACATGCATGAATTTTTTTGAACTTAAGCTTCTCAAAACATGATCAAATGCTATAAAACAACATGAAACTTGACGATTTCCCAAAATTAAGGTGAATTCAAGACATGCATGAGGGAATTCTTGGAAATTAAACTCAAAATATGAGAAAATATGCATGCATGCATGGTATGGCTTAATACTTTTCATTTCTAACTCAATTCTTGCATTAATCAACATAATTCTCTTGTGTTCATGCATTATAGTCTAGATTTCATGGCTTAAGGATAAAATTTTTACCTAGAGACTTGAGTTCACAAGTGTTAAAGTTGTAACTCTCAAATTCTCTTCAACCTCTCAACAATTTCTTGCAAGTTTTCCCCTTTCTCACTTGATCCCAAACCCTTTCTTAGTCTCTCACTTCTCTCTTACGTTTGTGTGTCTTAGGGGCATGAGTTGATGATATATAAAAATGACCTAATGGGATCAAGTATATGGCCCACTTAGGAACACATGTTCAATTGAGGTTAAAGGCAATCATTTTGCATTGAATTAGTTTAATTATTTGGTTTCGAATCGAATTATAACCAAACCTATCATAATATTCTAAAAATTCCAAATAACACATAACTTGAGTCAATTTCATGATCGAATGTCGATAAGGCCTTCAATTTACAGAGCAGATCAGAAACATGAACATATCATTCTACGTTAAACAAATATAAACTCAAATAAGGCAACACACATGCAATTTAATTCAGGTTTTGCTCTCAAGAACTTATTAGGCATATTAAATCATGGATTAACGTTAATCATGGGTTAGGGTTGTTACACAAATGCCAAGGAAAAATGGAGAATACGGCATATGGCTGTTCAATTTATCATCTGCGGAAGTAAGCTATATAAAAGTGGTCATCTGGGAATGCATAAACTGTGTGTAGAGGAAGAAGAATCAAAGTGCCTTATGGAGGCTATGTACGGTGGAGAATGTGGGGCGCATATGAATGGTGTGATGTTAGCCCGGAAGATTCTCAGGCAAGGTTATTACTGGTCCACCATAGAGGAGGATTGTATTGGTTTTGTATTGCGATGCCACAAATGTCAAATTCATGCCAATCGCATGAATATTCCGCCATCAAAGCTGTACAACATGACTTCCCCATGACTTTTCTCAGTCTGGGGAATCGAGGTTATCAGTGCTGTCTCACCAAAAGGGTCGAATGGGCATGAATATATCTTACTAGCAATTGATTATTTTACAAAGTGGGTGAAATCTCAGTCCTATGCAGTGCTAAAGGCATCGCATGTGGCCAAATTTATCAGAAATAATATCATCTGCCGGTATGGAGTTCCGAACAAGATCATATCAGATAACGGCTCCTACTTCAAGAAAGAGGTGATAGACTTGCTGAAAAAATACAGTGTGGCTTTTCATAAGTCATCTACATGTAGGCCACAAACCAATGGAGCTGTTGAAGCCGCTAATAAGAATATCAAGAGTATCTTGCAGAAGATGGTTGTGGCCTATAGGGACTAGCTAGATAAACTGGCATTCACATTTTGAGGCTACAGAACCTCAATCCGGACATCTACAGGAGCAACCCTATATTCCCTCGTCTATGGGATGGAAGTCATTTGTAATGATCCGAACCCGCCCCTGTGGATTAAGGTCATAACTGGCCAGTAATTAAGGGATTACCTACGGCCTCAAACCTGATCAAACATATTTTCGATAGAATAAGGGGCCAAAACGGAAGTAGATTTAAAAATTTTGTCCAATGAGCTATGCTTACATGGTAAAGAAAAACACTCCATTAACAATCCATAATAACTCACACATGTAGACAGAAATACCATTTTACACGTCCAGGAACTTTCAAACATGTAGTCAGCCAAACAAAAAGCTTATGTATATGACGATCCACATATTCACCAGGGTAACAAAACAGTGAACAAAAGAACAAAATAAAACAAGGTCTCATGCGTGAGACGTTTGGGCTGACTCCACAACTTAACTTCCTCTCATATCTTTCACTAAGGCTGGGTTTGGACATCTCTTTGCTCACCTACACACATGTAAATGAGAGTGAGCGATATCCCAGTGAATAATATCAAAATAAAGGAGTTCCATGAATGAAACTTGTAGCAAACATATCAAACGGCCATAGGCCCAATTATGTTTCCATCTAATGCATCGAATGGCCTTGGGCCCAAACATATCAAATGGCCTCGGGCCCAATTCGTTCATGTCAAACGGCCTTCGGCCCAATCATTCATGTCAAACAGCCTTTGGCCCAATTATAATATTCAAATGGCCTTTGGCCTAATCATTTATGTCAAACAACCTTTGGCCCATCATTCATATCAAACAGCCTTTGGCCCATCATAATAAGCAAACGGCCTTAGGCCCAATTCATTTTCATATTCGTATCCATGTGTGTCTCGTACCCTTTATCATGATCATATTTGTAATCAATTAGTCTTATCAAAAGACTGTCATTGGAAATATTCATCTATAATTCAACATACAAATCCATAAGGCTCATACAAAAGTAACGTTTATAAAATAACGTACTTGAATATATCTTTACTAAAATATTACTCACAGTGATCTGCCGGCTGATTTGCCCTTGTGCTTGACCCTAGATATATCATAAAATAATGGGTCACAAGCGATTCAATCTGTTCTTAATATATACATTCCTCTTAGGCCTCTTTCTTATCCTTTTTGGTCATTTACAATGCTCAATGTATGCCTAAGAGTGCTTAGAGATGAAAGAGAATGGAAAATAAATCACAAAACATCTCTTCAAAATTTCTGAAATAGGGCTCTCCGCTCGAGTGCAGCTTTGGCCGCTCGAGCGGATCCCTTTGGTTTGCAAAAGTACTAGTTGCCTCATTTTTGTGCTCGAGTGTGACTTTGGACACTCGAGCTGAGAGTCAAAACATGTGACTGGTCACTCGAGCATAACTCCTCACGCTCAAGCGGACATCAATGTCTACAAAACTTATAGGAGCTAACATTTTACGCTCGAGTGGCGCATTCCCCGCTCGAGCGGACTTGACGAATTCTGGAATTTCCATCAAGCTGTTTGAGCTTCAAATTTGCATTCAAATTGATGTAACTTGCATATTGTGACCCATAATTCACTTGTACATCTTCTAACATGATACAAATACTAAATTTACAACATTATGAAGGTCAATTCCCATGAATCAATTACATGCATACTCAATTTATACCAAACTTATTTCCAATACATCAAATTCATCCAACCAAAACTCATACCTCTATGAATTGTGCTTGTATGTGGAATATAACTTCCATTCTCAACTTAAGCAAATGATGATCAAAGGCATGAATCTTAATCAAAATTCAACATGGATCATATGTTTCATGCTCAAATACACAAATTCATGGCAATCTTTTACATGCATGATTATAATGACTTCAAATTCAACAAATTCAACTCAATTCATGTTCTTGATTACAATTTATATTTGAGTTCACATAATTACAACTCAAACTCATGAATTTATGTCTAATTACTCACCTAGAGGCTCAAATCTTCCAATTCCTAGCTAGTTTTTGAACTTAGCTTCCAAATTCCCAAGCTTTTAGTTCAAAGCTCCAATTTTGTACTCTCCCTCTCTCTACAATCAGCCCACTCTCTCTCTCTCTCCAGAGTGAAATATCAGCCAAGTTGGAAGAAAATGAGCTCAAGGAGTACACTTAAGTGTATATAGGCCTATTTATAAGCTTACCTAATTAAACTTGATTAAGGTTAATTAATTATGCCTAATTCAATCAGTTTAATCTAATTATTTTAATCCGAATCAATTTTCAATTAAATTTCACCATAGGCTCTAAAAATTACGCTGATCACAATGGCGTAGTCAATTTCAGTTTCTGTGGCCGATAAGGCCTTCAATTTTCAGTTTACAACAGTAAGTTGAACAGATCTTCCTATGGTGAACAGATATAAGCCCAAAACCACGTATAATCATGCAATTAACACCCAAATTCAAATTAATCACATAATCATAACATAATCATGATTAATTAACTTAACACAAGGCAAGGTTATCACACCGTTTTGCCAATTAAAATTGAAGTCCCGTCGCTGCGAGTTATGGCTAAGTGTCAGATAGTGGAGGTGGACTGGCAACAGATCAGATTTGAGGAGTTGATATTGTTTGATGAGAGGAGGCTAGAGGAATTGTATCATGTTTAGGGCTACTAGCGCAAAATTGTCAGGACTTTTAACAAGAAAGTTAAGTCCCAGAATTTCAAAGAGGGAAACATGGTATTGAAAGACAACCAAGCTCCCCTCAATGACCCTAGGGGCAAGTTCAGACCCAATTAGACTGGTCCTTACATCATCAAAGCTATTAGATCAGGAGGGGCGGTTATTCTCATAGACCTAGATGGCCTAGAATTTTCGCAGCCGATCAATATGAACAAGTTGAAGAAATACTACCCTTGAGAGGCTTACTAGGCCGAAAACCTGAAAGGGTGACCTAGGCAAAAATTAGCGCTTCAATAAAAGTTGATTTTGTTCAAAATTTTACCTTTTACAACTCAGACCATTTTAGGACCAAAAAGAAAATTTTTAGTGCTCACAACTTTAATTCCATTGATTTCAACATAAAGTTCTCCAACTCTCCAATACAAATCAAAGTTTCTTTCATATCATAAAACTTGAAAAGAAAGGTCAAAGCAATAAACTAGGGACATAGGCGTGTCAGGTGCTCCTGCGTCCTCTGTTTCTGCTTGCGGAAGCTTCTATAGGCAAAGTGAGCTTGGCTTGTGTCTCATCCTCAAGCCAAGTCAAGCACTCGCTAGAAAGGACATAACTGAAACTAGGGGCAGGGGCCAGAAGCTCTCTCATCCTCCAGGAAATGACGTATCTAGCCAAGTGTGATGCACGAATTAGGAATGAATCCGGGTATTCTACCCCCTCCTTTGGGCAGGTCTGATCATGCCCAAACTGGCATCTGAACCAGAAGGGAAATTAGAACACGCAATGCGTGAGGCAAATCAACTGTATACCAGGCTACTGAGTCATGCTGTAACTCATCTCAATCGAATTAAGCGAAGAGCAATGCCAAGCTATGTCAGATGCAGATCTATTATACATCCAGTTGCACCACCATCCCTCGTTGGGAAAATCCACTAGTCATTGGTGGAAGAAATGAACTCGAGTTGAATACTTGGGGCAAGAGTCCACCACCTTCAGCTTATTTATGAGCCATATCTGGGAACAGATGAAAAATAAGAGAGACTAAAGAATAGAGAGATGTACGTAGAGAGAAAAGTAAAGAAAGGGCTTTGAGAGAAAATAGAGCATAAGTGCCGAGTGATGTGTGAGGCATATATCAAAAAACATAAGAAACAATGCCTGAAGAAGTAGTGGACTCCCCGCAAACCTAGTGGTCTCTCGCCGATGAAAAGCATCTAAGCCCATCAAGGTCTCGGCCAGCGTCAAACTGATGCAACTCTTACCTACTTTCAGACATTAGGCCACTTTGATCAACTAAATGCTGGTTCTACCGTAACTAGGGGCAAGAAAAAAATGTACAAGCACACATAAACAGAGGGCTTGTTGCCAAAAACCTCGCCAGAGAGGGTTTCCTCTGTCACCGATGTCAGAAAATTGATAAATCAAGCTGGGTATGTCTAGCTCTTCATCATGGGCCAAAGATAGAGCTTCGTGCAAAGTGAGCCCACACATCCATCCCAAAGCTTAGGCGT
Source organism: Camellia lanceoleosa (assembly GCA_025200525.1). Lineage (NCBI taxonomy): Eukaryota > Viridiplantae > Streptophyta > Magnoliopsida > Ericales > Theaceae > Camellia > Camellia lanceoleosa. The sequence goes on from CM045765.1 coordinate 46,220,557, forward strand.
GGCCAAAATGAGGCTGAGGTACGATTTCCTCATCGTGCCGAGTTTCCATCAATGCCCGAAACTCTTCAAGAGTCGGGCACATTTCCTATGTTTCGAAGTAGAATACATGCGTAATTGGGTCCTAGCATCAGGCCACGGCATGGAGAAACAAAAATTGAAGTGGAGTATGGCGCAACGAAAAAAGTGCGTTTATACCGAAACTTCAGAAATTTACCTTTTCCATGCCATCTAAAGTAACTATCCAATCCGTGAGTTTCTCAGCAAGAAATATCTCCATTTCTGAAAGAAACAGCAGCAAAAATGGGGTTCTGGTGAAGAAATCCCGAAGAAAAACCTTTTGTAGAAGATAAGGCTGTGAGTGGAGGCCAGCTGTCAGCTGTCTAGTGGTTTCATCACAAGTGGTCGGCAACCCACCTTTTGTGGCCGGCAACCGCCATCCACTTGTGGGTCTGGCATGTTTGGCAGTCTAGTTTTGTCTTGGTCTTTGTGTTTTGAGGTCTTGTTTTGAGTGCTTTGGTTTTAGCAAGTGTGCATATCTGTGTTTGAGTTGTTTTTGCTTTGTTTATTGAGTTGTATTTTGTATTTTTAGTCGTTGGTCGGCTCATTACCTGATTAAGAACATTGTGCCAATACAATTTTTATTTTTGATTTCAAATTCAACTCTATTTTCATCCTGCAAATGTGGTGCTCTTGATGTAAAACAATAACTCTTTTCATAAAACTACAAGGTTTTTCCCCGATCATAGTTTTTACAAAAGAGGGTACAAGTTTTCAAAAGCAAAAGTAAAAGCCTATCTGAAGCTATACATGTGCTGAACTACCAAAATAAAAGAAACTAAGTAAAAAGTACAAAATCGGCGCCAGTCATCTCAAGCTCGAGAGGCCCTCTTTGTCCTCTTCCTCGGAGGGGACTCAGGGGTACTGTCTCTGTCAGCACCGCTATCAGAATTAGACTTTGAGCCAGAGTCGGTCTCATTATCTCCGCTCCCTGAGCCAGAGCCGGTCTCATCATCTCCGTTCCCTAACCCCGAGCTAGCATCATCACCTCCGCTCTCAGACTCAGGATGTCGGCTCACTGCCTCATCAGAGTCACGGGTCTCGGTATCATCCCCGCTCAATACAGGCTCAGACTCACTGCTCTAGCTCTGAACACCCCTACCTCTACCTCAACCTTGGCGCTCATCTCGGCCGTGTGTCTACCTCTCCTTCTTGTCGCCGGAGAGGGTACCGCTAGTGCCGTTGCTGCTGGCATCCTCGGTACAGACGGGATCTGGAAAATAAGTGTCGACATATCAGATACAGTGTATGTATGCAGAATGAGTGCAAAAGATACAGTATGATTACAGTGTGTCAGTGCAGTGTGGAGTGGTGTGAGTATTACTGTATATGTGTCAATGTGCTAGTGGGAATATGATAGTGTGGTGCATAACAATACAAGGTATCACTGAAATGTATGCGGAAAATAGGAAAAAATACCTGGACGCCATGGACATCAAGCAACATCTCCCTCCTCTACACCATGCTAATTAGAGAAGCCACCAGCTGGAGTAAGCCCTCTATGTACTCGATCGGTGCCTGTAAGTGCATTTGAATGATCAGTATCTGGAATAATTAATCTCTAGAAAAGGGAAAGTACAGTGAAGTGTGGTTCATACGTGAGATGCACCACGGGCTCTAATATACCCATGCTCTGCCTCGGGTGGCTCTATCGGGATCTGATAGGCTGACCCAGTTGACTGCTAATATGTAAGCGCAGTGGGAATTGCTGGCCAACTAGCAACCTGCGTAACAGGAGGGTCCCTCCGATACCGGCCTCGGCCTCCCGAGTAGCCTCACCTTCCAAGGGAGCACCTGCTACCTCGCCCACGTGAACTCCATTCAAAGGTGGCATGAGATAAGTCTAGAGGAAAGCTACATAGTCGCCCTCCGATCTGAAGAAGTCGGCATCTAGTCCCAACATGAATTGAATAATCGCCTCAACTGGAAGGCTATTTGTTATCCTCATAGATGTTGGGGGTAGCATGCGAACAACCAAATCAGGTAAGCCTAGAGTCTAGCGCATAAACCGTTCACTCAAGAACCAGGCCTGACAAACTCGGCCCTCTAGCAAAATTTGAAATCAGAATGTGGCCCAAGCCCCGGCATACTGGTCCCTCACTCTAATCATCATCATCACCTAAGGCTGCCATGTAATCTGTAAATAGAGAATGCACAGATTGTTAGTTGTCGTCAGTTGTTGAAGTATAAATCAGAACAGTAGTAAAGCAAAAACGATTGTGAGTTTTGGATTACCTCATGGACAACCAGCATATTGAAGTATCAGCGGTAGAAGGCGAAGGTTATGTCATCACGGCTCTGGTGCCGACACTGGCCATCATATCGCTGTGAGTAAGGCACTACATGGGGGATCTCATCTACAAGCTCTAGAGCCAGAGCAGGGAAATAGGCATAAACCCACAATTGCAAGAAAAGGGCAACAGTGTTATCAACAATGCAAGTTGTGAGCGGTATAAAACAAAAAGTGTAAAGCAGAGAGCACAATGCATGAACAAATATAAAGCAGAAAGTGAAAAGTAGTTATAAAACAGAAAGCACAATTCATGAACAGATATAAAGCATAAAGTGCAAAGTAGGAAGCACAATGCATGAACAGATGTTCAACAGAAAGTGCAAAAGCAGAAAGGTGTGGTGCATACCTCCCAAGCTCTCTAGTAGCCACTGACCCGCTCTTTCCTCATGCGAGAAATGGAGCTCATGTAGCCACAGAGTGTGGCGAGGCCAACTCCACCCCAGTCATAGAACCGAACTCAAGGCAATGTCACGAGGGCGCTCAGTAAATATAAACCTACAGCGTTCCACCTGTTCGCAAACAAGGTGGTACCGAGGAGGAACATCAAGAAGCCCCTGACATATTGCTTTACCTCTTCCAGTGTCTCGGGCTCGCTCTCGCGAAAGTGCTCAGTGAACAGCTATACCTCACCATCGCGGGCCTGTATAGAGGTGGGCGCGCTCCCAGCAGATGGATCCAAGCTGTCTCTCACTCATCCATGTCCATGTCGAAGGGGTTTGGATCACCCATTACTCTTAAGCCTGTGATCATGGCAAAGTCGTAGGGAGTCATCGTCATCTCCCTACCAGAAAAGAGGTGGAAAGAGTTGGTGGTGTCCCACCACCTCTATACCAGCACTCCGAGAAGAGCCCAGCTTACCATGTGCCGCAAGAGTCTAGTACAGAATAGACCAAAGCCAGCCTCGTCGACAAGGTCGTGGGCCTGTGGCAGGAGCTCATAATACCAATACTTGGCTATCACTACTCCATAACCCCTGTAAGAGTGGGAGTCCTCTTGTGACAAAGAAAGAGTGAATCAGACAAAAGACAGTAATAAAGAGCATTCGGATGCAAGGCAGTGTAAGAAATACAGTCAAATGAAAGGTAGGAATGCATGCAAAATAAAGTTTGTACCTCGGCAGCGCTATAGGAAAGGTGGAAGTGAGGCTCTCTCAGCAAGATGTCCTCCAGCACACCACTGGCAAAATTGTCAAAGCGTCTGATGCCTCCAAATGGCAGCATATGTGTGTGGTGGTGATAAATCATGGGATCAAAAGGCCGTACCCTTAGTGGTAGTGGCTCAGGGTCGAGCTCTAAAACGAACTCCGCCTCAAGGTCAACCGCAATACCCTCCGTTGCCTCACCAGCCTCGGCAACCACTGTCTCCTTAACCTCGATATGCGGTGATAGTAGAGGTGAAACCTCAAGAGGAGCACCGTCATGTGGAATATCATCCGCCCTGGAAAGTGGGCGAAAAGTGGGTGAAAAATGAAGAAAAATGGAGAAAAAAGGGAAAACTTGGAAAAAGTCAACCCTAGGAGGGAGAAAATAGGAGAAAAAGTCAAAACTTGGGAAAGTTTGCGAAACTCGAGAGAAACTTGAAAGAAACAAGCCCAAAGTGATGAAAATGCAAAAAGATCAACGAAAACAAAATCTAATTGGTTCAAAGTGTAGAGAATCAGAGGTGTTTTTTTTAGTTTGCGTAAGCCATTAGAAAACACGTATAAAGCACGGATCTAGAGAGAGGAAGCACCTAGAGAGAGAGAGAAAGAGATTTCGAGCAACGGTTTATGAGGAAATGAAGCTTTGATGTGTATTTAATGAGGCCCGAGGCAAAATGTCCATTTTGCCTCGATTTTTGCATTAGTGGCCGGCAACCCACTAATGGTGGCCGGCAGGTGGCCGTTTGTGGCCTGATTCTATTGTGTGCCTCCTTTGCCCTAACAATGTATGGGAGGTTCTCTTTTGGGTTCAAATTGATGTTTGAGGAGCTTGAAACTGTGTTCCGATTGTGCCGTTTCCAATACTCGTTGTATTCTAGCACGCAAATGTTCTCCATTTGCCAATATGAATAGAGTGTATCCTTTTTGAGCATGTTGCAAAGCCTCTAAGGGGTAAATCGGAGGTTCTTACTGAATATCATTTTTATTCGTTCTGTCAAATTACATATTTGTTCTCTTTTGTTGCATAGAATGTGCGTTTTCATATACACTTATGTTACATGTCATATTGGGCAAGGACTCAAATGTCACGGTTCTAAATCTTGAACCAAAGAGTTCAAATCCGGCAAATCGATTTTGAAAATAGAGTTTTTGAAAAGAAGTGCCAAACATGGGCCACCTAAATGTTTTTTAATGGAAAATTTAGGAAACCTGCCAAAGGCCACGTGTCCGTCATCACCAAAGTTGTCTGAACTTTCAAAGATCGGCCTCTACTAACCATGATATCGATTTTTGAAAACATTGTATGTTCTTATTCGGTTATTAGCCTAGGTTACTATGTGATGCGACATACAAGTATAAATTGGAACAAAACATTTCATGTTTGCTTGTTTGAAAATGGTTTGATGGTGCTACCCGCAGTAGGCTAAGACGTGATTTCCCACCGAAAACAATGGTTTTGCCACTATCTAGTGGGCTTAAAACAAACATTTGATGAATTGTTCCAATCCAAATAACCCAACCTCCACCCACAGGCATTCAGGCAGTTATATCACATAAGCAGTTAGCCTCATGGTAAGCATGCTATTCATGGCAACACTCACACGCATGCAAGGATGCTAAAGCATAAAAACTCACCGAGTACTCCAAGCCAAAACAGAAACTCATTAGAAATCCATGCATGATCCTAGATATACAGAATTGCCTAATGCAACACATGCAAAGATGCAACTATAGCAGGCTCGACTATTCTAAACATGGCATATGGAATGCTACAACTAACACGTATTCAATTTGGAATTGAAATACAAATGGTATGATTGCGTGCAAAACAGATGAATGATGCAAACATGCTGTCATACTGTATGCTAATTGAAATATGCCCTACTCTAACCATCATAAGCAGGTAAATAAAAGGGAAGAAAGATGTGTGGTTGGAAGACATACATCACACTCATCCACACTTATTAAAATTATGCCCTCGCACAAAGGGTCCGAATAAATATACAGTCCCGAATAAAAGAATAATACAGTCCAAATAATACAGTCCAAATAATGTACAAATTCCTAATTAATTAACAAATTAACTAAGAAAGTTGTAAAACTGGCATGCAAGCCATGGACTGCCTTGATTCCGCTCCAGGTGATGAATGATGCATGTAAATCCATGAGATGCCCCAATTAGCCTCTGTTTACTGTTCTTGAAATGTGAAAAGTTGTTGATTCTTCATTTGGACATGGCAATGTATTTTCACAAATGTATGCATGTCTCGATCCTCGTGCCACCAATCACGCATATCGATGCATGATGGCCGATGCACAACTCAATATGAAATGAATGCATATGAAAACTCAACTAAACCTAACTCCATCATGGATAATCAATTGAGACGTCACTTAACTCCTATCCCGAACACGATGCAATATGCATGATATGCATGAAATGCAACTAAGATACAACCTAACATGCGAAAGGCTATGAAATGGCATACACGATGCACGAGAAAACATGGCATACACAATGCGCTAACATATAACCTAGCATACACAATGCTATGGACTAAGATGGCATACACAATGCATAATGGACTTATACCAACACAAGTGGACCTCAGCCACACTCACATAGGAGGCCATAATGATGAAAATGAGACAACTCGGGATACGTGCACACGTGTACGCAAACCGATAACCGAACCTATGGCACGGAATGCCACTCTAACAAGACATGGCAAAGACATGGAACATGGTATGAAAACATGCAAAAATCAGTAGTAAGATAAGGTGCAAAACAGCCCGAATCCAGGCGAAATGACACCCGATGCATGGAATCACTACCGAAATGCAAAACTAGGTACATGAAATGGCTTACAGCTATACAAAGCATGCATAATTAGGATATGAAGTGTAAAAGAAGAAGCAAGGAAGCCCTAAGACAAGCATTTTTACAGTACAATGCGTGGCAAGACAGTGAGCGCACATGGGACTAAATTAGCATGCAAAAAAAGGGCCCGCAAGAGGGATGATGAAGCAACTCACAGCTGCTGGCCCCAAATAGGAAAGAGGCCTTCTACAACATTTAAGAGGGGCAAAAAATATGATGGTTTGCAGTAGATGACAAGCCCCAAAAAACAGATACAAGTATGGCAAACAATTCATGCAAGAAATGGGCCAACAAAGGGGCAAAGAAGTAACTGATGTATGGGGGTCTCAAACAAGTGAGGGACCTTCAACAATGTTGAATAGGGTCCCAAAATATGGCATTTTACAGTAGATGATCAAGCCCAAATCAGTATATAAACATGCTCAAAATGCAATGCAAGATTATGGCCACAAGAAGGCTATAACACAAAGTATACAAATTATTCATCAAAAATCCAAAGAACCTTAATGAAACATGACAAGGGGGTCAAAATATGGCCACTTTCAGGTCTGATAATGGCTAAAAACAGAAGCAAGATAAGCTAACAAAACATGCAAAAATAGGGACCAAAGAGGGGTACAATGGCAAGTGATACATGGAGGTCCCAAACAGTGTTGAGCCCTTCTTCAATGCTGAATAAGGACTCAAAATAAGCCTATCTACAGTTTATTACATGCTCCAAAACAGATCACACATAGGCTAAAAAAATCATGCAAGATGATGGCATTCAAGAGGATAATGAAGCAAGTGCCAAAAAGAAGCTTCAAACTGCAATGAGCCCTTAATGAAACATGGAATATAGCTCAAAAAAATGACATTTTCAGTTTTGGTCGAAGCTCAAAACAGCAAGAAAAATGGCTAGAAAAATGTTGCAAAATTAAGCTCAAAAGGAGGGAATTGACATTTACCCTTGAAGACCAATCTTTGTCTCCCTTTTGGCTTGAGAAATGCTGCCTCCTAGCTAATGGAAAGCTCCCCAAGTTTCTGGAAATGGAGTAGTGGTGGTGGTGCTTGGTGGTGATGAAGAAATGAGGTGTAGGACTTGGTGTTTTTTGAAGGAAATGAGAGAGATAGAGGGAGATGTGTATGTATGAGCTCCAAGCAAATTTTCCAACCCTCAAGACAGAGTTGGAGGCTCTGTTATGTAGACAAAAATGGGGGAGAAATGGAGGGAAAAGGTTGAGGGAAAACACTCCAGGTTTTCCCTCCAAAAGAGTTCCCTCCGGATACAACTTTTGGAGGGAAAAAAGATATACAGCTGTAATATACACACTGCAAGGATCATGGCCGGCCAACTTTCAGAGTTGCAGGTGGTCGGTTGGCTACCCCCCAAGGCCGGCCGGCCAAGGGTCAAAATGGTCAAAAAGATTTTATGGCCGGCCACCACAAATTGGTGTCCTCCCAGGTGCCCTCAACACAACCCTATGGTTCAAAATTGGCAACTGTAAAACAGGAGAGAGAATAGGCCATTTTTAGGAGGGGTTCAAAAGGGTCGTGGACCACCAACTTTGGTGTCCTTCCATGTGTGTACAACACAAATATGGGGGTTAGGATTGAAGAAAGTGACCCTAGGGTGGTCAACATTGGCTAAACAATTACTGGCCTCCCACCCTTCTATGACCTTCTGGTGATGAAACAGAGGTCCTGCCAAAAATGAACGATGCAAAATGAAGGTTGTGGTGTTCGACCTGTCCTCAAAAGGGAGTAAATAAGATGCATGCCAAAAACCGAGCAAATTGAGGTAGTTAAATGGGCAAAGAAATGTAGCCCACGGCCACGAAATATGGTCTCGAGACCTCTTCCTCCCTTTGGGAAGAAACATCACCGAGCACTCAATCGGTGACGTCTGAGTCTTAAGGTCGGTCAAAAATGGGGTGTCTACACATGCGTGCCCTGTATCGCTCATGACTCATGCATAGAATATGCTTTTAGTTTTGCACAGAACGTGCATCTTGTTTCTTGCATAGAACATGCTTTCATTTAACATTAGACATCAGTTGTCTATCTTGCACAGAACATACATTGTCATTGTGTTGATCTATAATCTTTTTCACTTTGTGCATATATCGTACTTGCTTACTTTGTGCATCTATCACACTCGCTCACTATGTGCATCTATTGCACTTTTTCACTTTGTGCACCTATCGCACACTTTTACTATATTGTGTTTATTATGTATTCTCATTACCTTTTCTCTTTATCTCAAGAAGCGTAAAGCACAACCCTGGGCAGGTTTTATCTCAGGACGCGTAAAACGTGACCCCGAGCGGTTTTTCTCCTCTTCTCACAATTTTAGCATGATTAGAGTGTCTCAAGACACGTGAAACACATCCCTGGGCAGGCTTTATCTCATAAAGCGTGAAACACGACCCTGAGCAATTTTTCTACTCTTCTTACGATTTCAGCGTGATTAGAGTATCTCAGGATGTATGAAGCGTGACCCGGGGCGGGTTTTATCTCAGGACCCAAGAAACGCGACCCCAAGCAGTTTTTCTTCTCTTCTCACAATTTTAGTGTGATTAGAGTATCTCAAGGCACGTGAAACATGACCTTAGGCGAGCTTTATCTCACCTGAGCAATTTTTCTCCTCTTCTCACGATTTCAGCGTGATTAGAGTATCTCAGGACGCATGAAATGCGATCCTGAGTGGGTTTTATCTTGGGATGCATGAAACGTGACCCCAAGTGGTTTTTCTCCTCTTCTCACGATTTCAGTGTGATTAGAGTATCTCAAGACGCATGAAACGCGATCCTGGGCGAGTTTTATCTCGGGACGCATGAAACGTGACCTCGAGCAGTTTTTCTCTTCTTCTTACATTTTTAGCATGATTAGAGTATCTCAGAATGCGTGAAACGCGACCCTAGACGGGTTTTATCTTAGGACCCGTGAAACGTGACCTCGAGTATTTTTTCTCATCTTCTCGCGATTTTAGCATGATTAGAGTATCTCAAGACGTGTGAAACGCGACTTTGAGCGGTTTTTTTATCTCAAGACGTGTGAAACGCGACTCTAAGCAGTTTTTATCTCGGGACGCGTGAAACACGACCTTGAGCGGTGTTTTTTCTCTCCTCTTTCCATGGTGCATGGTTAGAGTGCATGTTTTGCTTATGAAACTTATTTTGCTTTAAGCTTGAAAATTCATTCATATGTCATTAATTTATTATTGCTTATCGCAATTGATTGCAACTATTTTTGCTTATTACATCTGGTATTGCTTGTTGCATCTGTTATGGCTTATTGCATCATCCTACATGATCATGAGTTTTCAAAATAGCCGGTTTTGTGAAGTGTGTGAGTCCAGCTTTCAATGTTTTTTGTACATGCATATCATTTGCATCCTGCCCAAGAACTACGCTGGTTTGATTCCCTACAAAGGGATACGTAGGCAGCTTGCGGGCTCAACCAATTTTATTTATGTCTTGATTGTTTGCCCAAGTCTTACGACCTTGTCAAAATGGGTCATCTTCGGGCTTTGACATTCACTCACGTCAAGTCATGACTTCAAGTTCTGTCAAAGAGAGGCAACTGTAGACAACCCATTTTTGACCGCTCTTACGACTTGGGCGCCACCGATTGTACACCGAATGATGAATTTGTATATGCTTGTCAAATACTCGAAGTCCTCAGCAGAATGCCTCAGCTTTGAGCCTCAAAACCCTGTGAACATCTTGCCTTGTTTTTGGACCAAAATAGTAGTTTTTCAAGCCTAAACATCTTGGGACCTGCAGACCCACTTGTGTGGACTGTCAGCCACTACTTCTGGTTGCCGACCACTTTTTCAAGACAGGCAGTGCCCTTTTTCCAGCAAAGCAGAAGCTAAGGTGAAAAAAAACAGTGCATTTTTCCAATTGTGACTATGCAATAGAGTCATTTCGGTAGACAAAGGGGGAGCATTATCGGGTGGAAATCCGCATCAATGCATGAGCTCTCCCTTGATCCTCGGGATCTGTGAAGTGATGTTGTAATAGTATTAGTGTTATGCTTAGAATAAGCTAGTTAATTATGTGTTGTATTTATTTAATTAGCTAGAATAGTTAGTTAAATTTGTTATTGAAATAATTAGTTAATTAGCTAGTGTAGTTAATTTACTTTATTTAGTTTGTAATAGTTAGTTAATTAGTTAATTAGCTAGTCCATTTATTCAGACCTTCTTGCGCAAGGGCAAGCAATGTAATAATGTGTATGTCTTCCAACCACACGTCTTTCTCCCTTTTATTTACTTGCTTATGATGGGTAGTTTAGAACATCATGTTTCTTTTAACATACTCCATGATTTGCATCTACTTGTCTTGCATGAATCGAGGCTTGGTTCATCATTCTAACACTGCATTGTCGTTTAATTACTTCTTTGAAAAGGTTCTTAAACCGCATGCTATCAAATTGATTCACAAGTCATAATTAGTAGCCAAGCCTATTAGTCGCATATCGTATGTGTTGCATTAGTCATGTTGCATTAGTTAGGGACATGCATGTTTTCTAACTCTTTCGTTTCTTTTAGCTCGGCTCGGAGTACTAGGTGAGCATTTTGTACTTTAGCATATCGCATGCGTGTGATTGTTGCCATGTTTAGCATGCTTGCCATGAGGCTAATTGCTTAAGTGATAAATTGCTTGAATGCTTATGGATGAAGGCTAATTGCTTGAATTGAAATAATTTGAGTAATGTTCATATGTGATCACTTTTTCGAGTGGTAAAAAAAAAAAAATAAAAAAAAAAAAAAAATTTAAAAAAGTTTTGCATGTTCTGCACATGCATGTGCATCACATAGTAATATATAATAATAGCAAAACAATAGCATATAAAAAAATCATAAGTCATATAGTAGAATTAGTATTTGAATTTTTGATGCCAAGGTGCTCAATTCATGAATTCTTCATGACTCCTCTTCTCTCATTTATCAAGACAATCTTGGTGATATGACACATGACATGGCCATGAGTCGGGGTTAAATTTTTTTTTTAAAATATAAATAATTTTTATATTTTATAAAAGTAAGTAGTTTTTTTTTTTTTTTGATTCAAAATCAAATTTTTTTTCCAAATTTTTTTGGATTTGAACTCTTGGTATTTATCTATTTCACATTGCACTTATGAGATCGATCGTAACACCACGTGAAAACTATATATAGGGCTGCTGATCCTAAAAGGAGCACGAAAAGTCAAGCTATATAACCCAACATCAACACCAACACCAACACTAACACCTTACCCAACCTCACTAACTCTGAAATGGAGTTCCATACACAACCTCACATGTTCATTGAATCCTTCTGGATTCCTCAAAGTTAACCTACAGTACTCTGGTTCTCAACTCACCCATCATACATATGCCTATGTGGCATGCACATCCTCATTTCTCATTTGAGTCCGAAATAGACTTCTCAAGCTAAAGTACCACACCCCCTCAAGTCAAGGCATATACTAACATTTCACACCACGCACACAAGGACCAATAAGGTCAAAACAACTTTGACGGAGTGCACCAATCACTCTACACAATCTTATTGTTTCACTCAGAGTTCCACTATCCAAACCAAACAACAAACACCATAGCACTATTGAACATTAGACCACTCTTAACAATACATTAGACACACTGTTGCTACACCAAGGCAACCTCCTACGATAGCCCCATGACCAATCCCCTTCAATACGTCATCGAACAACCCCCAACCATGCACTGGTACACACCATGCAAGCAAAACCCATTACTTATTGCACAATATCTCACCCTTAACCCGAAATAGGTTATCTCAACACTAATGCCCTCACTCTGCCAATATACTCACAATCCCGACCAAGTTCACAACAACGAGTTTCACATATTTATTCTCTTGTACCAAGCTAACTCACAAAAGCCCATCATGTTACAACACCGCTGACACTACGTCACAACCTAAACCGAGTAACAAGCAACCACAACACCTCCATCCATCAGTGACCAATAAGTCAACTCTTTGATCCACATTCTATCCCACCATTCATTATACGAGTACAACCAAAACACTAAGTCCCCTGGTCAATCTACCAGTTGCTAATATTTACTGAACAATTACCCTGAACCAAACCCCGACACATATACAGAACACTTACAAGGCCTTCAAAGTCATACTATTCTAACTCCACAGAAGAACAAAAGAAGTTCCCAACCTCCTCCACCCGAGTCACAACTCTACATTCCCTACTATTCTCTTAACCAACCTAGAATACTACTCGAGCCAAAACAGGGCCCACCTCCGAAAACAATCACCTCCTCACCGTCATTCCAAACCTTGACCACAAACACAACACTACTCCTGTCACTACAAGACATAACCATCTTGTTTCCCAAGAAACTTCCCCTACAATAAATTAAAACTTATACTTCTAACATAAACTGACATCAACCAAACCAAACATACTAACTGGTATAACTTCCCTCTCGCAATATTCTAACTAATCATAATGACCCTCAAAATACCTATCACATTAAGGAAAATTCAAAATTACAACATTTCCAACTCATCAAAATAAATAACCCACCATGTATACATACAGAAACAAAAGTCATAATATTTCAATGGTCCATATCGTACTAGTTACAAAATAAAATGATCATATAATAATTACAACTATTTACCCTCCAGTTCCCAAAACAAGATACTCAAAACTAACTGCCCAAAACAACTATCCCTCTGCCAACACCACCATCACATTCTTATCCTGATTTCCAAGACGGGTCATACTCGACCCCTGGAACAATCCTTGAACTACGATGCCAAGGACAAGAGCTATAGATGTGACCCAACTAGCCACACTTGAAACAAACACGCATCTCTCCACTCGGGTAGAAGTTTGACCCTTCAATGACCCTCAAAGTTTGGCCTACTCGATTTTGGTATCGGTATCACCCCTACTCAGACGGATAAGGCTAAACTTGACTAGATTGTAGATTATCCAAAGAAGTCCCTCGTTGTCTACAAAAACACTTGGTATAACCTGGTTGATTACATTCATAGCAAATAGGCGGTCCTTGAATACGTGACTGGTTCGAAGTCTGGACTAGTACCGTAAGGTTTGACTCAATTTGGCTGAGGCCTTGGACAGACGACTGGTGTTTGGCTCTTATCGTAAGGTTTGATTTAGTCTAGCTAAGACCTTGGACGGTTAGCTGGTGTTTGGCTCTTATCACAAGGTTTGACTCAATCTGGCTGAAGCCTTGGACGGTCGACTGGTATTTGGCTCTTACCGCAAGGGTTGACTTAGTCTAGCTAAGGCCTTAGACGGTCAACCGGTGTTTGTTTTGTCGTGGCTTGTGGATGCAAAATAAAGATCAGATTGTAGTAGCCTCTTTTTATTAATGATGGGATTTGCTCAAGTTTAGCTTATATAATGTTTTGACAATAACTAGGTTGAAATTAACACTTAACATAAGTAGCAAACTAAAGAACTGAAAGTGAGGATAACATATGAAATAAAGATGAAATGGAACTGGACAAAATAAAATTGGACCTCACTAAAAATATCTCTGGAGGTGCTCGACATGAAGAAGGTTTTTGCCCTAGGTTCAGAGATGATGCTTAGGCTCGGGCATTTTTCTTTTTTCATTGGTTAGTAGGGGTCATGTCTCTACCTCTGTGCAGATGACCATTGAGTCTTTTGCGTTCATGCACTTTTAGGCTTTTGTCAAGAGTGCCACCATTGTGTCTAAGGGCTTTTGTGGGGTTTAGCTGTGGTAAATCGGCTCGATCGGCCTTGACATCAACTTTTTTACCTGATCCTTAAGGTTGATGTAGTTCTCTGTGTTGTGGCCGTATTTGCGGTGAAAGCAACAATATTTAAATTAATCTCGCTTGTTAGAAGGGCCTCTTAAGGGTTTGGGCCATTTCAAGTTATAATTATGTTGGATCTGGTGTAAGAATTGCGCTATGAAGGAATTTAGGGGTGTGTATTCCTCGAACCGACTGATCAGGCAAGCTGGAGCCGATCGGTCACAACATGGAAGTCAGTCGGGGTATCGGGTGGATTGGTTAGGATATTAGTTATGTCTCGGTTCAGGCTCTTTTCTTTTATCTTTGGCCGATGAGAGTTTGGTTATAGAGTCTTGACGAATTGTCATAGAGTCTTCAGCATTCATGTATTTTTGGGCTTTGGCTAGGAGGGTTGCCAGTCGGAGGGTTTTGGAGAGGGAAAAGAGGAAATCAGACAGGCGCAAACCAGCCATAAAGGCTGTTAGGATGACCTTGTCGTCATTCTCCTCAACTTGCAAGGCTTCTACGTTGAAGCGAGTGACGAAGCTGCGTAAAGCTTCTCTTTCTATCTGCCGAATGTTCAGCAACTTGTAGACACCCCATTTTTTACTGCCTTTAAGACTTGGGCGTCTCAGGTTGTTCACTCAATGATGAAAGTTATGCTATACAAACGTTCGATTTCTTCAGCAAGAAGAGCTGCTAAATCCCTAACCATACACCCTATTTTGACCAAAACTATTTTAGACCTCAAAACCCACTTTTTTTAAATATTTTTTAAAATGTTTCTACGATATTCCAAGGCTCGCATTTTGTTTAAAATATTGTACTTTTCGATAAACTGAGTAAGGACAAAGTGGAAATAAATGAAAGGGGGGTGAACTCTTTGAAAAATCTTTAAAAACGTCTTATTTATAGGTTTGGATTTGGAGGAAATAGGAGGGGAGGGAAGAAAACTAGTTGGTGAAAAGGTTGGGCATCAATCCATTAAGATAGAAATGAGCAGCCCTCACTAAAATAGGCATATCTGTTTTCACACTTATAATTTAGATGTGAGGCTACCACCATTGGAAATTATACTTTCGAGGCTTCAATTTAGACTTAAGAATGACATAAAACTGAGTTTGGATGAGGGAGATATGCCCGTTTGAAGTCGGGCTTAAAAGCATATTCTTGTGTACAGTCAGCCACTTTTTGTGTACTGATGTACAAGAACTTGGCCGGCCAGCTAGGTGTTCCAAGAGGCATTTTTTTACAGCCAAGTGTCCCCACTAGTGGCTAGTCAACCAAAAGAAGTGTACTCCCGTCCCCTTTAGTGGTTGGCTAGCCACTTGTGTCAAAAAACCAAATCTTTTTGCCAGCTATGCAAGCTATCACCACAAGTGCATGCACTGCACCAGCTATCTCTATACAGATATTTCCGACTAAGTAACATGTTTTTCTATATATAGATGACCTTCCCTTTTGGTTTTAGGTTAGAAAAAATTCCAAAAACTCCAATACTTGCATAGTACTCTCTCTCTCTATCTAGCAACCTACACACTCTCTCTACACTTCCTAAACCAAAAATTTAGCTCTTCTTGCTGAGGTTCTTAAGCTCAAATCTTAGCCTTTGAGAGTGAGAACTTGTGGATTTATTAACAAAAGAGTTACCTTGCTTCAAGAGACATAACTTTGACTATCTTTGCACTACTTCTTTTCTATCTTTACTTGCTATTTTTGGACTATTTTTCAACTTTTTTTTCTAAGCTGAAGCTTATGGTTTAAGGCTATTAAAAGTAGAGGGGTTAATCACTCATCTTTGTACCTTGTCTCCTAAGCCTTTCCCCTTATGTTTCCCACCACTTCCTCAACTTCTTTCCAACTTTTTACCACTGATTTTTAGAGATTTTTAGAGGCTAAAATGTAGTTTTGAAGTCGCAAAGATTGAGGGGTTAGCCACCCCTCCTTATGCTTGTTTACTAGCTCAACTTCTCCATTGTTTTGGCTAACTTTTTTAAAGCTTTTCTGTGTTATTTCCAGCACTGTTTTAGCTTATTTTAGGACTGTTTTTATGTGCTTAGTTCATTTATGCTTTGCATAGTTGGCTTGTAGTGTAAAGTTCCTCATAGTTTTGGTGTTTTAGGCCTTAAAGACCAACCTATTTTAGTTAATAGCATTTATTTCTTACATTCCATACTTGTGTTCACATGTAATCACCTTTGCAACCTCCCTTCTTTCTTGTCTTTTTTATTGCTTTGAGAGTCGTTTCAACCGAGTGTTGTTTAGGCTTAAGAAAGAGGTCACTCCATGCTTAATGGTTTAATCTCTTCAGAGGTTCATTACCAATGGTATGACCTCTCCTTCATGCCCAAACAATTTCTTGTTTCACACCTCTCTCCATTAGTGGACTTAATCTTCATTTTGGACAAAATGGACTAATGAATGGAAATGTAATTAAAAGAGGTAACAAATTGGGGCTTAAAAGAAGCAACAAGATAATAACATGGTTTGGGGTTCAATCGGATATTAATTGAACCCATAGAATCTTGAGTCATTTCATACTTGTTAGTGATGAAAATGGTTCAAGTTTCCAAGGTCAACCACTTCCCTTGATCAATTCCATGATAGGGAGAGGTTTTGTTGGTCTTTAGTTTTATTTATTAAGATTGTATCCCTTGGTTCTTGGGCCATCATGCAACGAATTTTCAACGATTGATGGCTTGCGAATCAAGCCTACCCCTCATTTGATCTGTCTGATGATAAGGTGGTCAAACATCCCCTGCGAATGCTCTGTTTGTGTTTTGTTTGCTTTCTATTACAACAAGAAAAACCCAAAATTAGTGGCCGGCTGTCCACCAACCACTTTTAGCCGGTCAGCCACTTTTTTCAGCCAAGCAGTACCATTTTCCTCACAGAACAGAGCAGAGGTTGAGGTGAAAACAGTGCAATTTCCTGACCACAAAAACAAAATCCTTTTGGCTACAAAACGGAGGCATTCTCAGAGGAGAAAATCATGTGCATGCATAAGTCATTCCCTCATTTCTCAGGGTCCATTAACTTGTGGACTTGTAATATTTAATTACTTAGTTAGAATAGCTAGTTAACTTGGTGTTGTAATTAATTAGATTAATTAATTAATCTTGTGTTGTAATTATTTAATTAGCTAGAATGGTTAGTTAAATTCAGTGTTGTAATAATTAGTTAGTTAGCGCAACTAAATTCAGTTATTTGGACCCTCTTATGTGAGGGCCAATTTGTAATAATATGTATGTCTTCCAACCCCCATTCCTTTCTCCCTTTTATTTAAATTTCTTATAATGGTTAGCTTAGAACATCATGTTTCTTTTAGCTATTTCCATGTATAAAGCATCCATTAGTCTTGCATGCATGAAGGTCGGCTCATCAGTCTAAACAAGCATTGTCGTTTAAATACTTCTTTGAAAAACGTGTTTAAAACTGCATGCTATCAAATTGATTCACATGCTATGCTAGTAGCCAGACTTCTAATTGCATATTGTATATGTTGCATTAGGCATATTTCATTAGTTAGGATCATGCATTTTTCTAACTATTTTCTCTCTCTTGGCTCGCCTCAAGAATTTGGGTAAGCTTTATTGCTTTAGCATATTGCATAAGTGTGATTGTTGCTATGTCAAGCATCATACCATGAGGCTAAGTGCTTAGTTGATATACCTGTCTGAATGCCTGGAGATGAAGGGTAATTGCTTAAGTTGGGATGATTTGCTTAAATGTACATATGAGATCACTTTTTCAAGTGGTACATATTCAAACACTTTTCAAAAACAAACATGAAATCGAAGCGTTCCAAATTTTGTAAATTAAGCTATACTTGTGTGCAACACATAGTAATGTTAGCCTAATAACCGGAACAATAGCATATAATGTAAATAAGAATCACATCATGATTAGTAGAGGTTGATCTTTGATCGGGCGAGTGGGGTGCTCAATTCATGACCTTCCCCTCTCGTACCTAAGTTCCCAAGCTGAGACACTTTGGTGATAATGGACACGGGGCCTTTGGTGCGAGTCATAGGTTTCCTAGATTTTTCAAAAATATTTAAGTGGGGACTATGAAATTTGGCAAAGCAATCCATTTTTGGCATTTTGAATCAAAATCGATTCTCCAAAAGAATTGTCGGGTTTGGACTCATTTGTGTTTATCTATTTCACATTGCGCTTGTGAAATCAAATTCAGAACCATGGGAGTCCGAACTGTATGGCTAGTCGTATCCGAAAGGAGCACAAAAAGCAAGCTACATAGCTGGGTCGCTGGGTGTCGCTGACGTTGAGCGCCAATGAAATGGCTCAAGAATGACTCGCTTAGTTGGTCAAAAGAAGTTACAAAGTCTAGCTTAAGCTAACTGAACCAGAGTCGTGCCAATCCCTTTAACGTAACTAAAAAAGCATCTCGTTAGGGAAAACGTGACAGATCATGAGCGTTTTGTAAGCCTCTAGATGATCAACAGGGTCAGTGGTACTGTCAAAGGTGTCAATCGATGGTATCTTGAACTTGGGAGGTAGAGGTTTATCCCTGATGAAGGCAGGAGTTGGTGGTGGAGGAAGGTTTGTTTTGCATATTCTGCATAACCCTGTGAAGCTGAAATTTCATGGCCTGCAATTCTTCAACCCAAATAGGAATATTATCTCCTCTAGCATAAGGGTGTTAGACACTGCTAGCTTCTTCTTCATGGGTGGCAGTGTTTTGTTGTTGTCGATGGTGGTTTTGGAAGGGCCGGGGGTCATTTTGGTTGAGTTACGAACCTTAAGGAGGGATAGGTAAGCCATTCAGATTTGGTGGGGGTTCTCGTGGAGCGAGTGGTGGAAGGAGTGGTCCTTGTTGTTAAGGATGGTTGTCTTGGATTTGGTCTTGGTTTTAAGGAATGTCTTGTGGTGGTGGAGATGGAGGAGCTGGTAGCTCACATTGAAGTAAGGCATGGATTAAGGCTTGGTTTTGTTCAGCCAAGCAGTTAATGCTGTTGATAAGTTCGGTGAAGTATTGAGGTGGGTTGTTTGGGTTGAAGGGCTCACTTGAGGATTTCCAGTGGTGTGCTGTGAAGCCACAGATCGTATCATAACCATTCACTCCAACACCCAAGATGGGTGATAAGGAAACTGTTTTCGGCGACAATGAACACAACTGTTAACCAAAAGATTCCTACGAACGGCACCAACTGATGATGCAGTTTGGTTGGACGAGAAATGGGTCGAAGAGGATCTAGATGCTCCACGAGTTGGCCAACTTCGTCTTCCCAGTAGTACCTGCACCAAGTCCGATTGGAAAGACCCAGGGGGTGGGGTTCCTTCCTGAGGACCATCCAATGATTAACTTAGATTGGAAAGAAGAGAAAAAAAAGTCCAACAGTAGTCAGAGAGAGTATGTATGTATTGATATATTTTATACCTTTGTTAGCCTCTTGGCTTACCATGCTCTACTCATGATTGCTCCCATGTCTCTGTCTTTCACGTTGTCCTATCAGCCATAAGTCTATGGCTATCTGTAGTCAACCATGGCAATGTCATCGTGTCACAGAAATCATAGAAGAAAAGGGAGCGACTTGTCTCTTCTTTTTGTCTAGCCCCTACGCCTGTAATAACCCGACCCTCGCACATGATTTCAGATATATTCTCAGTCCTTGATTAGTACTTTCTACTATTTACCGTACCATTCCATGAAAAATTATCATTAAGAAAGTGAAATCCCTGTTTATGAATGCCTATCTGTTGCATCAAGAAACCTATCTGTTCCATTAGAATGTTCGGATTAGAAATTGGATGCCTTAGAGACGAAATTTGATAATTTTTAGGTAATATTAGAGGTATTCACGAAATTTCAATAATGATAAAGCGATTGGATTTTGTCCTTATTCACATCTTATATTAATGTTGGTTGGCTATGGGTTAGACCCATTTTCAAGAACATTTTGAGAGAGAGAGAATAGGAAGAAGAGGGTTTTCAAGGAAAGTTTTCAAGAAGAGGGTTGAGAAACCTTGTGAGGAGAGTAGATTGTGAACTCAAGGTATGTTAAATTCACCTTATATAGCTCTCTCTTGACTATTAAGAAGGATTAGTAGTTTCATGATTATATACTTAGGGTTTGTAATTGTAAAGAGGGTGTGAATCATGTTAAATTATCAAGGGTTTCTCATCGCTTAGTTGTTTTGGAACTAATTTAGGTGTGGAATGATATTGATACTCCAAGCTTTGATTGTTATGCCAACTTCATGGAATTATACTTATGATTTATGTTATGTTTTATAGATGTAAGAAACTTGGATCAAAAGATGGAATTTAGTATGACTTGATGAAGCTTCTAATCATGTTTATTTTGTGATATTCAAATGATAATCCATGTTATAGGTAAGTTGGGTCACTATATTGCATTAATTTCACTTGGGATTGCATGAATATGGCATGTAAATGAAGTTGGGTTTCGAGATGGGAAGCAAAATCCACCTTCCCAAAGTGGCGCAAAAATAAATGTTGTTCCGCTTTTGCATGCTTGTTCTATTTTTAGAATATTTATGACTTTAAATGATGATAAACTCACGTGAAGTGTAAGAACACATGGAATGGTTTCAATGCTTTAAGAGGAAAGAGGATTAATGTACAAGTTATGATGGAACTAGCACATCGTCGTGAGTAATAGTACGCTATATGTACAATTTACTCGATAATAACTATGGAATTAACGCCTATCCTTCGTAAGTGGACACATTAGCCTTATGCAATGATGAAAGAGCTACATACATCGGTATGACTATAGAATCATAAATGATATCGTTTCTTAATGAATAAATGGGACTTATAATGGAATGGCATGTATATAATATGTTCACTCTTGACCCTCGTTAATGTTCATGTTAATTACGAGACAACTACTCGATAGTTAGAATGCATATAAAGTGGAGGTATTAACTCATGTTAAACAAATGAAATGACTATAATATTTGGAGTGAATGGTTATTGTGTAATCTACTTATGCTAACTCATCGAATGATAAAAAAGACTAATCTATTTTAATGACATAGATGTTCCGTTATGATACTCATTTTGTATATATATGACACGGTGAGATATGGAACAAAGTAGCCACCAGCCACCTCTTGAATCCATACATCCGCTATTCGCTTTATGCAATAGGCCATTATGCTATAATTATACATTAGGCTAAAGGAATTAAAACCATGTCGATTTACTTTTGTATGTCATTTAATAATTATGTATTGTGGTTAAACTTAGCCAATAAATTATTCGAGTTTGCCTCATTCTCATTTTGTCCGATTTTGTAGGAAACCAACTTGGAGATCCGTCCTAGCATCTTTCACTTGGAGAACCGCTTACTAGAGTCCTTGTCATTTTGTGCCTATGTTTGCTAAGGTTGTTGTATCTAACATTTTATTGTATGCCCAATCGGCTAAACTTGTAGATGTGTATGTAACTTAAATGCATGTCCACTATGAGTTTTAATTCAATCGTGATCTGGCATAGTTGTAGTGGCTCAATGGATGTCTTTGCATGTTATTTTATTCTTTGGATATTCTATATAGTCATGCCCAAACTTTGACAACGCCTAAGTTGGGTTAGAAATTATTTGGACGGCCTATTGGACCACCTATTTGGGCTATGCCCCTCACATTTCAATGCACTATTTTATTTACATTTCCTCTCCTTGTACAAAAATAAAAATAGATAAACTCTGTTATGTGGATATAGGCCCCAGAACAATGTAAATTCATCTTATGTGACAATTTTGTGTATGAATATGTGATTGGATTGTGTTCTTAAGGCTGTTTCTCTCATCTCATTTATTGTTTTATTACTTATTTTTTTACTTATTTTCATAATTAATAATTATTGGATAGTTCAGAGTATCATGTGACAATACCTTTATAATACTTCAAGTCAATCAAGTAGTATAAAATTTTATAAATAAAACAATAATAACTCATTATTATTAATAGCTTAGAAAAAAAATAATAATAATTTACTTCGTATGTATCATAAAGATTTCATTTGTTGATAACACTGACAAATAGTGGTAGCCGGCAGTGCCAAAGAACAATTAATCCTCAAATGTTTTGAGTCTATTTGATAATCATTTCATTTTTAGTTTTTAATTTATATTTATAAAAATTTTAAAAAATTAAAAATTAAAAAATTATCATAAAAATTTATTTAATAATTTTTTTAGTTTATAAATAGTTGTTTTAGTTTATAAATTTGAGAAAAAAAATATAAACACAAGAAAATGAGTTTACGTTAGTTTTTAAAAAGAAATTTAAAATTTTGACTAACAATTTTTTTTTTCAATTAATATTATTTTTTTTGAAATAATTTTTCATGTCAGATATTTTTTTCAATTAATTTTTTTTCACATAAATTTTTTTTTTCAAATAATTTTTTTCAATTATTTTTTTTTCCAATTATTTTTTTCGTAATATATATGATCTCATTGTCATAAATAATAAAAAATTAACATAAATATTTTAGATCTGAACAAATATATTTTTTGATTTATGTTTTTAAAAATTTTCAAACATTTTGTTCAAAAGAAAGCGTTTGTAGTTTATGTCTTTTTAAAAATAAACAAAAATCAATTTATAAAAATTTTATAAACAGAAACAAAAAAACGTAAACGTTATCAAACACTACCATTTTTGAAAATCCACAATTCACAGTAGTACAGGAATAAAATATTTATCCTTTTTACAATGCCTTTAAATTATTATATAAAATATTTTTGTAGTTAACCACCGTATAGAAAAATGATTTTCTTGCGCCATACATAAAAGTGAAATACCAACCCCAGCACACTTTAGTCACCGGAAATCACCGGCTTTCAGGGGTGACCTTTTTTTTCTTTTTAGAATGCCTTTAAATTATTATATAAATATTTTGAAGATCAGCCGTGCTGGGGACCCCAGTAGAGTTACCCCCAGTACCCCTATCTTTACGTGGGAGGTTGTGAACTTAGGAAAAAAAAAATATATATATATATATATTTCAACCAATCACACTCCATTAGAAGTCCTGGGAGTCTGAGACTTCTCTTTTTGAGGATTTAGAACTCGGTCGGTTTTCTTGTACCATACATAAAAGTAAAATACAACTCTCAACTCACTCTAGTCATTGGAAATCACCGGTTTTGCAGAGGGTGACACTTTATTTTTTTTATTTTTTTTATTTTTTTAAGAACAGGTGATCACCTTTTATGCAATGTGTAACATCAAATTGTTTTAAAATACTTGTTCCAAAAAAAAAAAAAATTTGTTTTAAACTACAGAAAAAAAAAAAAGAAAAAAAAAGTTACACTAATCTCTTTTAGGATTTAAAAAATAGATTGAGTTTCGTAAAATTTGAAATAATTATATTAGACTTCTTTCAAAATTTAATCTACATAATATTTAGTTCATTTATTTATAGTTTGCTAGTTGTATGAATAAAAAAATGATGCCATTTCTTTAATATTGAAATATTATTTTATCGTTTTTTATCTTGTGTTTACATATAATCTACATTAATTACAATGTTTTAACTTTACTAAATGGGAGATCGGTGTAATTATATTAAACTTATGAGATTTATTATATTTAATAGTAAATAGACTCACAACAAATGATAAGTAGAGTCATGTTGAGTTTTAAGTTGTACTATTAGGGGTAAGCATGGTTCAATTTGGTTCATTTAAGAGTAAACTAATGATCAAACGACTAAACTACCTACGGATTCATGAAATTTGAAATTAAATCATAAAAATTTTATAACCAAATTAGACTGAACCAGTAAAACAAAGTTCAATTAGGTGTGGAATCACACTTTTCACAACATAATCACAAAATATTACTCACAACTTATTTGAATATATTTGTCGTCATTTTGCAAACAAAAGTATTTTAGATGATTGTTTAGAACTAATTCAACTACTATACAAAATCACACTTGTAAACATATAGGATTAACAATTTTTGTACAAAAGATGATAATATCAGGTGAGTGTCTACAGTAAATAATAAATTACATATCTATACATATATACATGCATACATAAACAGATCAATTTGGTTCCAAATCATAATCGTAAGTATAAAATTACGGACCAAATCATGAAGTATGATTTGCCAATTTTAAAAATTAAGACCAAATCATGTATTAAAAAAAGCAAATCAAACAACGCGGTTCGGTTTAGTTTAAGATTGAACGTTACTTACCATTCATCGATCAAACTTTAGAGTTGTGTAATCAAATTTTAAATTAAGTTCGAGTCCTACAATACTACGTTATTTTACTGAAAAAGTCGTGTCTTGTTACAAGAAGTGACAAGTAAATTAGTAACAATTAGTAAATATAAAGAAATTGTAAATATAATGAAATATTAAGTGGTAAGTAAAGTCACAATGTGTGGTAAATAGAATCAAAACGAATGGTAAATATTGTGCTTATAAATGGTATGTACTTAATGATATTTTACTTATTATTCAATTAGACCTCAGTTACTCTTTAATTAGACTCCATTTACCACTTCATTATATTAGAAATATTACTCAATCAAACTCGCTTATTACTCAATGAATAGTAAGTAAAATCACAATAAATGATAAGTAGAATCACAATAAAATGTAAATATTATGTTTATGAATGATAAGTATGATCCTAACATCAAATTCTACTAATTATCTTAGTAACGATGATGATGTGCACCCAACAATGGGTACATGATCCATTAAGAAAGACATAATATGAAATCTAGCGTCACTTCTATATTTCGATTCTGATAGTGCCATCATAGAACCTATAGAAGATCCATTACTTCTTTTGATTTTAAATTTTCAGATTTCTTTGATGATTGTGATGATGTCTTTATAAATTAATAACTCATGTGTTCGTAGCACAAAACTATATTTTCATAAACATGGTGAGTATAGTTACAATGAATGGTGAGTACTATGACTGGTAACTAGATTTACAATCAATGGTAAGTATTGTCTAAATAAGTGATTTACTACACAACTAAATACCGTTTACTATTTTAATATGACTCTACTTACTTCGAAATCAAATTTCACTTACTATTTCTTTATACTCTATTTACTACTCGTTCATACTCTACTTACTACTCCATCTAATTTGACTTGTGATTTAATCAAACATGGTTACTGCTCAATAAGATCCAGTTACTATTGATTGGTAAGTAAAATGAAACTTTCAAAGGAAAAACTTCCTCTCTCTTTCTCTCTAAAAACCTTTACCCTGGGTCTCACTGTTGACCAGCCAACCGTCGCCTTTGGCCATGGTAGTCGACTGGCATCGCATCTTGTATGCATGCTTATTGTTTTCCTTCTAATAAACTTGAATCCCCATAGGTTTTCCAAATCTTTTTTAGTTCTTTAGGGTGGTAAAGGAGTGGGTTTCGGCCTTAGAGGGATTCGACCATGATTTTTTTGGTTTTGTTCATAGAAGCCGCCTTGAACATGAGCGGGTTGGATTTGTTTAGGAACTTCATTTGGGCACTCCTATGCGAGAGGGAGTTTGAGGGTGGATTTCTTTCATATCTGTGGAGATTGGTGGTGGGCCAATAAAAGGAATGTTCCAGATTTGTAAATGAGCTTCATTCAGGCACTCCTTAAAGAGTGGGAGATTGAGGGATGAACTATATTCAGATCTATGGAGGTCGGTATTTCATTTGACTAAAAGGAGGTTGTTTCGGCTCAGGGTCCTCTGATGAAGTTCTGGTGTTCGGCGATGTCATTCTAAAGCAAGTTGTTATTCATGGAGGTGTCTGGTGATTACATTCTAGAGTGAGTTTTGCTGTTCAAATGTCTACAAAGGAGTTGGTTCCTGGGTGTTTTGGCCATGGGAGGTGTTGGTGGTTCTCAGTCAAAGGAGTTTGTTCGAAAGCTTTGCCTGGGAGGTGGTGTAGTGTAAAAGAACTTTGCAGATATCAAAACTTCCCTATTGATTCAATTGAATTACAATTACAGAGATGAAGATATTTATAAACCACACTAAGTAACTTTGGTTCAAGTTAACTAAATCATAACAAACCAACTAACTCTAGTTTACTCTGTAACTGCCTAACTGTCTAACTGATGCAGTGGCTTAGCTAATGCAGTTGCAGGTGCTGATGAAGCTGTCGACTGACCATGATGGCTGGAGCTGCAGCTGGACTGCAGCTTAACTGGAGGAGTCTGATAGCTATCATGGCTAGGCTCTTTATCATAGTGTTTGTTAGACTGCATGTGAGGTAGTGTTTTGGCCATGGAAGTGGGTGTGTTTCTGCCAATGGTGTGTTCTGCAGCAGGTGTTCCGGCCACAAAAGCTTTAGTTGTGTGCTTGGGCTAAGGGTGTTTGGTAATGAGAGTTTGAGTGTTTGGGCCAATGGGTGTTTCGGTTTTGGAAGCAAGCTTTGACCGTGGATGTGATTCTGCCAATGGTGTTTTTCCATGAAGTGAGTGAAGTTTGGCAGAGGTGACAAGCGTAGGTGAAGTCCAGCGGAGAGGACAAGCATGGAAGACACTGAGATATGCCTTGGGTGTAGTATGGTTGTGTCTTGGGAGTTGAGGAGTGTGTTTTTGGGTGTGTGGTTTGACTTTGGGGTTTCAAGGATTTTTTTTTTTGTTTTTTTTAGTTAAGTCCTTAACTATTAAAATTTGTTTTGGTCTTGTTTTGGTTTTCTTTTTGTTAAAAAAATTATGAGTTTGAGGTGTTAGTTGTATGAGTGCGAGTAACAGTAGTAAGAGTATTTTGTACTGTCTGAATCTTTCTCAATGCATTGCATTTTCATGTACCTTTAATTTCATATTTTTAATAAAATTTGCATTTTGCTAATCAAAAAAATAAAATAAAATGAGAGCAAATTGTAGGTAGAGTCACAATGATTGATAAATAATAAATTAGAAATATAAATTTTAAATTATTAAACAAAATGTAAAAGTTTATTAGAATTCATTTAGTACTGAAAAAAACACCACTTCATTTGACTTGACTTACTATACAAAAAAATATCCCACGTCATTTAGGGGAATTGGGGGACCCATTTTTATGTGGATGTGGCGGTCTCGATAATTTATTAGACTTATTACTTATTAAGACATCACTTCATTTAACTTGATTTACTACTCAATTAGACTACTTACTACTTCATTAGCTTTTGCTTACTGTTTAATAAAATCCCACTTACTAGTCTATCAAACTTGAGTAGTAAGTTTAAAATGAGTAACAGGTTGTTTTAAGTAGTAAGTTCAGAACAAGTGGCAAATAAAGAATGGTAAATAGAATCAAAGCGTATGGTAAGTGTGGGGACATGTTTTTAGGGTTGCCTACGTGGCTAAGGTTGTTAGCCGAGGCGCCACGTAGATGAACCGAGTTGCTGAGATATGATGCGATCATATCGAGATCCAAGATGTTCGGATAGAGGACAAGAGTTCTAGATGGTTTGATTGGATAGAGATGAGACTCTAAAAAGAGTTCATTCTAATTTGAATAAGAGGAATTCAAGATAGATGTTATCCGTGTAAGGGATAGAGTTCTCTGAAGTAAGACTTCTAGGGAACATGGGCATTGATGATTATAAAAGAAAGGCACTAACGTGGGTCTAAGGTACGCTTTATTTGATGTTTTACTTTGTGAGCTTTGTGACTGAGTTTCTATCTTTGAAAGATAAGTTAATTGATTTGATCGTCAGAGTATTCCAAGTGAACAAGCCACCGGTGGTTGTTGTCTTTTTGTGTGCAGGTGTTGGGTTTCTTTATTCGTCTATGTGCTTTACGGTTAAGTTCCTAGAATCTTGGCGGAGAGATCTGATTTGGTTGTGAGGTCAACATTCAACACCCACAGTAAGTATTGTGTTTATAAATGATAAGTACTTGGTCTTCTACTTATTACTCAATTATACCCCACTTACTATGCAATGTTGCTTTACTTACTACTTTATCATACTTGTTAGTCAATATAATCTTAATTACTACTCAATGAGATCTCATTAATATTTTTTACATACGTGATCAACAACCATTCAACCATTAATCTCTCATTTAGTTTAAGTGTTGGGAAAAGAAACGTAATAGAAAAAGAACTAGGTTCTTAGATTTTAGTTTCTAAGGGATGGGGTCCATTATTTTTGGTCTCTTCCTATTTCATTAGATTGCACTAACTACTTCATTAGATTTTACTTACTATTTCATTACTTTTAGCTTATCATTTCATTCAACCATACTTACTAGTCAATTAGACTCCACTTACCATTTTTTTTTTTTTTATACTTTATTTACCATTCAAATAAACCGTACTTACTACCACTTTATTAGACTTGAATATCACTTAAATAAACCTTACCTACCACATCTTTAGACTTGATTTACCACTCAAACAAACCTTACTTACTACCACTTAAATAAAGTCTGCTTACCATATAATAAACTCTACCTATTACTACTTCATTAGACTTGACTATCACTAAAATAAATCTTACTTACCACATCTTTAGACTTGATTTACTACTCAAATAAACCTTATTTACTACCACTCAAATAGACTCCGCTTATTACTATATTATTCTGGACTTACCATTTCATTCAACCATACTTGCTAATTGATGAGACTCACTTTTTTAAACTGCACTTACTATTCAAATAAATCTCACTTACTAACATTTCATTAGACTTCACTGCCACTCAAGTAAACTCACTTATCATTTCATTAGACTTGACTATTAAACTTGATTACTGACAATGATTGAACATGACACTAGTATATTACATGTGACATTCATAGAATTCACATGTGACTATTAAAAATGATTAAAATAATACTAATAAATAACATGTGACATCCTTATTTAATACATGTACACATCACACTTCATTGCAAGCCTAACTAGTGAAAATACCTAAACAAAAATTTGAAAATATGACATCATTGAGCTTTATAGTTAGTCTTAGTAGCAATGATGATTTTCAAACACCTCCAACACTAGGTTCCTACACTGATCCATTAGGAAAGATATAGTATGGAACCAAACGTCACTTCCACAATAAACCTCTTTTCATACATGATCCATGGCAATCAAATGTGGATCACGTATTTGTTAGTAATGCATATGATCGACCACCTCATGGGGTCAATGTTGACAGAAAAAACTTGTAATGGCAAGAGCACTTCGAAAAACATTATGAACTTGAGATATATTGTCGATGGCATGTACTACTCAATTAAATTCTACTTACTACTCAATAATCTTTCATTTACTATTTTATTACAATTACTACTTAATGAACTTCCACTTATTACTTGATTGGACTTACGACTCAATTAAATTCCATTTACTACTCAATAATCTTTCACTTGCCACATCATTAGATTTCACTTACTACTCAATTAAACCCTACTAATTATTTAAAGAGTTTCTATTTTCTATTGCATAAGAATTCACTTACTATTCAATTAGCTTTCACTCACTACTTCATTCGATTTCACTTACTACTTAATGAATTTTACTTATTACTCCATTGGACTTTAGTTATTACTAAATGAATTTTCACTTGCAATTCAATCAAACTTTACTTACTATTTAATTAAATATGAATTACTAATCAATAAGATATCACTTTAATAAACTTAAGTTACTAGTCAATGAAAATATACTTATTATTTCATTAAACTTGACTTAAAATTTTGAAACTCCACTTTTTGTTTAACTAAATGAAATGATTTTCCAACAAAATCATAAAATGTATAAATTAAAATATCAAATAATGTTAAGATAAAAGAGAGATAGAGACATAGATAAATTATTACCTGAAAATTATCTTAAATTTGTAAAATCAAAATCATCCTCTTTCATTTAAAAAAAAAATGAAAAAAACACAATCTTGTTCATCGTGTACGCAAATGAATTGAGAGTTCTTCTATATTTTTCTAATTAACTATATTCTTATATAACAATTAATGTTTTCAAGTGTAGTAGGTAAAAGTAATTATTGTACATTTATTCATCTATTACCATCAATAAGTATTGACAAAGGAAAGATCTTTCTAAGTTATTTTATTTTCAATTTATACTTTACAATATTTTAGATATTAAAAAATATTATGAAGAAAACTTATGAATTTTATGAAGAAAAAAAAATTCATTATGGATAGCAAATTGATTAAAAAATAAATAAATAAATTATGAATCTATAAAAATTTGTAAAAGATTTTTTCAGGTGTTGGTCTAAAAAAATGTAACTATTTTAAATTAATATTTTTAAAAATAAGTTTAAATAACTTACAATTTAAAAATATTTTGTCTATAATTTTTTATTTATTTTTAATATTATATCAAAAATTAATTTTTCACAATAATGACTATTTTAAAAAATTAGTGAATTTTAACAAATTTTAATAAATTAATATATACATATCATATTTTACTTTTTACAAATCATAACAAGATAAAATGTGGAGGGAAAATAGTTAAATATAGTGTGTCATTAGTATTTAAAAACAATCTAAAATGTAAAAGAGTGCGCAATTTTCAAGAAATAAAGATGACATGTTTAGTAGGTAATATTTTAATTAGTAAGCTTATTTATAACAAATAGTAACTGAGTGAATAGCAAATAGTAAGCATATTTGTAACAAATAATAAATTAGCATATTTTTTTTTATTTCAAAATTAAGTAAAACAACTCTACTTTTTTAAAAATCACCTTATTTTTTTCTACCTTGTTTTACTATCTACTCATCCAACAACTAGCATTTATTCTATCTAAATCTAATGGTCCATATATTTTTTATTTTCATGTATGGTATAATTTTCCCTAGAACTCACGTGCAAGAGAGATGATTGCAGCAAAATTTGCCTGGTACTTTTTATCTAATTTGTTATGAGCATTACTATTTAAGATCACAAATTATATTTAATTTTTAAGTTTAGTGATGTGATAATTAATTAAGATATTAAAAATAATATTCTTTTTTATATATTCTCTAATTATTGACATAGGTGGGTGTAGACGTCCCCGAACGCCCCGGGAGGGTTAAGTCCCGTTCCGTTCGTTTTGCGAGTCACTACAGTTCAAGGACTCAAATGTCACGGTTCTTAATCTTGAACCAGAGAGTCCAAATCCGGCAAATCGTTTTGAGAAAACAGATTTTTAGAAAAGAAGTGCCAAACAGGGACTGCTTTGCCAGATACAGAGTCGCCACCTAAATATTTTTTAATGGAAAATTTAGGAAACCCTGACTCAGTGCCAAAGGCCACGTGTCCGTCATCACCAAAGTTGCCTCGGCTCGGGAACTTGGGTACGATTGGGGAAGGTCACTTCGTGAGCACCCCCGCTCGCCCGGTCAAAAACCGGCCTCTACTAACCATGATATCGATTTTTGAAAACATTGTATGTTCTTATTCCGGTTATTAGCCTAGCTTACTATGTGATGCGCACAGCATACAAGTATAGACTGAGTCGTCTGAATTGGAACAAAACACTTCATGTTTGTTGGTGAAAATGGTTTGCTACTCGCAAGTAGGCTAAGACGTGGATTTGCCACCCTCGGGTGGGCTTAAGAAAACATGATTTTGCCACTATCTAGTGGGCTTTAAAACAAACATTTGATGAATTGTTCCAATCCAAATAACCCAACCTCCACCCACAAGCATTCAAACAGTTATATCACATAAGCAAATAGCCTCATGGTAAGCATGCTATCATAGCAGTCACTCACACGCATGCAAGGATGCTAAAGCATAAAACTCACCAAGTACTCCAAGCCAAAACAGAAACTCATTAGAAATCATGCATGATCCTAAATATACAAGATTGTCTAATGCAACTATAGCAGGCTCGGCTATCCTAAACATGGCATATGGAATGCTACAACTATCATGTATTCAACTTGGAATTGAAATACAAATGCAGTTAGTATGATGCGCCGAGCCCGGTGCATGTAAAACAGATGAATGAATGCAAACATGCTATCATACTGTATGCTAATTGAAATATGACCTAATCTAACCATCATAAGCAGGTAAATAAAAGGGAAGAAAGACGTGGGATTGGAAGACATATATCACACTCACCCACACTTATTACAATTTTGCCCTCGCACAGAGGGTCCGAATAAATATACAGTCCCGAATAAAAGAATAGTACAGTCCAAATAATATAGTCCAAATAATGTACAAATTCCTAATTAATTAACAAATTAACTAAGAAAGTCAGAAGCGGCATGCAAGCGAGGCGCCTTGATTCCGCTCGGTGATGAATGATGCATGTTCGGGTTGCCTTTGTGCGAAATCCATGACGATGCCCCAATTAGCCTCTGTTTGCACTGTTCTTGAAATGCGTGCAAGCTCAAAAATTCTTGATTCTTCATTTTGCATAGCAGAAGCGAGAAAGGGGCATGGCAATCTATTTTCACAAATGTATGCATGTCTCGATCCTCGTGCCACCAATCACGCATATCGATGCATGATGGCCGAGGAGTCGAATTGCACAACTCGATATGGAATGAATGCACATGAAAACTTAACAAAACCTAATTCCATCATGGGTAATCTGGAGTGTCGGTGACTGGGGAATTGAGACACGTTCCGTCACTCGGAGTACGGAACGTACCTCGTTTCCCGTGCCCGGGCTAACTCCTATCCCGAACACGATACAATATGCATGATATGCATGAAATGCAACTAAGATACAACCTAACATGCGAAAGGCTATGAAATGGCATACACGATGCACGATGTAACAAGGCATACACAATGCTCTAACATACAACCTAGCATACACAATGCTATGGACTAAGATGGCATACACAATGCATAATGGACTTACGCCAACACAAGTGGACCTCAGCCACACTCACATAGGAGGCCAAAATGCTGAAAATGAGACAACTCGGGATACGTGCACACGTGCACGCAAACCGAGAACCGAACCTACGGCACGGAATGCCACTCTAACAAGACATGGCAAAACACAAAAAATGGCATACTTTCATGAAAAAATCAGAGGTAAAATGAGATGCAAAACAGCCCCGAAACCCGGTAAAATGAAACCCGATGCATGAAACGAGTCCCGAAACACGGGTTTTGGCGCATGAAATGGCCTATAACTATACAATGCATACATAATTTGAATATGAAATGAAAATACAGAAGCAAGGCAGCCCTGAGACAAGAATTTTTACAGTTTAGAGTGAGGCCAAACAGTGGGCCCAGGTAAGACTAAATTAGCGTACAAAAATGGCTCCGCAGGGAAGGTAATGAAGCAAGTCACAAATGCTGGCCCCAAACAGAGAAGGGGCCTTCTACAATATTGAATAGGGGCCAAAAATATAATGTTTCACAGTTTATGACAGGTCCCAAAAACAGATACAAGTATGCCAAAGATCTCATGCAAGAAATGAGCCAACAAAGGGGCAAAGAAGCAAGTGGTGCATGGAGGTCTCAAACAAGTGATGGCCCTTCAACAATGTTGAAGAGGGACCCAAAATAAGGCTTTTTACAGTTGATGACCGAGCTCAAAACAGTGTAAAAATAGGCTCAAAATATCATGCAAAATGAGGCCATCAAGAGGGCTATAACATGAAGTATACAAAGGGTGTCTCAAAAAGCCATAGACCCTTAATGAAACATGAATAGGGGGTCAAAATAATCCCCTTTTCAGTTTTGCTCAGGGTCGAAAAACAGAGACACAATAGGCTAATAAATCATGCAAAAATGGGGACCAAAGAGGGGTTCAATGGCAAGTGACACATGGAGGTCCCAAACAAGGATGAGCCCTTCTTCAATATTGAAGAAGGGCTCAAAATAAGCCTATTCACAGTTTACATAAGAGCTCAAAATAGAATACACATAGGATAAAAATATCATGCAAAAATATGGCACAAAGAGGGCTAAAGAGGCAAGTACCAAAAGGGGGTCTCAAACAGTGAGAGACCCTTAATAAAAGATGAAATAGAGCTCAAAAAAATGATACTTTTAGTTTTAGTCGGAGCTCAAATGTATAAGAAAGAAGGGCTAAGATATAGACCAAGAAAAGAGCAAAAAAGGAAAAAACGAGACTCACCCTTGAAGAACCAAACTTTAGCAGCCTCTTGGTCCAAAATATAGCACTTCTAGCCTCTGAGAAGGTCCTCCAAGCCGCTGGAATGGAGTGGTGGTGGTGGTGGTGCTAGGTGGTGGTGAAGAAATGGTGAAGAAATGGTGTAGGACTTTTAGGGTTTTGGTGCTTGAAACATAGAGAGGGAGAGATTGTATATATGTGACTCAAACCAAAGTCTTCTAACCCAGAAAAATGCAGCTGGAGCTCTGGTTTTATAGACAAATAGGGATGGAAAAGAGGGGGAAAAAAGGGGGGGAAATTCGGATTCAAAATTTCCCCCAAAATGGCCAAAAGGTGAGCTAAAGGGGCAAGTGATAGTTGTGGGTCCCAAATGGCTGAGAGCCCTTCAAAAAAGTTGAAGAGGGGCTTAAAATAAGACACTTTATAGTTTACATCAAGCCACAAAAATAAATAAAAGTAGGCCTAAACTATCGTGCAAGAAAAGGGGAAAATAGAGGGGTAAAGAAGCAAGTGATATATGGAGATGTCAAACATCAAGAGGTCCTTCATCAAACATGAAAAGGAGTTCAAAATATGACTATCTCAAGTTCAGGTCGGAGCCCAAAAATGTAGAATGAAGGTTCGGGAGCCGAAACACGCAGTTCGGGGCCCCGAAAGTGGGCTGTTAGGCACCGGGAGTGGTGCTCAACCACAAAGTTGGTCTCTCGGACCACAGTGTCCCTCAAAAGGAAGGAAATAAGGTGTGTGCCAAAAAACAGAGCAAACGGAGGTAGTTAGGCGGTCCTGAACCGAGGCACATGGCCTAACGGCTCCAAAAACCGGGAACCGGGCTCCGAAATGGGCAAAATGGCCTACGGCCACGAAATGTAGCCATGGCCACTGAGAGATGGTCTACGAGACCTCTCCTTCCCTTTGGGAAGAGAAATAGAGAAAACCGAGCTTGGTTTGCAAATCGAGGCAAGGCACAGAAAAGGGTTCGGAAGTCCGGAGGCAAGGCTCACGGCCGAGACTCTGAGACTTCTGAACGAGCACGATATGCAATATCACCAAGCGCTCAATCGGTGACGTCTCAGTCTTAAGGTCGGTCAAAAATGGGGTGTCTACAATTGCCCCTCTTTGACAGAACTCAAAAGTCATAAGAATGACGAGAGTGAATGTCAAAGCTCAGAGACGACCCATTTTTGACAAGGCCGAAGACTTAGACAAAGCAGACAAGATAGACAAAGATGTGTCCGCAGGCAGGGGCAAAATGCAAATGATAATGCAAGAAGCCAAACATAACTTATGATCATGCAAAGAAACATAGGGACGTATCCCGGTGTTTCGGAAAGGTAAGCATTGGAACGTATTCCAGATGCTCTTAACCAAAGATGGAGAAACACGGGGACGTATCCCGGTGTTTAGGGACGTATCCCAAGGTTTAGGGACGTATCCCGGTGTTTAGGGACGTATCCCAAAGGTTAGGGACATATCCCAAAGATTAGGGATGTATCCCAGAGATTAGGGACGTATCCCAAAGGTTAGGGACGTATCCCAGAGATTAGGGACGTATCCCAAAGGTTAGGGACGTATCCCACAGGTTAGGGACGTATCCCAAAGATTAGGGACATATCCCAGAGATTAGGAACATATCCCAAAGGTTAGGGACGTATCCCAGAGGTTAGGGACGTATCCCAGAGGTTAGGGACGTATCCCAAAGGTTAGGGACGTATCCCAAAGGTTAGGGACGTATCCCAGAGATTAGGGACGTATCCCAAAGGTTAGGGACGTATCCCAAAGATTAGGGACGTTCCCCAAAGGTTAGGGATGTATCCCAGAGGTTAGGGACGTATCCCAAAGATTACGGACGTATCCCAGAGATTAGGGACGTATCCCGGTGTTTAGAAAAGAAGGAGAAACATAAGGACGTATCCCGGGGTTCTGCAAGGAATGAGAAACATAGGGACGTATCTCGGCGTTCCACAAGGAATGTGAAACATAGGGACGTATCCCGGTGTTTCGGAAAGGCAAGAGAAACATAGGGACGAATCCCGGTGTTTCGAAAAGAGAGAGAAACTTAGGGACGTATCCCAGTGTTTCAGAAAGAAAAGAGAAACGTAGGGACGTATACCGGTGTTCTGCAAGGAATGAGAAACATAGGGACGTATCCCGGTGTTCCGCAAGGAATGTGAAACATAGGGATGTATCCTGGTGTTCCGCAACAAATGTGAAACATAGGGACGTATCCCTGTGTTCCGCAAAGAATGTGAAACATAGGGACGTATCCCGGTGTTCCGCAAGGAATGTGAAACATAGGGATGTATCCCGGTGTTCCGCAAGGAATGTGAAACATAGGGACGTATCCCGGTGTTTCAGAAAGGCAAGAGAAACGTAGGGACGTATCCCGGTGTTTCGAAAAGAGAGAGAAATTTAGGGACGTATCCCGGTGTTTCAGAAAGAAGAGAGAAACGTAGGGACGTATCCCGGTGTTTCGGAAAAGGGATAAGCATTGGAACGTATTCCAAATGCTCTAAACCAGAGGAAGTCTAACCCGTCGCACGTGCGAGGAGAAGGAAAGACAATTGCAAGTGAAAAGGTATATAACAATGCAAGATAGATGTGCATAATCAATGCAATGAATGAGAATAACAATGCTAGTGAAGTGGGTGCATAACAATGCAATTGGAATGGGCATCTAAACACATGTCAAGAGAAGAATCGGTCACATAAGCAGACAAAGATCCTGTAAAATTATTGCACCACACATATGCCATTAATAAGGTTTCCTACAGCATTTATTATGATAACCCATTCGTGTTGGAACAGAACATCCTCACCATGAACAAGGCAAGCTAAAACCTAGACTTTCGGCCAACATGACAGGTCGGAGTAGACAAGGAAATGATGAGTAAATGATATAAGCAGACTTCTAAGACAAAGAGAAGGTTAAGTTCTTTATCTCCGTCCTATCTCTACATTCCATCACTCTCTCTTCTCTAACTTGTTCGTCGGAGGGTTTGCTGGGGGACTCTTGTTCCCCATTGAACTCTTGTGCAGGTTTCTCCGTGGGCCCAGCAATCGGATAACAGTTTAGGAGGTGTGGATCAACTCGACCCATTCTATCAGGAGCTAGTAGCATCATCAGTTGGCGCCGTCTGTAGGAAACTTTTGCTCCGTGTGACAATCGTGCTCATTGTCACCGGAGACCTACTCCCGATAATTCCCTTCCTTGCCGCCCACTGGGGTGGATGGTCACAACAAGATCCACGGCTTCTCAACACAACGCTGTCGACCCCCAAACCGACCCTGCTAACCCAAATGACCCACCGCAATATTTCACCGAACTCATTAACAACATTAACCGCCTAGCCGAGCAAAACCAAGCCCTGATTAATGCTTTGCTTCAACGAGACCTCCCTGTGCCTCCTCCACCGCCACA
This sequence comes from Camellia lanceoleosa, assembly GCA_025200525.1. Lineage (NCBI taxonomy): Eukaryota > Viridiplantae > Streptophyta > Magnoliopsida > Ericales > Theaceae > Camellia > Camellia lanceoleosa. The sequence continues at coordinate 46,258,161 of CM045765.1, forward strand.
AGATATCCCACCTAATTGAGAACGAACCCCAAGCCATCCCTTTCAACAAGCCCACCCTTCCAACTTGGAGGGTTTGCGACCCCTTCCCCAAGATATGAACCCGCCACCTCGGGGTCCACATCCATCTGTCCAAGCACCTACTCCCGAAGGAGAGGCCAGTAGTGTCCAACCTCCATTGCATTCTGGCGGTGACAACGTTCCTATCTGGGATGTGGAGCTCCGAGCCATGAAACTCCAGCTTCAAGGAGTCATGTAGAACATACAAAACAAACCTTCCACAACAGCCAATTCGCTGTTCGTCACCTCCATCAGGGACAAGTCCCTACCTCCTAAGTTCAAATTGCCCTCGATCGACTCCTTCGACGGTACAACGGACCCAGTCGACCACTTGGAGACCTACAGGACCCTGATGATCCTCCATGCATTCCTCGATGAGATCATGTATCGGGCTTTCCCCGTGACACTTAAGGGGTCGGCTCAACTGTGGTTTAGTCAGCTGCCGACAGACTCCCTCTCTACTTTCCAGCACCTAAGTGACTCATTTCTTAGCCATTTCATTGGTGCCCAATGCTAGCGGCGTCTACCGACCCAGCTCCTCAACATCCATCAGTCGGAGGGGGAATCACTCCGTAGCTTCGTCACCTGTTTCAACACCGAAGCCTTGTAGGTGGCGGAAAACGACGACAAGGTCGTTCTCACAGCTTTCATGGCTGGTTTACGATCATTAAATTTCCTTTTCTCCCTCTCCAAAAGCCCTCCAACCTCCATGGCAACACTCCTTTCCAAAGCCCAAAAATACATAAATGCCGAAGACTCTCTAGCCGCTCGCCAAGATTCCACAACCAAAAACCCAACCCTCAGAATGAAGAGAAAGGAATTTGAAACCAGAACCACCCAATACACCCAGCAACTACCTCAGTACATCGACCGAACCGCTCGAGCCGACCGATCGGCACCTATCCGACTGCCCAGTTGGTTCGAACGGTACACACCCCTCAACTCCCCCATGGAATAAGTCTTAAACCGGATCCAACGAGATTACAACTTGAAATGGCCATAACCCTCATGTTCTCCTTCCAACAGGCGACACCAATCCAGATATTGTCGTTTCCATCAGGACCACGGCCACAATACCGAGGAATGTGTTAACCTTAAAGACCAGGTAGAAAGCTTGATAAGCCAGGGGTGCCTCAGTCGGTTCACGACAGCCAGTCCCCAGCAACGGCCAAGGATCGAGCTTATTAGGGGCAACCATCGACACACTCCCCCCCTGACAACTCGCACAACCTAACCAAGGCAATGATCGGCCCCTGCCACAACCCCAAGCACAAGGCAACCCTGCTCCGCCGGTTGGTGAGATCAAAGTCATTACTGGCAGACTTACGTGCGGAGGACCATCCTGTTCAGCCCAGCAGGCCGAACTCAGAAAAATTAGGCAAGGCTCTGGCAAAGAAGTTGCAACTTTGGATCACCCCCTCAAACACCCCAAACAGTGGATGGAGCCCATCACCTTTACGGAAGCTGATTGTACAGGCATCCGTTACCCTCACGACAACCCCCCCGGCATCTCCGCTCTCCTGTCCAATTACAAAGTTAGACGAGTGCTTGTCGACAACGGCAGCTCTTCGGACATCATCTTCCTAAATGCCTATCACCAGCTCAAGGTCAAGAAGGAAAGCTTATCCCATCTCCAAACCCCATTGGTCGGCTTCACTGGGGATCGAGTGACCTCCATAGGCTCCATCAATCTTCCCATCACCATCGGAGAGTATCCGTAGTAGACCACCAAGTTGCTCACTTTCCTCATCGTCGATTGTTCCTCTTCTTATAACATCATCATCGGCCGCACCGCCCTTAACGCTTTTCAAGTTGTCACATCCACATACCATCTGGCCATGAAATTTTCTACTGACCTCGAGGTCAGCACCATGAGGGGAGAGCAGACTGTGGCCAGAAAATGCTACGTCGCTTCACTCAAAGAGTTCAAGCTGAAGAAGGTTATGATCATCGAAGGACTCGACGTTAGAGACGAAGACGAGTTAGTCAGAGGGGAACCAGTGGAAGAACTTGTTGAGGTCCCCATCGACCCCACTAACCCAACAAAGACAGCCAAGGTCAACAGCCAGCTATCCTCCTAAGCCAAGGCCGAGCTTACAGCCCTCCTAATCGAGCACAATAATGTGTTTGGATGGACCCATTCCGATATGCCGGGTATTGATCCCTCCTTTATTATTCATCCTCTTAACATCGAGCCCCATTTCCGACCTTTTTGACAGAGGCAGCGTATTTTTCACCTGGAACGCAGTGCTCTTATTGTTTCTGAGGGAGACAAACTACTAAAGGCACGGTTTGTCAAGAACGTAGATTACCCCAGATGGCTATCAAATGTGGTCCTGGTCCGTAAAAACAACGGTAAATGGCGACTCTGCGTCGACTACTCCGACCTTAATCAGGCTTGCTCCAAAGATAGTTATCCCCTCCCCTACAAAGATCTGCTTGTCGACGCCATGGCCAGACATCAGATGCTCAGTTTCATGGACGCCTTCTCTGGCTACAATCAAATTTTGATGCACCCGACTGACCAGGAACACACTTCCTTCATCATAGACAAAGGAACTTACCACTATCGTGTTATGCCATTCGGATTAAAAAATGCTGGAGCCACTTACCAACGGTTGGTCAACGCTGTCTTTCACCATCAGATAGGTCAGAACATGGAAGTTTTTGTCGATGACATGCTTGTTAAAAACAAACTCTCCTCTGATCATTTGGCAGACCTGCGAGAGACTTTCAAAACCCTACGTAAGTATCAAATGAAGCTGAATCCAGAGAAATGCGCCTTCGACGTAGGATCTGGGAAGTTCTTGGGTTTTATGGTCAGTCAGCGGGGTATTGAGGCCAACCCCGAAAAGATCAAGGCCCTGGTAGAAATGCAGTCACCCAGAACGGTTAAAGAGGTTCAAACGCTTATCGGCAGAGTCACTGCCCTCAACCGTTTTATTTCCCGCACAACAAACAAGTGCCTCCCCTTTTTCAATGTCCTTCGGTAGGCCTTTGAGTGGACCACCGAATCCGATGAGGCCTTTCAACAATTGAAGTAGTGCATGGCCAACCCCCCTACTCTCTGAGGCACTTTCGGGCGAGACCTTCTTTCTCTACTTAGCCATATCGAAAATCGCAGTCAGTGTGGCCCTCATCAAGGAGGACAGTTCAGTACAGCGTTCAGTTTGTTACATTAGCCGAGCTCTCAAGGGGGCAGAACAGAACTACTCTCTGCTAGAAAAAAATGGCCCTTGCCTTGATCATAGCCTCAAGACGACTCCGACCTTACTTCCAAGCTCACTCTGTGGTCCTCACTGACCAACTTTGAAGAACGTAATGCAACAACCAGATGTAGACCGCCCAAACTCGCTCCGCGCGCCACCCTTTTTGGAGAGGGCGCGAATTATGTTCTAGCTACTACAGTTCGGACTCCTGTCACGGTTTTGAATCTAATCTCACAAAATACAATGCAAGACTGATAAATCACCAAAGAGTCCAAATTCGGCAAATCGTTTTGGAAAATCGATTTTAATCAAAAGCACCAAACATGGATTACTTTGCCAGATTTCAGAGTCACCACATAAATATTTTATTTTGGAAAATTTAGGAAACATTGACTCGTGCCTAAGGCCACGTGTCCATCATCACCAAAGTTGCCTCGGCTCGGGAACTCGGGTACGAGAGGGGAAGGTCCTGAAATGAGCACCCCTGCTCGCCCAATCAAAGGATCGGCCTCTACTAAACATGATATGTTGTTTTGAAAACACATGTGTTCTTATTCCAGTTATTAGCTAGCTTACTATGTGATGCGCACTATGTGATGCGCACATCATACAAGTATAGACTCAATCGCTCAAGTTGGAACAAAACATCTCATGTTTGTTTGTTTGAAATGGTTTGAAAGTGCTACTTGCAAGTAGGCTAAAACGTGGATTTGCCACCAAACAAGGTGGGATTAAAACGACATGATTTTGCCACTTCAAGTGGGCTTAAAACGCATATTTTGATGAATTGTTCCAATTCAAGCAATGAAGCCTTCATCCACAGGCATTCATGCAGTTAATCAATTAAGCAATTAGCCTCATGGCAAGCATGCTATCATGGTAGTTACTTACACACATGCAAGGATGCTAAAGCATAAGCACTTAGAGTATACTCCGAGCCAAAAAAGAAGCTAATTAGAAATCATGCATGATCCTAACTGTACAAGATGCCTAATGCAATGCATGCAAAAATGCAACTAAAATAGGCTCTACTATCTAAGATGGCATATGAATGCTACACTTTGATACATGTATTCAAATAGGAATTGAAATACAATGCAGTTTGAATGATGCCCCGAACCCGGTGCATGCAATACGAATGAATGATGCACGCATGCAAAACATAAGTATGCTAATTGAAACATGCCCTAAAACTAACCATGAAAAGATGGTAAATAAAAGAGAGAAAGACGTGGGGTTGAAAGACATTCACACACTCACGCACACTTATTACAACATTGTGCCCTCTCGACAGAGGGTCTGAATGAATTAGCTAAGCTAGCTACGCTAATTAAGCTAACTATTACAAATTACTACACATATTTATTAGCTAAGCACTTTAACTAATTAAGTACAGAACCAATGAATTAACTAGCTAAGCAAAGCAGTTAAAAGGCCTCGAGGGCGAGGGATGCATGCATGCTCGGTTGCGTCCTCCCGGAAATCCACCGCCTTGCCTCAAGATGCCTCTGTTTGCACACTTCTGTACTTCTGAAAATTATGCCAACTTCTAGAATGTTTCTGACCCACCTTAGGAACATGCTGAGGGATGGTCGGCCAAGAGGGATAGCCATCGGCCAAAGTTGATGGCCATCGGCCACTTCTAATAGCCAATCGGCAGCCTTGGTGGCCGGTCGGCAGCTTTGATGGTTGGTCGGCCACTGCTTCCTACAATTTCTCCTTTTGCTACGACAAAGCACAAACAGAGGCATGACAATGTATTTGCAAGGAAATGTGTGTACAACTACACTCCTTATCATATCTCAAGCTCAAAGGAGTGTAGTGCTCAGCTCTCGAGCCACCAATCACGCATCTTAATGCACGATGGCCAAAGAGTCAAGCTTGCACAATGTTGATGAATGCACAAGTAACACACAAGACTCAAGAGGCCTCCACCCTATCATGCACAATCAAGGGAGACGACGACTAAAAAATGAGGCACGTTTTATCACTTCAAGTATGAAACGTCCCTCGTTTCTCGTGTTTGGATTAACGTCCGATCTAAACACATGCAATGCATCACACATGCAAATAACATGCTATCTTTCAATGCTAGAGTGGCACTCATGAGGTTCCATCATCTAAGCAATGCATGTATGGCATGTTTGGAGGCTAAAGCATCAAAGCAAGTAAAGAGCATCATACAAGAAGCATGTAATACAATGCTCAATGGACTTAAACCAACCCCAAACATACCTCATGCATGCCCAAACAATGGCCAAAATGTGTTGAAACTTAAACACAAGAAGCAAGAAAAGCAAGCTCAACTCATGGCTCGCAAGCAAGGCACAAAGCTCAACCCTCAAACGCATTGAAAGAGTGATAAACATGAGAGTATAACAAGGCTACATGCTCTAAAATTATGTGTTAAATGATGCCATATCACTCAAACAACACAAGTATAGCATGAAAGAGGCCCTAAAGCACAAGGCTAGTAAAGAGCAATACACAATGAGCATGCAATACTAAGCTTAAACAACTAAACCAGCTTTGGATAGAGCTCAACCATGCCAAAACAAAGGCTAAAACATGCTGAAAAGGGAGCCCAAAAGCTTATACAAGCATGCATACACATTGGCTCACAAACAAGGCATAAAGACACAACTCTCAAACACATTGAAGGAGTGGAAAATGTGAGAGTGTGGCAATGAAATATGCTCTGAAATCATTTGAGAAATGAGGCTATACCATGCAAACATCACATTCCAAGCATGCTAGGGACCTCAAACACAAAGCTAGTGAAGTCAACTATGCCATAGCTATACAAAGCAAGCCATATATGACCAAGACCACTTAAAATAGACCTCAAGCATGTTAAATCAGTGGCAAAAATGTGCTGGAGCAAAGCTAACGCATGCTAGAATGATGAACTAAAGCATGAAGCATGTTAGGCCAACAAGCATGATTGCACTATAAGTACCAAAAGCAAGCAACCAATGACCAAACCAACCCAAAATAGAGTTCTGGCAGGTTTAAAAATTCACAAAAACATGCTTGGACTCAGCTTAAAAGAAGTACAAAAGCATGCTCAAGTACAACGCCAACAAGGCATGGAAGCAAGACAAGAGGAGAGGGGACCACCCCCTCTCATTTGGACCTCAAAAACACCTTTCCACCACTGAAATTCCTCTGAGTTTTAGTGGTAGAAAGGCCATGCAAAGGCTAAAACAAGAGCCTCAAAGGATGGCTCAAAAGCCTAACAAATAAGGCAAACAAGGAGGTGAAACACCCCCAACTCCCACAGGGCCTCAAACAGCCATCTTTAACACTTAAAAATAGAACTTTTTGTAGTTGAAAGCAAGGCCTAAAACAGTATGCAAAGAGGGCCAAACACTTGATCAAAATAAAGCTTAAAAAGGGAAAACACTCACCCTTGAAGCACAACTTTAAGACAGCAAGTTCTCTGAGTTAAAACCAGCTTTTTGAGTCCAAACAACACCCTCAAGTGCCTCAACAATAGGTAATGGTGTTTCACTAGGTGCTTTAGTGCAAAAGTGTGAAGAAAATTCACTTTAAGGCATAAACTAGTACAAATATAGAGAGAGAAAAAGAGAGAGAGAGAGAGAGAGAGAGAGAGAGAGAGAGAGAGGGAGAAATATAGAGAGAGGGGGATATATTTTTCCCTAATCCAAAATTCTCAACCTCTAAAAGGGGAGAGGAGCCTCCCCTTTGATAGAAATCCAAGTCTCAAGCTTGTTGGACAAGCTAAAAGCTTGGTAAGCTAGCACAGCTGGCAACAAAATATCTGCAAAAGCAAAGAAAAGGGCCTCGGCCAAAAGTATGGCCGATGGAAAGAGGGCATGGCCGATGGGCACAGGGCCTGGCCGATGGGTGGTAGGGCTGGCTGGCAGGCCACCCTCTTCCCTCAGAAACAAAGCCACAAGCTCTTGGTCCACAACGAAGCACAAAACAAACAAATTGAGAGGCTCCAAGGCAAGGCGCATAGCCGAGACCTTCAGGAACTCAAAACGAACACGAGCATGAATGCTCATCGAGTGTTCAAACGATGACGTCCAAGTCTTAAGTACGGTAAAAAATGGGGTGTCGTCGTCCGGCAGACTTATGCAATGGTCTGTCGAGCTCAGCCAATTTGAAATCTCTTACCGACCACAAACGGCAATCAAATGACAGGTTGTCGCCGATTTTATCTTGGAATTCACCAATCCCACTCCAACCACACCCCCTCTGCCCAAGCAATTCAACACTGAGATAGAAGATCCCCACTCCTGGACCCTCAATGTTGATGGATCATCTCGTAAAGAAGGCAGTGGGGTTGGTCTCATTCTCACTACCCCCGAGGGCATTTATTTCAAGTGTGCTCTCCGCTTCCTGTTCGACGCAATAATGAGGCCGAGTATGAGGCTTTGATAGCAGGTCTTCGTCTAGCCAGAGACTTTGGAATGAGCCATATCTAAGTGTTCAGTGACTCCCAACTGATTGTCAGACAGATTATGGGGGAATTCAATGCAAACGAAGACACCATGCGAGCCTACAGGGATATTGCACTCCCCTTTGTTCTCCTTTTCAACACTTTCCATATCAAGCACATCCCTCGGTCAGAAAACTCCAAGGCAGATGAAATGGCCCAATTAGCCTCGGCCGACCAGTCAGACCTCAGCCATGGGGTCCATCTTGAATACCTGGAATGCCCGGCTACTTCGCCAACCCAGCAGGAGGTCCACTTCCTCTGAAACGAACCTATCCCATGGGTGGCGGACATCCTTCTATTTTTGACAAGTGGGGAGTTGCCAAACGACAAATAGCAGGCCGCCAAAGTTAGAACCCGGTCATCCAATTACATCCTCATCAGTGGCCCACTATACAAACATGGATTTTCACGCCCACACCTCAGGTGCCTCAGTTCTGCTCAAGCAACCTATGTGATGAGGGAAGTCCACGAGGGTGTATGTGGTAATCATTCGGGTGCCAGGTCGCTGACCCATAAAATAATTCGTACCGGCTACTTCTGGCCTACTCTCAACCAAGATGCCACTGAATTCGTGCTTCAGTGTGATAAATGCCAGCACTTTGCCAACATCCTCCATGCTCCACCTATAGAACTGATTACACGTAGCAGTCCCTACCCATTCGCCAAGTGGGGCATCGACTTAGTTGGTCCATTGCCCATCGGTAGGGGCCAAACCAAGTTCGCTGTGGTCGCTATTGATTACTTCACTAAATGGGTGAAAGTAGAACCCCTAGCCATAATTATTGAACGGAACACAACCAGATTTATCTGGCAGTCGATCGTATACCGATTTGGAATCCCTCAAGCCATCGTCTCAGACAATGGCAAGCAATTGACAATGCCAAGTTCAAGAAATTTTGTGCAGAGCTCCACATTTAGCCATGTTTCTCTTCCCCAGGTCATCCCCAAGCCAATGGGCAAGTCGAGGTCACCAATCGCTCTCTCCTCAAGATCATCAAAACTAAGTTGGAATTCGCTAAGGGACTCTGGGCTGAGGAATTATCAAACGTACTCTGGGCCTATCGCACTACCGCCCGCACCCCTACTAGGGAGACCCCCTTTCGCTTAACATACGACGCTGAGGCGGTCATCCCAGTGGAAATCAGCCTGCCGACCCCAATGGTTTTGCACCCGGATCCAAAACTCACCGAAGACTTGCGTCGGGCTAACTTAGACTTGATTGAAGAGCTTCGAGAGACCACTACTATCAAACAGGCCTCGTATCAACAAAAAAATGCGAACACACTATCACCGCAAAGTCCGGACGAGGGAGTTCGCAGTTGGGGACCTAGTCTTACATGAGGCGACTCTTGCCACCAAAAATCCCATTAAGGGCAAGCTAGTAGCCAAATAGAAAGGGCCTTACGTCGTTAAAGCCAGACCTCGCCCGGGCACTTACCGACTCCAAGACATGGAAGGTAGAGACCTCCCACATCCGTGGAACGCCGAGCACTTGAAGCATTATTTCTAGTAAAATGGCGTCTCCTACTTTTGTATTGATCAATTGTTGTATGTTCTTTTTGATGATCTACACGCTTGTTCATTTTTGTCCTTTCTGTACGTGGTGCAAACTTGTGATCAACAAGCTACGCCTTAAATGCAAATGACTTTATATCTCCATTATTTGCATTGTGTTTCAATAACGACTGAGTTAATTATAGCCTCAGCCAAATTGAGCACGAAGAGCTCAACCAGCCTGAGTTAATTGAAGCTTGAACATGAAGAGCTCAGCTAGCCTGAGTTAATTGAAGCCTCAGCCAGACTGAGCACGAAGAGCTCAACCAGCTTGAGTTAATTGAAGCCTCAGCCAGACTAAGCACGAAGAGCTCAGTCAGACTGAGTTAACTCAAGCCTCGGCCAAACTGAGCACGAAGAGCTCAGCCAGACTGAGTTAACTCAAGCCTCAATCAGACTGAGCATGAAGAACTTGACCAAACTGAGTCGATTAAAGCATCAACATGGTAGAGCCTTTCTAGTCTTAATTAGAACTTGAATGAAGAATTCGGCCGGTCCATTTTCAAAATTTAATATTACGGCATGGTTGCCATACTTAGTTAAAATCCAAGTCCATATTACAACATTTTTTAAAACATTTTTAACATTTTCAGTAGTCGTACAAGCCAAACTTTCGTTTTTAACATTCTTAACATTTTCATGTCTGCCCATTTTTAACATTTTTTACATTGTGCTTTTCTCACAAGTTAGCCTGGTTGACCATTTTTAAACTTTTTACATCACAATTTACTAGCAAGTTTCACAAATCATGTACAAGTCTTACTTTCACACCCATTTTTCATTGAATTATGCTCAACCATTTTCATTACTCCAAATTTACAACACAAAAGAAATAACAACAACAATAATACGAAAGAAAACTCGTTGTTTTATTCACAAACTTACACTTTCATACAATTCGTTGCAGAAATTACATACAAAAAAAAAAAAAACAAACAGACAAAATAACAAAAGTAAAATTTTTACACTTAGTTACATAGATCACTCTTTCTCACTGGAGGCAAGATCTTTCTCTTCAATGCCCTCGTGCAGGGGGGTATGGGCAACGCCGTCTTTACCTACCTTCATGAGGCTGAAATCCACGTCTGGGAACAGCTCCTGCGCCTTATGCTTGAAGGTCATCCAGCCGCTGTCCCAGAACTCGCTTATTTCATGCTTGTAGAAGTCAGACTGTTGGAAGCTCTAGATCATTTCCTCTTCACTCCTACCTCCAGTGGCTGCTCCCGACGGCCCAGCCTCCCTATTCTCCTCTTTTACCAAGCTGTTGGCGACAGCGGTATCTATGGCCATTTGGAAGTCGGCGGACCCCTTGAATTGGTCTATGGTCGCCATACACAGGTCGGGGTATGCCGCCCTCTCAGATGCCAATTTCGCCCTCTTCTCCGCCAGGGCCTTCTCCAATGCCGCAATCCGACCATCAGCCTCTTCCTTGTCCTAGATCTTCGTTGCTGGTCATGGCCTCCTCCCACCTCTCGTTGGTAGTGGTGCAGGCTTGCTGGGCCTCTTCTAGTTTCCTCTTCTCGCCCGCCAACTAGAACTCTAGCGATAGCACCTTTGTGGCGCTCTGCTTCTAGCTCTGATTTGGTTGTGAGAAGCTCGACGTTAGCTCGCTCCGCTGAGTAGCTCTGCACCAGCGCTAATACCTCCATGTTCTTCGCCCTTTGCGCATACTCCAACCCCTTGGTGCATGCACTTCGAGCGGCCTTCCTCCACCCCATTGTCTCAACCCTTAGGTTCTGCAGCTGCAACTTTGCCTTTGCCAACTGGGTCCTCAGCGGCTTTACTTCCATGTTAGAGCGCACTGCCTTATTCATCCAGGTAGTCACCAGGGTCACTGCCTCCATCTGGGCTGAGCAAAACCCTCTCAAGAGGTCGAGCTCCGTCAACCGCGCCATCGACCGCACAGCTGCATCCTCTACCACTCCAGCAAGGCGGTCGGCTGTGACCCTAGTTTCCCCCCTTCTGCCGAGTGACTTGTCAACGCGCGCGCATGGTACAACGTGGTCGCCAGCGCGGCACTCGTGTTTGGCTTGCTGATCCCAGTCTTCCTTTCACTGGGACTTGAGGTTACTTCTGTTGCAGGTACCACCGTCGACACCATAGGGGCACTTCGACCCAAGGGCTCTTCCAATACTTGGGCACTTGGACCCTTGTCTTCCTTTGCCTCTTCTGGAGCTGCCTGTACCCTTTTCTCTTTCATCTTCCCTACCATAGCAGCATCCTCGCCCTCAACCTTCATCTTTTTCAAGATAAAGGCGTCTTTTCCCCCCTCTATACCCACCATCTTCTTTCTTGGCTTTTTCAACACTGCCTCCACCTTCTACTTACCCCTCTCCTTCAATGGGTCTACTGGGGGTGGCAATGGGGAAAAGCCAGTTAAGTCTTTGTCGCCCAGCGGTTTGGAACGCAGTCAGATTCACTCCATCATCACCAGTTTAGGGGCAGGCCCCAATTGCGCCTCCTTATACTTCTCCGCTTTGGCGAACAATCTCTTGTCCTCTACCTTCTCTGCCTTCCTCCGCCTTCCTTTGAGCTTCCAATTCCTCTGTTGCTGGATCCTCCTACGTCGACCACGGTCCCAGTCTCAGGGCAAACAAGGTTGAAGGAAGGATCAGCTCATCCCATTTCACCCCCTTCTCCTCCCTCTACTCATTCACCTTCTTTACCCTGTTTTCAGCTGCCACATCTAACTTTAGCTCCATCAATTTTGTGGGGACTTTCCATGTTGTGCGAACTCCCCTCCCACCGTTCGCTAATACGAAAAACCATCTCGGTCTCCACCCCTTCACCGAAGACGGCAAGCCTGCCACTAGACCTTTTCCCGCCACTGCCTGTAAGGTCACCCACGTCTCCTGTTGACCCGAGGCCTTGTAGCAGGAGAAGAATTCCTCCACCATCATTTTCACTCCTTCGGTAGCCTGCGGCTAGGCGCTCGCACAGGCTATTAGTATTTTCCAGGCGTTCAGCATCAACTGCCCTAGCACCACCTCCAGCTTGTTAAGAACGTCCACCACTAATTAGGGGAGTGGTAGCCTCATCCCCCCCTGGCAGTGCCTCCTCATACAACGTGAACCCCATTGGCCGTGCATCCGACGCACTCTCCTTCAATATGGGCAGCATCAGCTCTATCTCCGTGGGGATTTGGTACTTCCTTCGTACCTTCTCCAACTCCTCCGCCGTAAACGTGGACTTGCCGGCCTTGGTATGCCAGTGGTCCAGCTCCACTTGGCTAATTGGCTTAGCAATTATGATCATCGTCGTCGGACAAGCTCGTGCCGCTTGACCAGCTCCGCTCTCCTCCCTTCGCCCCACTCGATACTGCTCCGCTAATTCCATCGCATCGTCGTCTCCCAACGAGTCAAGCCTTGCGGCTGGCACTTCATCTCGGGCCATCTCTCCTACGTATCTACGTATTGCTTCGGAAGATGGCACAATGAAGCTCATAAAGTGTTACAGAGGTGTGTCACACGAGACAAATGAGTTCACTTCAGGGATGTATTGGTTTTTTACGATAAGGTAGGTAAAGCGAATAACTCCAAATGCCCACAGTTTGCCTATATTCCAAGGATCAAGATTAAATTTTTCCAGTTTGAAAATTTTCTAAAATTTTCGCCCCCGCCCCTTCAACACCCAATATTAGCCTACCCCTTCATTTTCTGCTAACGTATCACTTTCCTTATTACGGGATTGTGCCACGTGTATGACCACGATCCACTCCTCTCTTTCTTTTCCCTGTCTATTTCACTTTACATCATCACGTGCCACACTGCGCCTCGAGCCCCGTGCGTCGCCACTTTCCATTCTCACTCGGTCACCCTTCGCGGTCGGCCTTCTCATTCGATCACCCTTCGCGGTCGGCCCTCCTTCCAGTCGGCCTTCTCATTTGGTCACCCTACGCGATCGGCCCTCCTTGTAGTTGGCCTTCTCATTCGGTCACCATTCCCGATCGACCCTCCTCACAGTCAGCCTTCTCACTCGGTCACCCTCTGAGGTTGGGCCACCTCCTAGTCGCTCTTCTCTCCGTCGACCTCTCACAGCCCCTGTCTTCTTCCTTATTCCCTTCATTGGACTGAAGCTGCACTTGGAAATGAGGGACTACTGACATAGGTGGGCCTATAAGAGCTTCTGGCCCACCACTAAGAGCCTAATACGTAGTTCAAACACTGAAGCCCAATGTTGCTGAAGCCCAACATTGCACCAAGGACTAATGACATCTAAACACGTGTCAAGAGAAGAACCAGCCACATAAGCAGACAAAGATCCTACAGAGTTATTGCATCACACATCAGCCATTAATGAGATTCCCTGTAGCATTTATTACAATAACCCCTTCATGTCGGAACAGAATAGCCTCACCATGAACAAGGCAAGCTAGAACATAGATTTTCAGTCCACATGATAGGTTGGAGTGGACAAGGAAATGATGAGCAAAGGATATAAGCAGGCTTCTAAGACAAAGAGATGGTTAAGTTCTTTATCTCTGTCCTATCTCTACATTCCATCACTCTCTCTTCTCTAACTTGCTCGTCGGATGGTTCGCTGGCTGACTCTCATTCCCCGTTGAACTCTTGTGCAGGTTTCTCTGTGGGCCTAGCAATGGGATAACGGTTTGGGAGACGTGGATCAATCCGACCCATTCCATCAGGAGCTAACAACATCATTAATTATCAACTAATTATATTATTTACACATTATTGAGATTAAAAAATGAGTTTTGAAAATAAATTTGTATGTCATTTTCCATTTGTTATTTATTAGAACACTCTTAGGAAGGAAATAAATTTGACATTTGAGACATTTTGTTTATTGAGCTTGTAATTTATGACCTTCAGTAGACTCTACGGATAGTTGTCTTTTTTATTTTTTACTCTTTACATGTAGCTAGCGTTGAAACCTATCCAAAGCTTTCTCCTCACGAAATTCATTCTCCAGCCCTTCAATGACTAGTCCTTTAAAGATCAAATATGATTTCATCTCTCTCTCTTTAAAAGTATAATAGTGTAAAAATATTATTTACAAAAATAATTTAATAATACATATATTTTTTATAAAAAAAAATAGTTACCAATGTCACGTTAGTAATCTTGTCAATAGTAGATGCATACGTCATAAAAAGGATTATATATTTTAGGGTAAATTACACTGATCTCCCCTGAGGCTTACTTTAATTGCAGGGACCTCCCCTGCAACTTCAAAAAAAACACTAACCTCCCCTACTTTTGAAAATAATACACAGATTCTCCCTTCCATTAAAAGAACATGAACGACGTTAACTTGACAACTAAATTGACCATAATACCCTTGAACCATATTGTGAAAACACATAACTGACCCTTTAACCCCCATTCTCTTTCTCTCAACTTGGTAGTTCCCTTCAATCCTCAACCCAGCTCTTCAATCTTCGTAGTTAATTTCAGTAGAATCCCAAACACAACAACTATATATATATATGGATATATAGATTTAGAAGGAGATGAAGATTAAGGAGAAGGCAAATTAAAAAGAAAAGGGTGGTGCGAAACCCTAATCCTCAATAAAGTGCGGCGTGGTGGTGGAACTTGGTGACGAAGTGTAGCTTATGAGATATCGGAGCCGCTGTACAAGAGATGGTGACGACGCTGCAAGAGAGACGGAAAAAAGAGTAGAGAGAAGAGAAGGGCGAGAGAGAGAGAGAGAAAAAAAATCGCCCTTTGCCCAATCGTCAGTCGCGTCATCGGACTAGGAATCGAGTCGCTGTACAAGAGGTTGCGACAGCGCTGCAAGAGAGATGGCTAAAAGAGAAGAAAGAGAGATAGAGAGTCGCCCTCTGCCCTGTCAACGGTTGTGCTGTCAAACTCCAATATCATCTGTCGATCAGCGTCTTCTATTGCTCCAGCACTTTCAATCGCACCACCGTTGTAGATTCGCGGTCGGAGCAAAGGAGTAGTGGTCAGGTCAGTGCCGTACATCGGAGCCAGAAAGAGATCTGTGATGGTGAGTGGCTTCGAGAGGTTTTTGATGGAGACGAGATCTAGGGTTTGTGGCCGTTCACGGCGGTGATGTTGTCGAAATCTATATATATATACATGTTGTGTTTGTGTTTGCTACTTAAAATGAGATCTTGTTTTTTGATGTGTTTGTTCTTTGATATGTTGAATCTCTCTCTCTTTCTCACAAGTTTTTTTGTGATTGTGATTATGTTGTTAGATTTTGTGATTGTGTTGTAATCCTTCATCGAGGCAGCGGAGGATGACGGCGGTGGCCACTGCATCCTAGTCGGCAGTTTGAAGGTAGCCCTGCCAGAGAGCGTACCACCGTTCGCGGTTTAAGTCGATCAGAGCTAGGGTTTAGGGCAAAGCACAGAGAGAGAGAGTAAGAGGGAAGAGAGATGGAATGTATGTTCATATATATATATGGATAAATTACACTTACCTCCTTTGAAGGGTAGTATTAGAATTTGAAGGATAATTATGGATGACATCAGCATAATCTATTTGAATTTGGATGGATGGATAACAGAAATGGGTCTTTGTATATTATATCAAACGTAAGGAAGGCCTGTGTTATTTTTGCAACCACATGGGAGGTACATGTAATTGAGGCAAACCTCAGGGGAGGTCAGTGTAATTTACCCTATTTTTTATTAATGATTTATAGTATTTTTTCTTTAAAAAAATTACTTAAATTAGTTTGAATGGTTAACTAAAATAAAGAGTGTTATTGGAGTACATACTAACTAAACTAGATAGGAAAAATTACGATAGCACTTTTCTTTGTACCTTCACCAGATATTTTGCGAGTAGAATTGAAATTACTCTTAAGGAAATAATATACAAATTCATTTACTAAACCCACTTTTTACCTCTAGTGATGTGTAATAAAGATAATTATATGATAATCTAAAAAGACATAAAATAAAAATAAAAATAAAAATAAAAAAAGATAACTTTTTTTGGATATTCTAATCATTGTTACTAAATTTAGATTTGTCAATAAATGTATAAAGAAGTGCTCCTTGTGGATGAATAATAAATAATTTTAATATTAAAATATATTTGCATTACGCATCAACAACTGTGCACCATCAACAGTTTTTCTTTTTTAAAAATAAAATTATATGTATGTGCTATCCCAATTTTTATTTTTATTTTTATTTTTTTGACAGAAAAAACTAACATTTTATTAATATATAAAATATTGCGGAAAGATGTGATTAGTCGGAGAGATACCAACTAACCACCAAACCAAGACAACACAAAAACAACAAAAGGAACCCAACCCTGATGTTAGTTTAAGGGTTTCTAGAGTATTGTCTAAGGTCTCGTTTGAGAATAGGTTAATTTAGTAATTTTTTAATTATTTGACTAAAATATAAGTTAAAAAAATTAGTATGTTTGGAATGCACTATAACAAAAATACATTTTAGTAACACTATACGAGTGGCATATTCTTAAAAAATGTCACAAAAAGAATATTTGGTGACATTTTCTAGAAAAATGTTATAGAACCACAAACATACAAGGCTCTAGTGGCATTTCAATTAAAAAAAAATGTCACTTCCACTGCTAAAAAATTTACTTTCCGTGGCGTTCCAAAAATGCTGCTATAGGTTTGAAAAACGCTGCAAAATATTTTTATGGCGTTTAAAATTTTCGTCGCAGATACGGCCGTCACAATAGCTTAACAGCGTTTTAAAAACGTCGCTAAAAACATTAGATGGCGTTTTTAAAACGTCGTAAAATTTATTAAACCTGACATATTTAGTGGCGTTTTTCCAAAAAACGCCACCTTTCTTCATTTTTATACTTTATATGACATCATTTAGTGACTTCTACTAAAAGCACCATTTTTTAAAAAAAATAACACAGGGCCCAATTAATTGAGAATTTAACTAGAGAGAGAAAATTAACTGAAAATTTATATAAAATAACACAGATTATCTCAAATTTGAATTACAATGCCAAACTGAAAACCATAAAAATTTCACTTTATCTCCTTAGAAATTTAACCTTACAACTTTCCAAATCTCAACCATCCACTGTCCAGTAGTCTAAATTTTCTTCAAATCAACCCCCCATTTTGTTTTTCAATTGTGCAAACCAATCTGCAAACCAAATCTCTACTTTGCAACTAGCAAAAATCTGTTTGTTGACACTAATTATATTCCTAACACCCTGTTCAAAAATAAAATGAAAATGAGAGCACACCTAATCAACAAAACTTGTTACTACAGTTGTGGAAAAACAATAATTGAGAGAAAATATTCAACTTCCACAACAATCAATTTTTTCTAAACACAAATCAACAAATAAATAAACAATTTAGTGGACTGCCCAGAAAGATCTAAGATTAAAAAATATTGATGCACAAGTTGTCAATAAAGGAC